>JAIEZT010000108.1:116800-199097 GCA_019594935.1 Periophthalmus modestus | reverse complement strand
ACGTGAGACGCGGAAAAGCGCGAGGACTGAGTCTGTACAAGTGATGGAGAACCGAGCCGCTCCACGCGCCGCTCCACGAGCCTCCAGCCTCCGGACTTCAAGGTACGGCTCCCGAGCCGCGCGGCTCCCGCGGCTGCGGCTCTGAGGTGTGTGAGGTGTGTGTTTGTTTGTGTGTTTGTTTGTGTTTGTTTATCTTTGTGTTTGTCTGAGGCAGTGACGCAACAGAAAATCCTGCTGCTCTAATCTGACATAAACTGTTCATTTAGATCCGGAGGAGCGCGAGCCAGCGCCGAGAGCAGAGCCTCAGGGAGCCGGCTCTGAGCTCCGGCTCTGAGCTCCGGCTCTGAGCTCATGTGCAGAGGCTCATGTGCAGAGGTTCAGAGGCTCATGTGCAGAGGTTCATGTGCAGAGGCTCATGTGCAGAGGCTCAGAGGCTCATGTGCAGAGGCTCATGTGCAGAGGCTCATGTGCAGAGGCTCATGTGCAGAGGTTCATGTGCAGAGGCTCATGTGCAGAGGCTCATGTGCAGAGGCTCAGAGGTTCATGTGCAGAGGTTCATGTGCAGAGGCTCATGTTCAGAGGCTCATGTTCAGAGGTTCATGTGCAGAGGCTCATGTGCAGAGGCTCATGTGCAGAGGCTCATGTTCAGAGGCTCAGAGGCTCATGTGCAAAGGCTCATGTGCAGAGGCTCATGTGCAGAGGCTCAGAGGCTCATGTGCAGAGGTTCATGTGCAGAGGTTCATGTGGTTCAGAGGGCTCATGTGCAGAGGTTCATGTGCAGAGGTTCATGTGCAGAGGCTCATGTGCAGAGGCTCAGAGGCTCATGTGCAGAGGCTCATGTGCAGAGGTTCATGTGCAGAGGCTCAGAGGCTCATGTGCAGAGGTTCATGTGCAGAGGCTGTGCAGAGGCTCATGTGCAGAGGCTCAGAGGCTCATGTGCAAAGGCTCATGTGCAGAGGCTCAGAGGCTCATGTGCAGAGGTTCATGTGCAGAGGTTCATGTGCAGAGGCAGAGGCTCATGTGCAGAGGCTCATGTGCAGAGGCTCATGTGCAGAGGCTCATGTGCAGAGGCTCATGTGCAGAGGCTCATGCTGTGGTGCAGAGGCTCATGTGCAGAGGTTCATGTGCAGAGGTGCAGAGGTGAGTGCAGAGGTTCATGTGCAGAGGTTCATGTGCAGAGGCTCATGTGCAGAGCTCATGTGCAGAGGCTCATGTGCAGAGGCTCAGAGGCTCATGTGCAGAGGCTCATGTGCAGAGGCATGTGCAGGCTCAGAGGCTCATGTGCAGAGGCTCATGTGCAGAGGTTCATGTGCAGAGGCTCAGAGGCTCATGTGCAGAGGCTCATGTGCAGAGGCCCGTGTGCAGAGGCTCATGTGCAGAGGTTCATGTGCAGAGGCCCGTGTGCAGAGGTTCATGTGCAGAGGCTCAGATGCTCATGTGCAGAGGCTCATGTGCAGAGGCTCAGATGCTCATGTGCAGAGGCTCATGTGCAGAGGCTCATGTGCAGAGGCTCATGTGCAGAGGCTCATGTGCAGAGGCTCATGTGCAGAGGCTCATGTGCAGAGGCTCATGTGCAGAGGTTCGTGTGCAGAGGTGCAGAGGCTCAGGGTTCATGTGCGGAGGCTCATGTGCAGAGGCTCATGTGCAGAGGCTCATGTGCAGAGGTTCATGTGCAGAGGCCCGTGTGCAGAGGTTCATGTGCAGAGGCTCAGAGGCTCATGTGCAGAGGCTCATGTGCAGAGGTTCATGTGCAGAGGCTCAGAGGCTCATGTGCAGAGGCTCATGTGCAGAGGCTCGTGTGCAGAGGTTCGTGTGCAGAGGCTCGTGTGCAGAGGCCCGTGTGCAGAGGCCCGTGTGCAGAGGTTCATGTGCAGAGGTTCATGTGCAGAGGCCCGTGTGCAGAGGTTCATGTGCAGAGGCTCATGTGCAGAGGCTCATGTGCAGAGGTTCATGTGCAGAGGTTCATGTGCAGAGGCTCAGAGGCTCATGTGCAGAGGTTCATGTGCAGAGGTTCATGTGCAGAGGCTCGTGTGCAGAGGCCCGTGTGCAGTGACTTGTGTGTGGACTTGTGGTTCATGTGCAGAGGCCCGTGTGCAGAGGCCCGTGTGCAGAGGTTCATGTGCAGAGGCTTCATGTGCAGAGGTTCCATGTGCAGAGGTTCATGTGCAGATGGAATGTGCAGAGGCTCTGTGCAGAGAGCACAGGTGTGCAGAGGCCCGTGTGTGAGAGGACTCAGTGTGCAGAGGCCTGGTGTGCAGAGGTTCATGTGCAGAGGCTCATGTGCAGAGGCTCGTGTGCAGAGGCCCGTGTGCAGAGGCTCGTGTGCAGAGGCCCGTGTAGTGTCCACAGTGACTTGTGTGTGGACTTGTGTTTCTCAGGCTCAGTTTCAGGTTTATTTCTTGTTTCTCTGTTTTTGTCTAATTTCTGTAAAATCAGGTTCCACTCAGCGACACGGTTCAGCGTCGATGGAAAGTCGTCTTCACCGTCACAGGATATTTTGAAAAGGCTCTTGCTGTGAGATCTGACTCAGTCCTGGTTTAGTCCTGGTTTAGTCCTGTTTCAGGTCATTTTTCAGTCCTGTTTCAGTCCTTGGTTTAAACACAGATCCATATGATGTGTTTGATTTATTCTCCTGGTTTATGCGGCGCTTTAAGGATTTAAAGATCTGGTCTAATCCTGGTTTAGTCTGATATTCTTGGTTTAGACTTGGTTTCGTTTTTTATTTGTGGAGCTGTAGTACGTCTGTAGTATGTCTTGGTGTTGAAGGTAGTGTTTTAGGTGGTGTTAGAGGTGCTGTTGGTGGTGTTGGAAGTGGTGTTGGTGTTGGAGGTGGTGTTGGTGGTGGTGTTGGAGGTGGTGTTGGTGGTGGTGTTAGTGTTGGTGTTGGAGGTGGTGTTGGTGGTGGTGTTGGAGGTGTTGGAGGTGGTGTTAGAGGTGTTGTTGGAGGTGGTGTTGGTGGTGTTTTAGGTGGTGTTGGAGGTGGTGTTGTAGGTGGTGTTTTAGGTGGTGTTGGTGGTGGTGGTGTTGGTGTTGGAGGTGGTGTCAATGGTATTGGAGGTGGTGGTGGTGGTGTCAATGGTATTGGAGGTGGTGGTGGTGTTGGAGGTGGTGTCGATGGTGTTGGAGGTGGTGTTAGAGGTGGTGTTGGAGGTACTGTTGGTGGTGTTTTAGGGTGGTGTTGGAGGTGGTGTCGGTGGTGTTGCTGGTGGTGTTTTAGGTGGTGTTGGAGGTGGTGTTGGTGGTGTTTTAGGTGGTGTTGGTGGTGTTTTAGGTGGTGTTGGTGGTGTTGGATGTGATGTCGGTGGTGTTAGAGGTGGTATTGGAGGTGGTGTTTTAGGTGGTGTTGTTTGTTTAGGTGGTTGTTGGAGGTGTTGAGGTGGTGTTGGTGGTGTTAGAGGTGTGGTGTTGGTGGTGGTTTTAGGTGGTGTTGGTGGTGTTTTAGGTGGTGTTGGAGGTGTTTTAGGTGGTGTTGGTGGTGTTTTAGGTGGTGTTGGTGGTGTTAGAGGTGGTGTTGGTGGTGTTTTAGGTGGTGTTTTAGTGGTGTTTTAGGTGGTGTTTTAGGTGGTGTTTTAGGTGGTGTTTTAGGTGGTGTTGGAGGTGTTAGAGGTGGTGTTGGTGGTGTTTTAGGTGGTGTTGGTGGTGTTAGAGGTGGTGTTGGAGGTGTTTTAGGTGGTGTTGGAGGTGTTTTAGGTGGTGTTGGTGGTGTTAGAGGTGGTGTTGGAGTTTTAGGTGGTGTTGGAGGTGTTTTAGGTGGTGTTGGAGGTGTTTTAGGTGGTGTTGGAGGTGTTTTAGGTGGTGTTGGAGCTGTTTTAGGTGGTGTTGGAGGTGTTTAGGTGGTGTTGGTGGTGTTTAGGTGGTGTTGGAGGTGTTTAGGTGGTGTTGGAGGTGTTTTAGGTGGTGTTGGTGGTGTTACTGTACTGTACTGTTACTGTTACTGTACAGAGAGACACGAGGACACGAGACATCACTACTGTACAGAGAGAGGAACAGATGTGAGGAAGAGGAGGGAGAGGTGAAGAGAGCGAGAGGGGGCAGAGGGCAGAGGTCGTGCACATTTATTTCTGATCCAGTTAAATATTCCTCTTGTGTGAGATGGTCTGACCTCTGACCTCAGGGTCACACAGACGATGTGCAGCTCAGACTCAGTCCATCCACACGATTCAAACACATACATACTTACATCATACTTACATCATACTTACATCATACTTACAATCATATGATCATACTCATTTAGATCATACTTAGATCATATTTAGCTCATATTTAGGTCACTATGTTCTTTTATTTCATAAATCCTTTATTCACTAAACACAACATATTCAAATGTCTGATTAGTTTCGGTTTTATTTTTAGCTCATGTACGACACACGAGACGAGACGTGGAGTGAAAATAACCAAACGCTCGTCTCTGAGTCTGTCGAGGGTTAAATCCTCCGCTGAGCCAAAAAGACGAGCGGCGTTTTGTCTCAGGGACCGATCACCTCTGTGCCCCGACAACCGCCTCAGAAAAAGAGGAAGTTTAACACAGTCTCACCCCCGGAGCCCGGAGCCCGGAGCCCGGGGCCCGCAGCCCGGAGCCCGGGGCCCGCAGCCCGGAGCCCGGGCCCGCAGCCCGGGCCCGGAGCCCGGAGCCCGGAGCCCGGAGCAGGAGGACACATGGCCCAACATGAAATCGGCCTCATTTTGATTCACACTGATCTAACTAATGTAACATCTGCTGTTGGCTGTGCAGTGTCTACGTCTGACCACCAGGGGCAGCATCCTCCTGCCTCCTCCTCACACCTGCAACACGAGGAAGAAGGTTCAGTGACAGAAACCTGCCTCTGTGCAGAGCAAGACCTCAGTGTCAGAGAGACTCCTCCACCTCCTCCTCCACCTCCTCCTCCACCTCCTCCTCCACCTCCTCTTCCACCTCCTCTACCTCCTTCACCTCCTCCACCTCCTTCACCTCCTGGAATTTTCTGAAACTCGGCTCTGGGACATTTGAAACACGGAAGGAAACACGGGAGGAAACACGGGAGGAAACACGGGAGGAAACGCAGGAGAACACGCCTGAAGGACTGTTCGTTCATGTCTGATCTGTGTTTTCCATATTTTAACCTAAAATATAAGTTGATATTTTGCAGTGACTTTACGCTGGGGGAGTCCTGCATGTACGTCTATGGTAGAATGTTGGGCAGTTTCCATACTGACACAATGCACAAATTAGCAAACATAGCCAATAAAGTGTAAAGAGTCAGGTTTGTGGAGATGCGAGCCCGCTCACAGAAGGACACGTGGTGCAGTATTTATGGTTGGTACTTTTTCTTTGTGCTAGGGGGAACTTTTTGTCATTTGTTGTAATTTTCTGAAGATTTGAGTCATGTCTATATTTTCTTCACCAATATATTGTCGATCAGAGGAGCCCAAACTTTTTAATCGAGGGTCAAAACATATTCAAAGCCACAGACGGTTCAGTTTGGTGCTTTATCGTCAGAGACACAGAGACACTTAATTTTGACTCTGTGATGTTTGAGGACATAGTTTAATTTGTTGTTAAAAGTTTCTGCTTATGATCAGCTGGGCCGGTTCAGCAGGACCAATAAAAACAGGTCTGAGGGCCGCGTTTGGCCCCCGGGCCATAGTTTGGACACTCCTGTTGTCGGCCGCCCCGCCTCGGCCGCCTCGGCCGCCCCGCCTCGGCCGCCTCGGCCGCCCCCCCGCCTCGGCCGCCCCGCCTCGGCCGCCCCGCCTCGGCCGCCCCGCCTCGGCCACCCCGCCTCGGCCGCTCCACCTGCGTCATCGTCCTGACATTTCACCCGCAGCAGATTTTCACTCACGTGGTTTTATTTTGGAAAATGGCTACGTGACATTTTACAGCAGCTCCTGAATGTTCTGAGCAATGAAGCAGCACAGGATTAAAAATGTACATATGCAGGACTCCTGATGGGAGGAGGAGCACGAGGAGGAGGAGCAGGAGGAGGAGGAGCAGGAGGAGGAGGAGCAGGAGGAGGAGCAGTGTAAAAACATGGTAGAAAGCTCAAAAAATACACACTGCACCTTTAAAGACGCTGATATGTTACTGACAGAGAGACTGTGGCTGGAGTCAAAATCAGACACATCTACTGTCCACATGTGGGACACGTCTACTGTCCATCTGTGGGACACATCTACTGTCCACATGTGGGACACGTCTACTGTCACATCTACTGTCCACGGGGGACACATCTACTGTCCATCTGTGGGACACATCTACTGTCCATCTGTAGGACACATCTACTGTCCACTCCACATCTACTGTCCACGTGTGGGACACATCTACTGTCCATCTGTGGGACACATCTACTGTCCATCTGTGGGACACATCTACTGTCCACGTGTGGGACACATCTACTGTCCATCTGTGGGACACATCTACTGTCCACGTGTGGGACACATCTACTGTCCATCTGTGGGACACATCTACTGTCCACATCTACTGTCCACGTGTGGGACACATCTACTGTCCATCTGTAGGACACATCTACTGTCCACGTGTAGGACACATCTACTGTCCATCTGTGGGACACATCTACTGTCCATCTGTGGGACACATCTACTGTCCATCTGTGGGACACATCTACTGTCCATCTGTGGGACACATCTACTGTCCACGTGTGGGACACATCTACTGTCCACTGTGGGACACATCTACTGTCCATCTGTGGGACACATCTACTGTCCACGTGTAGGACACATCTACTGTCCATCTGTGGGACACATCTACTGTCCACGTGTAGGACACATCTACTGTCCATCTGTGGGACACATCTACTGTCCATCTGTGGGACACATCTACTGTCCATCTGTAGGACACATCTACTGTCCACGTGTAGGACACATCTACTGTCCATCTGTAGGACACATCTACTGTCCATCTGTGGGACACATCTACTGTCCACGTGTAGGACACATCTACTGTCCATCTGTGGGACACATCTACTGTCCATCTGTGGGACACGTCTACTGTCCATCTGTGGGACACATGTACTGTCCACGTGTGGGACACATGTACTGTCCATCTGTCTGTCAGACGTATATTTCGTACATTTCGTGTTCATGTTGGTGCGAAACACGTTGGTCACGGTTGAGATTTGCATCATTTATCGACGCTTCACTGATGTGGAGCAGATTTTGTTCCTGGATCAAATGAATCTGTAAAATATGTAAAAGAAGGAGGAGAAATGCAGATGAAGTTGTTTTGTGAAGCTGCTGCTTCATTTATCAAAACGACTGGAGCAAAATGTTTGTAGAAATGACCCACGATGGAAATAAAGGTGTAAATGAAGAACAGACAGGTCCAGCTCAAAGTGAAAGTGAAAGTGAAAAAGTGAAAGTGCACGAGTCCAGGATCAGTCTCAGAGTTAAACTCGCCTCACTGCAGAGTGAAGAGGCATAATGAAAAGAGACTTGTGCAGGTCGGAGTCACTGATCTGCTGCTGGTGCTAATTTACCTCCATTTTACACCGTCCCAGACTCTGCTTCTCCTCTGTTCTGTTTCTTTCTTTTCTTTCCTTTAAACAGACACATTTGTTTTGACACAGACCATGTGACCTGAATGATCCAATCCACCAACAGCTTCAGTGAGTCACACTCAGGTTATTTATGAGACTGGGACGGTGTTAATGAACCAACACGACTCAACATGAACAGACACGACTCAACACGAACAAACACGACTCAACACGAACAAACACGACTCAACACGAACAAACACGACTCAACACGAACAAACACGACTCAACACGAACAAACACGACTCAACGTGAACCAACACGACTCAACGTGAACCAACACGACTCAACACGAACCGACACGACTCAACGTGAACCAACACGACTCAACATGAACCAACACGACTCAACGTGAACCAACACGACTCAACACGAACAGACACGACTCAACATGAACCAACACGACTCAACACGAACAAACACGACTCAACGTGAACCAACACGACTCAACACGAACAGACACGACTCAACATGAACCAACACGACTCAACATGAACCAACACGACTCAACACGAACAGACACGACTCAACATGAACCAACACGACTCAACATGAACAAACACGACTCAACACGAACAGACACGACTCAACATGAACAAACACGACTCAACATGAACAAACACGACTCAACATGAACAAACACGACTCAACACGAACAGACACGACTCAACACGAACAGACACGACTCAACACGAACAGACACGACTCAACGTGAACCAACACGACTCAACACGAACAGACACGACTCAACATGAACCAACACGACTCAACACGAACAGACACGACTCAACATGAACCAACACGACTCAACACGAACAGACACGACTCAACATGAACAAACACGACTCAACACGAACAAACACGACTCAACACGAACAAACACGACTCAACATGAACAAACACGACTCAACACGAACAAACACGACTCAACACGAACAAACACGACTCAACATGAACAGAAACACTGCGGATTAGAGCCGTGTTCAGTCATGTTCATTAACACTGTCCCAGTCACAGTTGTTGGCGTTTATGTGGTTTTGGGTGGAGTTTATGTGGTTTTGTTGGAGTTTATGTGGTTTTGGGTGGAGTTTATGTGGTTTTGGGTGGAGTTTATGTGGTTTTGTTGGAGTTTATGTGGTTTTGGGTGGAGTTTATGTGGTTTTGTTGGAGTTTATGTGGTTTTGGGTGGAGTTTATGTGGTTTTGTTGGAGTTTATGTGGTTTTGGGTGGAGTTTATGTGGTTCTGGGTGGAGTTTATGTGGTTTTGTGGAGTTTATGTGGTTTTTGGGGTGGAGTTTATGTGGTTTTGTTGGAGTTTATGTGGTTTTGGGTGGAGTTTATGTGGTTTTGTTGGAGTTTATGTGGTTTTGGGTGGAGTTTATGTGGTTCTGGGTGGAGTTTATGTGGTTTTGTTGGAGTTTATGTGGTTTTGGGTGGAGTTTATGTGGTTTGGGTGGAGTTTATGTGGTTTTGGGTGGAGTTTATGTGGTTTTGATGGAGTTTATGTGGTTTTGTTGGAGTTTATGTGGTTTTGGGTGGAGTTTATGTGGTTTGGGTGGAGTTTATGTGGTTTTGTTGGAGTTTATGTGGTTTTGGGTGGAGTTTATGTGGTTTGGGTGGAGTTTATGTGGTTTTGTTGGAGTTTATCTGTTTTTTTTACGTGTTTAGTTGTTCTTTTAGAGTTCCTCAGTATCGCTGAGCGTATCAGAGCCACAGGGAGAAGATGAAGCAGAGATTGAGTCTGTGGAGTTTTATTCACTGCAGGTTTTCACTCAGCACATGCTCCTCTCCAAAACCTCCACCCATCAATCCTGCTCCATCCATCACGAGGAGCAAAGCGAAGCCCGACTGGCACGTCCCGGGACGTCTGTCAGAACATGGACACGGCTCAAAGGTTTTTGGGAGAACTTTTGGACGTGGAGTGTAACATCTTTAATAATAACAAAATCTGCAGAGATAAAGATAAAAAAATCTGAATCTTTAAAATAATTTGATCAAATCACAGCAGCAGTCGCCTCACAGAGACTCACAAAACTGTGGATTTAACCAACCGAAAGTTCGAAAAACAAACAAAGAGTCGAGTGAACATCACATTCTGTCGAAACAAAGAGTGTTTTTGATTATCCTCGTGGATCAGACTCACTATTGTGCAACTGTTGGTTCCTCAGTTTTGAAATCCAGTTTGAAATGTTACTAACACTATTCAGCGATAAACGTTCAGCGATAGAGCGCCCCCTGCAGCTCTCTTATGAGAACTCACTGTCAGGGAACGATTCTAAAGTGCTTCTTTTCTTATCTCTTCATCTTTTTTTTATTGTTTATCGTTTATTATACGGTTATCAAAAAGCAAATAGTGTTGCCAAATAAAAAAGAGCCAGTGTTTCCCAGGAGAAGTGTCTTTGTGCTGATGTGAGTCAGAGCAGAGACACTGATGCTTCAAACAGACGGAGAATATATGTTTAACCATGAGAGGGACACACAGACGCTTAAAGAGGACGATTATGCAACACTTTTTAATCATAATCATGTTCACTCATCAGGAACAGGCCTGAAAGGTTTAAGACGACATCCCTGCATCTTTGAGCTTTTGACGATCTCTCCTGAGCCACATTTGAACTGTCCGTATGATTAGCTGAAAGATTCTGTACAAGGCTCCGCCCACAGGCCGACATCACCCACACGACAGTCCTCCATAAATGAACAAAACCGTGACACAAACTGTTCACTATGACGTGACAAACCTGGTGTGATGTGGTGGTGCTCTGAAGGGGGAGTGACTTAGCACAGAGAGCAGAGGCAGGGGAGACTCAGAGCTTCTTTTTAAAAAGAACATGGTGATGTATGTTGTGTTACAGTTAGAGTAAAATCACCTCTCTCATAACGGCTCCCTCTGCTGGTGAGGCCGTGTAAATAACAGGAAACAGAAGCTGCTCATTTTCACTCTGACGCTAAAATGTTGTTTTTTTGTTGTCAGGGCAATTTGAGCTGAGAAAAGATGAGAGCAGGTCAGATAATGGTGTGTGCACTAAAACAGGCACTAACACACTGCTCTCAGCTAGAGGAGGAGGAGAGGAGGAGAGGAGGAGGAGGAGAGGAGGAGGAGGAGGGGGAGAGGAGGAGGAGGAGAGGAGGAGGAGAGGAGGAGGAGGAGGAGAGGAGCTGAGAAAAGATGAGAGCAGGTCAGATAATGGTGTGTGCACTAAAACAGGCACTAACACGCTGCTCTCAGCTAGAGGAGGAGAGGAGGAGAGGAGGAGGGGGAGGAGGAGGAGGAGGAGGAGGAGAGGGAGGAGGAGAGGAGGAGGAGGAGGAGGAGGGAGGAGGAGGAGGAGGAGGAGAGGAGCTGAGAAAAGATGAGAGCAGGTCAGATAATGGTGTGTGCACTAAAACAGGCACTAACACGCTGCTCTCAGCTCGTTCTCTTGGAAAATGTAGAGTTTTTATCAGGAGCAAACATCAAACATGCAATTATACAAGGAGGGAATGTAGTGGAGGAAGAGAGGAGGAGGAGGGAGGAGGAGGAGAGGAGGAGAGGAGAGAGGAGGAGAGGATGGAGTGAGGAGGAGGAGAGGAGAGGAGGGCTCTCAGGAGTTCTCTTGAGGAGGTAGAGGATCAGGAGGAGGAGAGGAGGAGGAGAGGAGGAGGTAAGAGGAGGAGGAGGAGGAGGAGAGGAGGAGAGGAGGAGGAGGGAGGAGGAGAGGAGGAGGAGAGGAGGAGGAGGAGAGAGGAGAGGAGGAGGAGGAGAGGAGGAGAGGAGGAGGAGGGAGGAGGAGGAGGAGAGGAGGAGGAGGAGAGGAGGGAGGGAGAGGAGGGAGAGGAGGAGGAGGAGAGGAGGAGGAGGAGGAGGAGGAGAGGAGGAGGAGGAGGAGAGGAGGAGAGGAGGAGGAGAGGAGGAGGAGGAGAGGAGGAGGGAGAGGAGAGGGAGAGGAGGAGAGGAGGAGGAGGAGGAGAGGAGGGGGAGAGAGAGGAGGAGAGGAGGAGGAGGAGAGGAGGAGAGAGAAGAGGAGGAGAGGAGAGGAGGAGGAGAGAGGAGGGGGAAGAGAGAAAGAGGAGAGGAGGAGGAAGAGAGGAGGAGAGGAGGAGGAGGAGAAGGAGGAAGAGGAGGAGAGGAGGCACACAGGAGAAGCAAAAGAGGGACAGAGGAGGACCACTCTGCTCTTCTGCTTCTCTTACTTGAACTTTTTAAATTTATTCTCTCATGACACATGTCTCTGTCCATCACACACGTCTCACACACGTCTCACACACACGTCTCACACACGTCTCACACACGTCTCACACACACGTCTCACACACGTCTCACACACACGTCTCACACACACGTCTCACACACGTCTCACACACGTCTCACACACGTCTCACACACACGTCTCACACACACGTCTCACACACACGTCTCACACACGTCTCACACACACGTCTCACACACACGTCGTCACACACGTCTCACACACGTCTCACACACGTCTCACACACGTCTCACACACACGTCTCACACACACACACACACGTCTCACACACGTCTCACACACGTCTCACACACGTCTCACACACGTCTCACACACGTCTCACACACACGTCTCACACACACGTCTCACACACACGTCTCACACACACGTCTCACACACGTGTCTCACACACGTCTCACACACGTCACACACACACGTCTCACACACGTCTCACACACAACACACACGTCTCACACACACGTCTCACACACACGTCTCACACACACGTCTCACACACACGTCTCACACACGTCTCACACACACGTCTCACACACGTCTCACACGTCTCACACACGTCTCACACACACGTCTCACACACACGTCTCACACGTCTCACACACGTCTCAACACACGTCTCACACACACGTCTCACACACGTCTCTCACACGGAGACTCTCACACACGTCTCACACACGTCTCACACACGTCTCACACACACGTCTCACACACGTCTCACACACGTCTCACACACGTCTCACACACACGTCTCACACACACGTCTCACACACGTCTCACACACACGTCTCACACACGTCTCACACACGTCTCACACACACGTCTCACACACACGTCTCACACCACACGTCTCACACACGTCTCACACACGTCTCACACACGTCTCACACACGTCTCACACACGTCTCCACACACACGTCTCACACACACGTCTCACACACGTCTCACACACACGTCTCACACACGTCTCACACACACGTCTCACACACACGTCTCACACACACGTCTCTCACACACGTCTCACACACACGTCTCACACACACGTCTCACACACGTCTCACACACACGTCTCACACACACGTTCTCACACACACGTCTCACACACGTCTCACACACGTCTCACACACCTCTCACACACGTCTCACACACACGTCTCACACACACGTCTCACACACGTCTCACACACACGTCTCACACACGTCTCACACACACGTCTCACACACACGTCTCACACACACACACACACGTCTCACACACACGTCTCACACACGTCTCACACACACGTCTCACACACACACACTCACACACGTCTCACACACACGTCTCACACACGTCTCACACGTCTCACACACGTCTCACACACACGTCTCACACACACGTCTCACACTCACACACACGTCTCACACACACGTCCACACACACGTCTCACACACACGTCTCACACACGTCTCACACACCACGTCTCACACACACGTCTCACACACACGTCTCACACACGTCTCACACACACGTCTCACACACACGTCTCACACACGTCTCACACACACGTCTCACACACGTCTCACACACACTCACACACACACACACGTCTCACACACACACGTCACACACACACGTCTCACACACGTCTCACACACACGTCTCACACACACGTCTCACACACGTCTCACACACACGTCTCACACACACGTCTCACACACGTCTCACACACACGTCTCACACACACGTCTCACACACGTCTCACACACACGTCTCACACACACGTCTCACACACGTCTCACACACGTCTCACACACACGTCTCACACACGTCTCACACACGTCTCACACACACACACGTCTCACACACGTCTCACACACTCTCACACACGTCTCACACACGTCTCACACACACGTCTCACACACACGTCTCACACACACGTCTCACACACGTCTCACACACGTCTCACACACACGTCTCACACACGTCTCACACACACGTCTCACACACACACGTCTCACACACACGTCTCACACACACTCTCACACACGTCTCACACACACGTCTCTCACACACGTCTCACACACACGTCTCACACACACGTCTCACACACACGTCTCACACACACCGTCTCACACACACGTCTCACACACGTCGTCACACACACGTCTCACACACACGTCTCACACACACGTCTCACACACGTTCTCACACACACGTCTCACACACACGTCTCACACACACGTCACACACACGTCTCACACACACGTCTCACACACACGTCTCACACACACGTCTCACACACGTCTCACACACGTCTCACACACACGTCTCACACACACGTCTCACACACGTCTCACACACACGTCTCACACACACGTCTCACACACGTCTCACACACGTCTCTCACACACACGTCTCACACACACGTCTCACACACGTCTCACACACACGTCTCACACACACGTCTCACACACACGTCTCACACACACGTCTCACACACGTCTCACACACGTCTCACACACACGTCTCACACACACGTCTCACACACGTCTCACACACACTCACACACGTCTCACACACACGTCTCACACACGTCTCACACACACGTCACACACACGTCTCACACACACACACACACGTCTCACACACGTCTCACACACACGTCTCACACACACGTCACACACACACGTCTCACACACGTCTCACACACACGTCTCACACTCACACGTCTCACACACACACGTCTCACACACACGTCTCACACACGTCTCACACACACGTCTCACACACACACGTCTCACACACACGTCTCACACACACGTCTCACACACACGTCTCACACACGTCTCACACACGTCTCACACACACGTCTCACACACACACACACACGTCTCACACACGTCTCACACACACGTCTCACACACGTCTCACACACACGTCTCACACACGTCTCACACACACGTCTCACACACACGTCTCACACACACGTCTCACACACACGTCTCACACACACGTCTCACACACACGTCTCACACACACACACACTCACACACACGTCTCACACACACGTCTCACACACACGTCTCACACACATCTCACACACACGTCTCACACACACGTCTCACACACACGTCTCACACACACGTCTCACACACACGTCTCACACACACGTCTCACACACGTCTCACACACGTCTCACACACGTCTCACACACGTCTCACACACACGTCTCACACACACGTCTCACACACACGTCTCACACACACGTCTCACACACACGTCTCACACACACGTCTCACACACAGTCTCACACACACGTCTCACACACGTCTCACACACACGTCTCACACACACACGTCTCACACACACGTCTCACACACACGTCTCACACACACGTCTCACACACACGTCTCACACACACGTCTCACACACACGTCTCACACACGTCACACGTCTCTCACACACGTCTCACACACACGTCTCACACACGTCTCTCACACACACTCACACACACGTCTCACACACACGTCCACACACACACGTCTCACACACACGTCTCACACACACGTCTCACACACGTCTCACACACACGTCTCACACACGTCTCACACACACGTCTCACACACGTCTCACACACACGTCTCACACACACGTCTCACACACACGTCTCACACACACGTCTCACACACACGTCTCACACACACGTCTCACACACACGTCTCACACACACGTCTCACACACACGTCTCACACACACGTCTCACACGTCACACGTCTCACACACACGTCTCACACACACGTCTCACACACGTCTCACACACGTCTCACACACACGTCTCACACACACGTCTCACACACACACGTCTCACACACACGTCTCACACACACGTCTCACACACGTCTCACACACACGTCTCACACACGTCTCACACACACGTCTCACACACACGTCTCACACACACACACTCACACACACGTCTCACACACGTCTCACACACACGTCTCACACACACGTCTCACACACACGTCTCACACACAGTCTCACACACGTCTCACACACGTCTCACACACACGTCTCTCACACACACGTCTCACACACACACACACGTCTCACACACACGTCTCACACACGTCTCACACACGTCTCACACACGTCTCACACACACGTCTCACACACACTCTCACACACACGTCTCACACACACGTCTCACACACACGTCTCACACACGTCTCACACACACGTCTCACACACGTCTCACACACACGTCTCACACACACACACACGTCTCACACACACGTCTCACACACGTCTCACACACACGTCTCACACACGTCTCACACACGTCTCACACACACGTCTCTCACACACACGTCTCACACACACGTCTCACACACGTCTCACACACACGTCTCACACACACGTCTCACACACACTCACACACGTCTCACACACGTCTCACACACGTCTCACACACTCTCACACGTCGTCTCACACACGTCTCACACACGTCTCTCACACACGTCTCACACACAGTCTCACACACACGTCTCACACACACGTCTCACACACACGTCTCACACACACACGTCTCACACACACGTCTCACACACACACGTCTCACACACACGTCTCACACACACGTCTCACACACACGTCTCACACACGTCTCACACACACGTCTCACACACAGTCTCACACACGTCTCACACAACGTCTCACACACACGTCTCACACGTCACACTCACACACGTCTCACACACACGTCTCACACACTCACGTCTCTCACACACGTCTCACACACACGTCTCACACACACGTCTCACACACGTCTCACACACGTCTCACACACACACGTCTCACACACGTCTCACACACACGTCTCACACACGTCTCGTCTCACACACACGTCTCACACACGTCTCACACACACGTCTCACACGTCTCTCACACACGTCTCACACACACGTCTCACACACACGTCTCACACACACGTCTCACACACGTCTCACACACACGTCTCACACACGTCTCACACACACACTCACACACACGTCTCACACACGTCTCACACACACGTCTCACACACACGTCTCACACACACGTCTCACACACGTCTCACACACACGTCTCACACACACACGTCTCACACACACGTCTCACACACGTCTCACACACACGTCTCACACACACGTCTCACACACGTCTCACACACACACGTCTCACACACACACGTCACACACGTCTCACACACACGTCTCACACACGTCTCACACACACGTCACACACACGTCTCACACACACGTCTCACACGTCTCACACACGTCACACACACGTCTCACACACACGTCTCACACACACGTCTCACACACACGTCTCACACACACACGTCTCACACACACGTCTCACACACACGTCTCACACACACGTCTCACACACACGTCTCACACACGTCTCACACACACACGTCTCACACACACGTCTCTCACACACGTCTCACACACACGTCTCACACACACGTCTCACACACGTCTCACACACGTCTCACACACGTCTCACACACACGTCTCACACACACGTCTCACACACGTCTCACACACGTCTCACACACGTCTCACACACGTCTCACACACACGTCTCACACACACGTCTCACACACGTCACACACACACACTCACACACACGTCTCACACACGTCTCACACACACGTCTCACACACGTCTCACACACACACGTCTCACACACGTCTCACACACACGTCTCACACACACGTCTCACACACGTCTCACACACTCACGTCTCACACACACGTCTCACACACACACGTCTCACACACACGTCTCACACACACACGTCTCACACACACGTCTCACACACACGTCTCACACACGTCTCACACACGTCACACACACGTCTCACACACACGTCTCACACACGTCTCACACACACGTCTCACACACACACGTCTCACACACACGTCTCACACACACGTCTCACACACGTCTCACACACACGTCTCACACACGTCTCACACACGTCTCACACACGTCTCACACACGTCTCACACACACACGTCTCACACACGTCTCACACACACGTCTCACACACACGTCTCACACACACGTCACACACACACGTCTCACACACACGTCTCACACACGTCTCACACACCGTCTCACACACACGTCTCACACACGTCTCACACACACGTCTCACACACACGTCTCACACACACGTCTCACACACGTCTCACACACACGTCTCACACACACACGTCTCACACACACGTCTCACAACACACGTCTCACACACGTCTCACACACACGTCTCACACACGTCTCACACACACGTCTCACACACACGTCTCACACACACGTCTCACACACACGTCTCACACACACACACGTCTCACACACGTCGTCACACACACACGTCTCACACACACGTCTCACACACGTCTCACACACGTCTCACACACGTCTCACACACACACGTCTCACACACACGTCTCACACACACACGTCTCACACACGTCTCACACACGTCTCACACACACGTCACACACACACGTCTCACACACACGTCTCACACACACGTCTCACACACGTCTCACACACACGTCTCACACACACGTCTCACACACACGTCTCACACACACGTCTCACACACACGTCACACACACGTCTCACACACACGTCTCACACACACGTCTCACACACGTCTCACACACACGTCTCACACACACGTCACTCACACACACACGTCTCACACACGTCTCACACACACGTCTCACACACGTCTCACACACACACGTCTCACACACGTCTCACACACGTCTCACACACGTCTCACACACACGTCTCACACACACGTCTCACACACGTCTCACACACGTCTCACACACGTCTCACACACGTCTCACACACACGTCTCACACACACGTCTCACACGTCTCACACACACGTCTCACACACGTCTCACACACACGTCTCACACACACGTCTCACACACACACGTCTCACACACACGTCTCACACACACGTCTCACACACACGTCTCACACACACGTCTCACACACGTCTCACACACACGTCTCACACACACGTCTCACACACGTCACACACACGTCTCTCACACACGTCTCACACACACGTCTCACACACAGTCTCACACACGTCTCACACACACGTCTCACACACACGTCTCACACACGTCTCACACACGTCTCACACACGTCTCACACACGTCTCACACACACGTCTCACACACACGTCTCACACACACGTCTCACACACGTCTCACACACGTCTCACACACACGTCTCACACACACACTCACACACGTCTCACACACGTCTCACACACACGTCTCACACACACGTCTCACACACACGTCTCACACACACGTCTCACACACGTCTCACACACACGTCTCACACACACGTCTCACACACACGTCTCACACACGTCTCACACACACGTCTCACACACGTCACACACACGTCTCACACACACACGTCACACACACGTCTCACACGTCTCACACACACGTCTCACACACGTCTCACACACGTCTCACACACACGTCTCACACACACGTCTCACACACGTCTCACACACACGTCTCACACACACGTCTCACACACGTCTCACACGTCTCACACACACGTCTCACACACACGTCTCACACACGTCACACGTCTCACACACACGTCTCACACACACGTCTCACACACACGTCTCACACACACGTCTCACACACACGTCTCACACACGTCTCACACACACGTTCACACACGTCTCACACACACGTCTCACACACACGTCACACACACGTCTCACACACGTCTCACACACACGTCTCACACACACGTCTCACACACACGTCTCACACACACGTCTCACACACACGTCACACACACGTCTCACACACGTCTCACACACACGTCTCACACACACGTCTCACACACACGTCTCACACACACACACACGTCTCACACACGTCTCACACACACTCACACACGTCTCACACACACGTCTCACACACGTCTCACACACGTCACACGTCTCACACACACGTCTCACACACACGTCTCACACACACGTCTCACACGTCTCACACACGTCGTCTCACACACGTCTCACACACACGTCACACACACGTCTCACACACGTCTCACACACACGTCTCACACACACGTCTCACACACAGTCTCACACACACGTCTCACACACGTCTCACACACGTCTCACACACGTCTCACACACGTCTCACACACACACGTCTCTCACACACACGTCACACACACACACGTCTCACACACACGTCTCACACACGTCTCACACACGTCTCACACACACGTCTCACACACACTCTCACACACGTCTCACACACACGTCTCACACACACGTCTCACACACGTCGTCTCACACACGTCTCACACACGTCTCACACACACGTTTCACACACGTCTCACACACACGTCTCTCACACACGTCTCACACACGTCTCACACACACGTCTCACACACACGTCTCACACACACGTCTCACACACACGTCTCACACACACCTCACACACACGTCTCACACACGTCTCACACACACGTCTCACACACACGTCTCACACACACGTCTCACACACACGTCTCACACACGTCTCTCACACACGTCTCACACACACGTCTCACACACACGTCTCTCACACACACGTCTCACACACACGTCTCACACACACGTCTCACACACACGTCTCACACACACGTCTCACACACACCTCTCACACACACTCACACACACACACGTCTCACACACACACGTCTCACACACGTCTCACACACACGTCTCACACACGTCTCACACGTCGTCTCACACACGTCTCACACACACGTCTCACACACACGTCTCACACACACGTCTCACACACACGTCTCACACACATCTCACACACACGTCTCACACACGTCTCACACACACGTCTCACACACGTCTCACACACGTCTCACACACACGTCTCACACACGTCTCACACACACGTCTCACACACGTCTCACACGCGTCTCACACACACGTCTCACACACACGTCTCACACACGTCACACACACGTCTCACACACACGTCTCACACACACGTCTCACACACACGTCTCACACACGTCTCACACACACGTCTCACACACGTCTCACACACACGTCTCACACACACGTCTCACACACACGTCTCACACACACGTCTCTCACACACACGTCTCACACACACGTCTCACACACACACGTCTCACACACGTCTCACACACGTCTCACACACACGTCTCACACACACGTCTCACACACACGTCTCACACACACGTCTCACACACACGTCTCACACACGCTCACACACACGTCTCACACACACGTCTCACACACACGTCTCACACACACGTCTCACACACACGTCTCACACACACTCTCACACACGTCTCACACACACGTCTCACACACACGTCTCACACACACGTCTCACACACACGTCTCACACAAACGTCTCACACACGTCTCACACACACGTCTCACACACGTCTCACACACACGTCTCACACACACGTCTCACACACACGTCTCACACACACGTCTCACACACACGTCTCACACACGTCTCACACACACACACGTCTCACACACACGTCTCACACACGTCTCACACGTCTCACACACACGTCTCACACACACGTCTCACACACGTCTCACACACACTCACACACACACGTCTCACACACACGTCTCACACACGTCTCACACACACGTCTCACACACACGTCTCACACACGTCTCACACACGTCTCACACACACGTCTCACGTCTCACACACGTCTCTCACACACGTCTCACACACGTCTCACACACGTCTCACACACGTCTCACACACACGTCTCACACACACGTCTCACACACGTCTCACACACACGTCGTCTCACACACGTCTCACACACACGTCTCACACACACGTCTCACACACACGTCTCACACACACGTCTCACACACACGTCTCACACACGTCTCACACACACGTCTCACACACACGTCTCACACACGTTCTCACACAGTCTCACACACACACACACGTCTCACACACACGTCTCACACACACGTCTCACACACGTCTCACACACACGTCTCACACACACGTCTCACACACGTCTCACACGTCTCACACACGTCTCACACACACGTCTCACACACACGTCTCACACACACGTCTCACAACACACGTCTCACACACACGTCTCACACACACGTCTCACACACGTCTCACACACACGTCTCACACACACGTCTCACACACACGTCTCACACAACACGTCTCACACACACGTCTCACACACGTCTCACACACACGTCTCACACACGTCTCACACACACACGTCTCACACACACGTCTCACACACGTCTCACACACACGTCTCACACACACGTCTCACACACACGTCTCACACACACGTCTCACACACACTTCGTCACACGTCACACACACGTCTCACACACACGTCTCACACACGTCTCACACACACACGTCTCACACACACACGTCTCACACACACGTCTCACACACACGTCTCACACACGTCTCACACACACGTCTCACACACTCACACACGTCTCACACACGTCTCACACACACGTCTCACACACGTCTCACACACACGTCTCACACACACGTCTCACACACGTCTCACACACACGTCTCACACACGTCACACCACACGTCACACACACGTCTCACACACACGTCTCACACACACGTCTCACACACACGTCTCACACACGTCTCACACACGTCTCACACACACGTCTCACACACACGTCTCACACACACGTCTCTCACACACGTCTCACACACACGTCTCACACACGTCTCACACACACGTCTCACACACGTCTCACACACACGTCTCACACACACGTCTCACACACGTCTCACACACGTCTCACACACGTCTCACACACACGTCTCTCACACACGTCTCACACACGTCTCACACACGTCTCACACACGTCTCACACACGTCTCACACACACGTCTCACACACACGTCTCACACACGTCTCACACACACGTCTCACACACACGTCTCACACACGTCTCACACACACGTCTCACACACACGTCTCACACACACGTCTCACACACGTCTCACACACGTCTCACACACACGTCACACACACGTCTCACACACGTCTCACACACGTCTCACACACACGTCTCACACGTCTCACACGTCTCACACACGTCTCACACACACGTCTCACACACGTCTCACACACACGTCTCACACACGTCTCACACACGTCTCACACACACGTCTCACACACGTCTCACACACACGTCTCACACACGTCTCACGTCTCACACACACACGTCTCACACACGTCTCACACACACGTCTCACACACGTCTCACACACGTCTCACACACACGTCTCACACACACGTCTCACACACGTCTCACACACACACGTCTCACACACACGTCTCACACACACGTCTCACACACGTCTCACACACACGTCTCACACACACGTCTCACACACACGTCTCACACACGTCTCACACACACGTCTCACACACACGTCTCACACACACGTCTCACACACGTCTCACACACGTCTCACACACACGTCTCACACACGTCTCTCACACACGTCTCACACAACACGTCTCACACCACGTCTCACACACACACGTCTCACACACACGTCTCACACACACGTCTCACACACACGTCTCACACACACGTCTCACACACGTCTCACACAGTCACACGTCACACACACACGTCTCACACACGTCTCACACAACACACGTCTCACACACACGTCTCACACACGTCTCACACACACACACACACGTCTCACACACAAGTCTCACACACGTCTCACACACGTCTCACACACGTCTCACCCACGTCACACACGTCTCACACACACACACACACGTCTCACACACACACACGTCTCACACACACGTCTCACACACACGTCTCACACACACACACTCTCCACACCACACACACGTCTCACACACACGTCTCACACACACGTCTCACACACACGTCTCACACACGTCTCACACACACACACACGTCTCACACACACGTCTCACACACAGTCACACACACACACAACGTCTCACACACGTCTCACACACACGTCTCACACACGTCTCACACACGTCTCACACACGTCTCACACACGTCTCACACACACGTCTCACACACGTCTCACACACGTCTCACACACGTCAACACACGTCACACACGTCTCACACGTCTCACACACACGTACACACGTCTCACACCACGTCCACACACACTCACACACAGGTCTCACACACGTCTCACCACACACACGTTCACACACACACACGTCTCACACACGTCTCACACACGTCTCACACACACGTCTCACACTGTAATGTACTCAACCGCGTCTCACACACACGTCTCACACACACACACGTCTCTCACACACGTCTCACACACACACTCTCACACACACGTCTCACACACACGTCTCATCACACACACGTCTCACACACGTCTCACACACGTCTCACACACGTGGTCACACACGTCTCACACACGTCTCTCACACACACGTCTCACACACACGTTTCGCACTCACACTCACCAGTAGCTCACACACGTGAACACACGTCTGACACACACGTCTCACACACACGTCCTCACACACGTCTCACACCCGTCTCACACACACGTGAGACACAACACTCACTCTCACACACGTCTCACACACGTATCTCACCACACGTCTAACACACACGTCTCACACACTTCTCACACACACGTCTCACACACACGTCAAACTTCTCACACACACGTCTCACACACACGTCTCACACACGTCTCACACACACGTCTCACACACGTCTCACACACGTCTCACACACTCATCTCACACACGTCTCACACACACGTCACCAGTCTCACACAACGTCTCACACAACGTCTCACACACAAACATCACACACACACGTCTCACACACATCAGCACACACACACTCACACACGTCTCACACACAGTTACACACGTCTCACACACGTCTCACACCACGTCTCACACACGTCTCACACACGTCTCACACACGTCTCACACACGTCTCACTCTTTCCGCTCTCTGCACAGCCTCTGAAACATTCATGCTCTGCTCCGTCGCCCTGACGTGCTCCATGCCCAGTGTAAAAATAGTTCCTTTAGCAGGACTCACAGCTGATCCAGGGAGCAGCACACGACTTTCAAATGCAAATGATTCAGACGACGTAAACGAGCCATCTGCGACGACGAGCGCGCTGGAAGTCTTTAAACACACTCATCTGAACACTTTGAGGCACATTCAGCAAAAATAGTAACGAGAAGAAGAGCCTGCAGCATGAGGAGAGGAAGAGGACTCTACTCCATACTAAGGAATAGACTCGAAACTCGATACTGATTCCAATACCACGATGTTACTCTTATTCATCTCTCTTTATTTAGACGTGGTGGTACATGGTGTTTACGAGTCTGTGTCTTATACTTTTAGGGACTTTAGATATTTGCTCAAACCAGTATCGAGTTTTGACAGTAGTTTTAGTGTTGAACACTGTCTGATTTTGGACATGCTCTAGATGAGGACCCGACAGGACAAACCCTCACAGTGTGAGACTGAACGTTTCTCTCACACTGGGCTTGATACTTTATGTTGAAACTAACTGGAGGCACTGCTCTGTCTGACCTTAGACTGCAGTTAGACTTTAATTTGCTTTTTTTAACCCAGTTTTGTCGTTTCAGTCGTATTAGTCTGGAGCTAGATTCAGTCAACAGCGTTTCAGTTTGTCACATTCAGCTTTTGTGTTGAAAATCAGACACTTAAATGTACAAGTCATGCACCAACAATCCAAGTCCAACAACAGCCGCGAATTTACAGCACGTGTCTCTCAAACACTCTGAGTACTCTCTCAAAACACACACGTGTAACACACGTGTAACACACGTGTAACACACGTGTAACACACGCAACACACGTGTAACACACGTGTAACACACAAGTGTAACACACGTGTAACACACGTGTAAACACATGTGTAGCACACGTGTAACACACGTGTAACACACATGTAACACACAACATTATGTAACACACATGTAAACACATGGAACACACATAACACACATGGAACACACATGGAACACACATGGAACACACACACAACACACATGAACACACACACACACGTGGAACACACGTGTAACACACATGGAACACATGTAACACACACGTGTAACACACGGAAACACACATGTAACACACGCTCAACACACATTGAAACACACATGCAACACACACAACACACGTGTGTAACACACGTGTAACACACGCGTAACACACGTGTAACACACATGGAACACATGGAACACACTGGACTTACACACACGTGGAACACACACATGGAACACACACACGTGTACCACACACGCTAACACACGTGTAACGAACGTGTAACACACATGGAACACACAACACACACCGTTTAACACACATGTAACACGCAAACACGTGTAACACACTCTGTAACACACGTGTCACACTACGTGGAACACATGTGTAACACATGTGTAACACACATGGAAACACACTCTCTAACACACAACACACACATGGAACACACGTGGAACACACACGTGTACGCTCACACACATGTAACACACGAAACACACACATGGACACACACGACTCACAACACACATGGAACACACGTCACAGTAACACACACACACACACTGGAACACACACGTGTAACACACGCTCACCGGACACATGAACACACGCTAACACACTGTAACACCACACACAACAGAACACTCAAGACTCTCACACAACAGACCTGTTCACACCTGGAACACACAACACCGCTCACACGCGTTGACACTCTCAACACACAGACGTAACACAGACTCTAACACAACCACGCTCACAGACTCTCACACACATGGCACACAGTACTCTCACACAAACAGTGGACACACACACACTCACAGGCTCACACACACACATGCTCAACACACAGTGTCTCACACATGTGCTCAACACACTCTCACACACATGTGGACACACATACTCTCACACAACAGAACACATGACTCTCACACAACAGGACGCACACAGAACACACATGTAAGACACAACAGACTCTCACACAACAGACGGAACACAACACACACACAACAGACGCTCACAGACTCTCTCACACAACAGACTCTCAAAGAAACTCTACAACAGTTTTGCTTTTTGTGACATTTTAGCACCGTTTCGCCCTCTTCTGGCAGTTGGTTGTGAAACATTTTGAAATAAGAACAGACGTAACAAAAGTGACTCTGATAAGAGCAACAGACGAACAGAGAGGGAAACAGTAGCTCACCAGACTCTCACCACAAGAGACGCTCCTGACATGTATGACTCAACACCAGACGCTCACAGACACAATCTCTCACCAGCCGCTCACAGACTCTCACACACTGATCAACAGACGCTCACGACTCTCACGCAACAGACGCTCACAGACTCTCACACAACAACAACAGACGCTCACAGACTCTCTCTCACAACAGACGACGCTCACAGACTCACACACAACAGACGCTCACAGACTCTCTCACACAACAGACGCTCACAGACTCTCACGCAACAGACGCTCACAGACTCTCACACAACAGACACTCACAGACTCTCACAGACTCTCACACACACGCACAACAGACGCTCACAGACTCTCACAGACAAACAGACGCTCACAGACTCTCACACAACAGACGCTCACAGACTCTCTCACACACAAACAGACGCTCACAGACTCTCACACAACAGACGCTCACAGACTCTCACGCAACAGACGCTCACAGACTCTCACACAACAGACGCTCACAGACTCTCACACAACAGACGCTCACAGACTCTCTCACAACAGACGCTCACAGACTCTCACACAACAGACGCTCACAGACTCACAAACAGACGCTCACAGACTCTCACACAACAGACGCTCACAGACTCTCAACAACAGACTCACACGCTCACAGACGCTCACAGACTCTCACACAACAGACGCTCACAGACTCTCACACAACAGACGCTCACAGACTCTCACAGACTCTCGCTCAACAGACTCTCACAGACTCTCTAACAGACAACACAGACTCTCACACAACAGACGCTCACAGACTCTCACACAACAGACGCTCACAGACAGACTCTCACACAACAGACGCTCACAGACTCTCACTCTCACAACAGACGCTCACAGACTCTCACACAAACAGACGCTCACAGACTCTCTCACACAACAGACAGCTCACAGACTCTCACACAACAGACGCTCACAGACTCTCACACAACAGACGCTCACAGACAGACTCTCACAGACAGACGCACACAACAGACGCTCACAGACTCTCACACAACAGACGCTCAGACAGACTCACACAACAACAGACGCTCACAGACTCTCACACAACAGACGCTCACAGACTCTCACACAACAGACGCTCACAGACTCTCACACAACAGACGCTCACAGACTCTCACAGACTCTCACACAACAGACGCTCACAGACTCTCACACAACAGACGCTCACAGACTCTCACACAACAGACGCTCACAGACTCTCACACAACAGACGCTCACAGACTCTCACACACAACAGACGCTCACAGACTCTCTCACACAACAGACGCTCACAGACTCTCACACAACAGACGCTCACAGACTCTCTCACGCAACAGACGCTCACAGACTCTCACACAACAGACGCTCACAGACTCTCTCACACAACACAGACGCTCACAGACTCTCACACACAGACGCTCACAGACGCTCACACAAAAGACGACTCTCACACCAAACACAGACGCTCACACTATTTCACACAACTCTCTCTCACAGACTCTCACGTGAACAGACGAGATGAGACTCTCACCCAACACACGCTCACTGACTCTCGTGTGTCAGACGCTCACAGACTCTCTTCACACAACCAGTTCACAGACTCCTCACACAACAGACCTCGACTCTCTCAACAGACTCTCTCACAGACTCTCAACAAGTTACCTCTCGCTCAACAGACTCTCACGTCAGGTCTGCTCAGACGCTCACAGAGACTCTCACACAACAGACGCTCACAGACTCTCTCACACAACAGACGCTCACAGGTCTCTCACACAACGAGAAGTTACTCAGACTCAAACAGAACACATCACAGACTCTCACACAACAGACGCTCACAGACTCTCTGATCAGACCTGTCTGCACTCACAGAACGCTCACAGACGCTACTCTCACTGACACACTCTCACAACATTCAGACGCTCACAGACTCTCACACAAGACTCACAGACACACATCACGACGCTCACAGACTCTCTCACGCAACAGACGCTCACAGACTCTTTCTCACAAACAGACGCTCACAGACTCTCACAGACTCTCACACAACAGACGCTCTCAGGTGGAGTCTACACTCGCACAGACGCTCACAGACTCTCACACACCAGAAGACGCTCATCAGTCAGACTCTCACACAACAGACGCCACAGACTCTCTCACAGCAACAGACGCTCACAGACTCTCACTCTCTCAGACTCATCGACTCTCTGGTCCTCAGACGCTCACAGACTCTGTCCTCACACACTCAGACGCTCACAGACTCTCTGTCCACAACAGACGCTCTCAGGACTCTCACACAACAGACGCTCACATCTCTCACAGACTCTCACCTCACCGCTCACTCTGTCCTCTCTCACAACAGACGCATCTCTCACTCTCACAACCTCATCTCTCAGACTCTCACTCTCACTCTCTCTGTCAAAACAGACGCTCACAGACCTCTCTCTCAACTCTCTCTGTCACAGACTCTCGCTCTGTCCTGATCTCTCACTCTCTCTGTCCTCATCTCTCACTCTGACCTCTCTACCAACGAGGCTGTGTCCTCACACAACTGTCCTCACAGACTCTGTCCTCATTCTCTCACGCTCTCTGTCCTGCCATCTCTCAAACAGCGTGTCATGTCTCCAGGTCCCGTGGTCTGTCCTCACTCTCTCACTCTGTCCTTTGCATCTCTCTGCTCGTGTGCCTGATCTCTCACTCTGTCCTCATCTCCAGTCGGACACTCATCTGCACTCTCTCTCTTCTCACTCTCTGTCCTGTCTCTCACTCTGTCCTCATCTCACTCTTGTGGGTTTGAAGTCTCATGTGATCAAACTGTTACTCTCACCAAAAATCTCTCTGGAGCGTTTTCTCTGTCCCTCAGTCGTCTCCAGGTCATCTCAGAGTAGAAGTTAAACTCTGGACTTTTAGAGTGAAGGTGTTGTCTCACTCTCTCTCGTCCAAGTCTCTTCTTCAGTTCTGATCAGATTTACTGCTGGACACTGCCTTACATCTGTCTGCAGGAGGCGCTAACGACACTGACACAGGTTTTGTTTACAGTTTATGGACTAGGTCTTTTGAGCTACACAAGTCTCTGTGTCTGTCCTCATCTCTCATCGTCTCACTCTCAGCTCTAAATGGATGTTTTCACACCAGGTTTCATCCTGGATCCCTCATCTCGCTCTGTGGTTCTCTCTCTGTTTCCTTTGTTTGCTTTCATCTCTGAGGGTCTCTGGAGTCATCTCTCATGAGGGAGGGGCTCTCATTCGTCTCTGGGGCCTTAGACTCTCACATCTCCTCATTCTTCAAGTTTTTGTCCAGTTATCTCCCTCCCCATGTTTATCCTCATCTCTCACTCTCTCTGTCCTCATCTCTCACTCTGTCCTCATCTCTCTCTCTGTCCTCATCTCTCACTCTGTCCTCATCTCTCACTCTGTCCTCATCTCTCACTCTGTCCTCATCTCTCACTCTGTCCTCATCTCTCACTCTCTCTGTCCTCATCTCTCACTCTCTCTGTCCTCATCTCTCTCACTCTGTCCTCATCTCTCACTCTGTCCTCATCTCTCACTCTCTCTGTCCTCATCTCTCACTCTGTCCTCATCTCTCACTCTCTCTGTCCTCATCTCTCACTCTCTGTCCTCATCTCTTACTCTGTCCTCATCTGTCACTCTCTCTGTCCTCATCTCTCTCTCTCACTCGTCCTTACTCTTTCTGTCATCTTCACTTACATCTTCATCTCTTTGTCTTTCACGGTGCTCTGCCTCTCTCTCTCTCTCCTCTCTTCTCTCTTTCACAGTCGACTGGCTGATGTCCTGTATGTGTTACACCCCCTCCTCTTTCTCTCTTTCTCTGCCTTTCTCTCCCTCCCCCTCTCCTTCTCCCTCTCATGTCTTCCCTGTGTCACATTTTAAACTGGATAGTTGTTGTCCTACATTTCACTTACACAGGTGCATGAGTTACAGCTGAGTGTGTGTGTGAGTGTATATACATGTGTGTGTATATATGTATGTATGTGTATATATATATATATATATATATATATATATGAGCGATAGAGGCTCAGATCTACATATATATAGACATAGATATATATATATACATAATAATAGGCTCCTGTATATGAGCGATAGAGGCTCAGTCCACCACAGACAAGAGCTCTCCTGAGACAGTCCAGCTCATAACTGCAGGTGGAAGATGCTGCAGGGAAACACAAAAACACATGGAGCCACATAATAAAGAAACATCTGAAACATCTGAAACACGATCGAGAATGAGACAAGATCCTGTGGGACTTCAGATACAGACTGACAGATGAAGATGAACCAACCGGACACTCACTTTCTCCTTTCCTCTCTCTCCTCTCTCTCCTCTGTCCTTTCCTCTCTCCTCTCTCTCCTCTCCTTCTCTCTCTCTCTCTCTCTCTCTCCTTCTCTCTGTCCTTTCCTCTCTCCTCTCTCTCCTCTCCCTCCTCTCTCTCTCTCTCCCTCTAGATATCTCTCCTCCTCCCTCCTCTCTCTCCTCTCTCTCCTCCTCTCTCCTCTCTCTCCTCTCTCTCCCCTCTCTCTCTCCTCTCTCTCTCTCTCTCTCTCTCCTCTCATCCTCTGTCCTCCTCTCCTCTCCTCTCTCCTCTCTCTCCTCTCTCTCTCTCTCTCCTCTCTCTCCTCTGTCCTCTCCTTTCCTCCTCTCCCTCCTCTCCCTCCTCTCTCTCCTCTCTCCCTCTGTCCTTCTCCCTCCTCTCTCTCTCTCCTCTCTCTCTCCTCCTCCTCTCTCTCTCTCCTCTCTCTCTCTCCTCTCCTCTCTCTCCTCTCCTCCTCCTCTCTCTCTCTCTCTCCTCTCCTCTCCCTCCTCTCTCTCCTCTCCTCTGGTCCTCTGTCCTCCCTCCTCCCTCTCTCTCTCCTCCCTCTCCTCTCTCCTCTCTCTCCCCTCTCTCCTCTCTCCTCTCTCTCCTCTGTCCTTTCCTCTCTCCTCTCTCTCCTCTCCCTCCTCTCTCTCCTCTCTCTCCTCTGTCCTTTCCTCTCTCCTCTCTCTCCTCTCTCTCCTCTCTCTCTCCTCTCTCTCCTCTCTCCTCTCTCTCCTCTCTCTCCTCTCTCTCCTGTCTTTCCTCTCTCCTCTCTCTCCTCTCTTTCCTCTCTCCTCTCCCTCTCTTCCTGCCCTCCGCTCTCACATTTGCTTCTCTGTGGTTGTGTATAATCCAGGTTCTGGTTCTGTCCAGTCCAGAATGGTTTGGGACTGGCCCACACAGTCCAATCCAAGTCCAACCACGGCCCCTCATTTGTACCACATAGTACTGAATCTGATACTGATCGATACTAAAACTAGTATTGAAACTACAGACCCATTTGAGCAGGAATCAATACTAAAAAGTCCCGTTCACAGGACAGAGATGAGCCTTTATAATGATCCTGAGCTGTATCTTTCACATGTTTGAGGCACAGACCTGTCCACACCATGGATCATTATGAACCTACTGCACTGAGGATCAGAACATCGAGTATCACAATCGAGTCTGAAATTTGATGATCACACATCAGGTTTTGGTGCTTCTCTTCCGCAGAACTTCGCTCTGTTTCTCAGTAGAATTCTTGTTGCTTATTTTTACTCTGCCATGTTTGTTTTCACACACGCAGCATGTGTTTCGTGATGATTTCCTCGATTAGGAGACAGTTCAGCTGCAGACGTCGCTGTGAGTGGATAATCAGACTGAGCGTTACGACCTTTACTGGAGGAAACGTCTGTGTTTGGAAAAGTAGTATTTTTGTCCCAAAACTGAAGCTGACTGACAATGATCCAATCTGAACGATCCTGTGGACAAAACCAATCAGCTTCTCATTCGATTCGTGTTTTTTCTGTTCTATTTGGATATTTAAAGGAGGTTAGAGTGTTGTTCTGTGGAGATCTTCCACTCACTCCTTTTAAATGATGAGGCAACAAAAATATCTCTTTTGTCGACTAATCGTTTTACTTTTTCAATATTAAAAGTATTCTACAAAATAGTCTTTTCAGAGCTTTTAACCATGTTATAACTGTTCCCTTCTCATTTCCCTCTGGAGGTGTATTTGGACTGATTTGTGAAAGTTTGATCTTGTTTAATCTTTAATCACTGATTTTCAAGACGCCATATTTTCGATCACACGTTTTCATCACCAAAGCTGTACTTCGATCCCCAGTTTTATTTTCTTCAGTGATACATGTAGGACTCATGTGATACATGTAGGACTCATGTGATACATGTAGGACTCATGGTGATACATGTAGGACTCATGTGATACATGTAGGACTCATGGTGATACATGTAGGACTCATGGTGATACATGTAGGACTCATGTGATACATGTAGGACTCATGTGATACATGTAGGACTCGTGATACATGTAGGACTCATGTGATACATGTAGGACTCATGGTGATACATGTAGGATTTCAGCAGCGTTGCATTATTTTGGTGCATTTTTTTAAATCTGTGGGTCAGTCTGGTGATCTGCAGCTGTCCGGTGGAGTTGTCGACAGCTCTTTGTTGTGATGATCCCATTGGGCTCAACAGTTTTCTAACCCAGAAGTCAGTGCACTGGTTATGTTCAGTTTATTCATTTTGACTGTAGGTAGGTTCTCCTCCAAAGATTCAAAAGGAGCATTAGTCATGTTACACAGGTGTATTACACTGCTGCAGGTCCCAAAGGTCTGTGCACAAACTCTCCTCCTTGTGCTATGAGCTGGTGACGATCAGGCTCATTCAGACGTCGTGTTTGTCACTGCACAACGGGGCCGAGACCCCGCTGGCCTGGACCAAAGTGTCTTATTTTATTTATTTTTGAATGCTTTTATAATATAATTTTAGAACTATAGAGCAGACACAAGCACAATAGGTCTTTAACTTATTTTTTATTTAATGTTTGTCAGCAAAAAATATAGCAACCAGAAGTAAGATGAGTCTGATCTGAAGGAGCTGATTTGGAGGAGCTGATTTGACGGAACTGATTTGACGGAGCTGATTTGACAGAGCTGATTTGGAGGAGCTGATTTGGAGGAGCTGATTTGACGGAGCTGATTTGACGGAGCTGATTTGGAGGAGCTGATTTGGAGGAGCTGATTTGGAGGAGCTGATTTGGAGGAGCTGATTTGACGGAGCTGATTTGACAGAGCTGATTTGGAGGAGCTGATTTGGAGGAGCTGATTTGACAGAGCTGATTTGGAGGAGCTGATTTGGAGGAGCTGATTTGGAGGAGCTGATTTGGAAGAGAGGATTTGGAGGAGCTGATTTGACGGAGCTGATTTGGAGGAGCTGATTTGAGGGAGCTGATTTGGAGGAGCTGATTTGGAGGAGCTGATTTGGAGGAGCTGATTTGGAGGATTTGGAGGAGCTGATTTGACGGAGCTGATTTGGAGGAGCTGATTTGAGGGAGCTGATTTGGAGGAGCTGATTTGGAGGAGAGGATTTGGAGGAGCTGATTTGACGGAGCTGATTTTGAGGAGCTGATTTGGAGGAGCTGATTTGCAGGAGAGGATTTGGAGGAGCTGATTTGACGGAGCTGATTTGACGGAGCTGATTTGACAGAGCTGATTTGGAGGAGCTGATTTGGAGGAGCTGATTTGGAAGAGAGGATTTGGAGGAGCTGATTTGACGGAGCTGATTTGGAGGAGCTGATTTGACGGAGCTGATTTGACAGAGCTGATTTGGAGGAGCTGATTTGAGGGAGCTGATTTGGAGGAGCTGATTTGGAGGAGCTGATTTGACGGAGCTGATTTGGAGGAGCTGATTTGGAGGAGCTGATTTGACAGAGCTGATTTGGAGGAGCTGATTTGAGGGAGCTGATTTGGAGGAGCTGATTTGGAGGAGCTGATTTGGAGGAGCTGATTTGGAGGAGCTGATTTGACGGAGCTGATTTGACGGAGCTGATTTTGAGGAGCTGATTTGGAGGAGCTGATTTGGAGGAGCTGATTTGGAGGAGCTGATTTGGAGGAGCTGATTTGGAGGAGCTGATTTGGAGGAGCTGATTTGGAGGAGCTGATTTGGAGGAGCTGATTTGGAGGAGCTGATTTTACGGAGCTGATTTTACGGAGCTGATTTGGAGGAGCTGATTTGAGGGAGCTGATTTGGAGGAGCTGATTTGGAGGAGAGGATTTGGAGGAGCTGATTTGGAGGAGAGGATTTTGAGGAGCTGATTTGACGGAGCTGATTTTGAGGAGCTGATTTTGAGGAGCTGATTTTGAGGAGCTGATTTGGAGGAGCTGATTTGGAGGAGCTGATTTGACGGAGCTGATTTGGAGGAGCTGATTTGGAGGAGCTGATTTGACGGAGCTGATTTGACGGAACTGATTTGACGGAGCTGATTTGGAGGAGCTGATTTGGAGGAGCTGATTTGACGGAGCTGATTTGGAGGAGCTGATTTGAAGGAGCTGATTTGGAGGAGCTGATTTGACGGAGCTGATTTGACGGAGCTGATTTGACAGAGCTGATTTGACAGAGCTGATTTGGAGGAGCTGATTTGGAGGAGCTGATTTGGAAGAGAGGATTTGGAGGAGCTGATTTGACGGAGCTGATGTGGAGGAGCTGATTTGAGGGAGCTGATTTGGAGGAGCTGATTTGGAGGAGAGGATTTGGAGGAGCTGATTTGGAGGAGAGGATTTGGAGGAGCTGATTTGACGGAGCTGATTTTGAGGAGCTGATTTGGAGGAGCTGATTTGCAGGAGAGGATTTGGAGGAGCTGATTTGACGGAGCTGATTTGGAGGAGCTGATTTGGAGGAGCTGATTTGGAGGAGCTGTTTTGACGGAGCTGATTTGACGGAGCTGATTTGGAGGAGCTAATTTGGAGGAGCTGATTTGGAGGAGCTGATTTGGAGGAGCTGATCTGAAGGAGCTGATTTGGAGGAGCTGATTTGGAGGAACTGATTTGGAGGAGCTGATTTGACAGAGCTGATTTGGAGGAGCTGATTTGGAGGAGCTGATTTGGAAGAGAGGATTTGGAGGAGCTGATTTGGAGGAGCTGATTTGACGGAGCTGATTTGGAGGAGCTGATTTGGAGGAGAGGATTTGGAGGAGCTGATTTGACGGAGCTGATTTGGAGGAGCTGATTTGACGGAGTTGATTTGGAGGAGAGGATTTGGAGGAGAGGATTTGGAGGAGCTGATGTGGAGGAGCTGATTTGGAGGAGCTAATTTGGAGGAGAGGATTTGGAGGAGCTGATTTGGAGGAGCTGATCTGAAGGAGCTGATTTGGAAGAGAGGATTTGGAGGAGCTGATTTGACGGAGCTGATTTGACGGAGCTGATTTGGAGGAGCTGATTTGACGGAGCTGATTTGGAGGAGCTGATTTGGAGGAGAGGATTTGGAGGAGCTGATTTGACGGAGCTGATTTGGAGGAGCTGATTTGACGGAGCTGATTTGGAGGAGAGGATTTGGAGGAGAGGATTTGGAGGAGCTGATGTGGAGGAGCTGATTTGGAGGAGCTGATTTGGAGGATTTGGAGGAGCTTTGTGAGGAGCTGATGTGACGGAGCTGATTTGGAGGAGCTGATGGAGGAGAGGATTTGGAGGAGCTGATTCGGAGGAGCTGTGGTGGTGGCGTCTCTCTGGTGTCGCTGTCAGAGGAAGGACAGTGCTCTCTCCATCAGACAGTTCGACAAATGACACCAATTAATTTAATGGAGCATTTTCAATCATGTGCTCTACAGAGTGAGCCGCTGTAGTCGCACGTCTCTCATGTTCACACTGCGCTAATGCTAACGTGCTAATGCTATTTGTGTAATGGAGAGAATGGACTCCCGGGTCAGGCCTCAGAGCTCTCTGTCTGTCACGCTTCACGGCACACGCATGTTCTTCTGCTGCAGGCAGGACACAGCCCACAAGGATCATACTAAAGACATGACCAGGAAATCGACTTGTCCGAGAGCGCCCCCTGTCCTTAGACCCACGTTCTGCAGGAACAACTCCAACAACCCAGAGCGAGAAGGAAACACCTCACCGAGAACCACAGTGAAGGAGATCCACACGACCCAGGACCAAATCAGGACTAAACCAGGACTAAACCAGGACTAAACCAGGACCAAATCAGGACTAAACCAGGTCTAAACCAGGACTAAACCAGGACCAAATCAGGACTAAACCAGGACTAAAGCAGGACTAAACCAGGACCAAACCAGGACCAAACCAGGACTAAACCAGGACTAAACCAGGACCAAACCAGGACCAAACCAGGACTAAACCAGGACCAAACCAGGACCAAACCAGGACTAAACCAGGACCAAACCAGGACTAAACCAGGACTAAACCAGGACTAAACCAGGACTAAACCAGGACCAAACCAGGACTAAACCAGGACTAAACCAGGACTAAACCAGGACTAAACCAGGACCAAATCAGGACTAAACCAGGACTAAATCAGGACTAAACCAGGACCAAATCAGGACTAAACCAGGACTAAATCAGGACTAAACCAGGTCTAAACCAGGACTAAACCAGGACTAAACTAAAACTAAACCAGGACTAAACCAGGACTAAACCAGGTCTAAACCAGGACTAAACCAGGACTAAACCAGGACTAAACCAGGACCAAACCAGGACCAAATCAGGACTAAACCAGGACTAAACCAGGACTAAACCAGGTCTAAACCAGGTCTAAACCAGGACTAAACCAGGACTAAACCAGGACTAAATCAGGACTAAACCAGGTCTAAACCAGGACTAAACCAGAACTAAACCAGGACTAAACCAGGACTAAGCCAGGACTAAATCAGGACTAAACCAGGACCAAATCAGGACTAAACCAGGACTAAACCAGGACTAAACCAGGTCTAAATCAGGACTAAACCAGGTCTAAACCAGGACTAAACCAGGACTAAACTAAAACTAAACCAGGACTAAACTAAAACTAAATCAGGACTAAACCAGGACTAAACCAGGTCCAAACCGGGTCTAAACCAGGACTAAACCAGGTCTAAACCAGGACTAAACGAGGTACTCAAGTAAGAGTCCTGTCACTTCACTGCACATATTCCAAGAGGAGTAATCTGCTGCTCGTCTGGGCCCCTCAGTCGTCCAGGTCTGATCCACAGCGAAAGACGAACTTGGTCTATAAATAAATGTGAGTACTACCCACAGGACACGGGCCACTCGGGATCATACTAAAGACATGTAAGGACACACATGAGTGGACAGTGTCTCCTGCTCTGACACGCTCCACAGCACACGCGTGTTCTTCTGCTGCAGAGTCGTACATGAGGCTGGACGAGCCTCATCAGTCGGATTTAGTCCAGTTTAAACGTGTATCTCCCACGTCTCGAGCAGTCGCCTCGCACGGCTTCACAAAATGGATTTAACCAACAGTAAGTTAGAAAATCAAACAGTGAAATTGCTGCAGATCAATTAACAAACACGTAAAATAAGCACATGAAGAACTGTCCCAGAGCGCCCCCTGTCTTTAGACACGTCTTCTGCATGAACAACTCCAGAAACCCAGTGTGTGAATCACTGAGCAGCAGATTCCTTCATTTACCTGTGAAAGAGCCTGTATCCTTCATCGTGTGGTAAAAGCTGTAAGAACAAACTGAGACTGTAAAATATAATGTTTTCATTTTACGTCACGTTATGAGGTAATAAGAAGATACAGTCGCCTCTTTCATCCAATTAAGCACAATGAAGCATTCTCATCAACTCATTTGTACTTAAGTCCTTCTTATGAACATTTTTAGCCTTCACCACATGTTTTCTTAACCAAAAATGTTGTTCTGGAAGAACAAATCCTACGAACCGTCAGCGGCGAGAATTGTGCAGTTTTAGAATATTCTTCCTCTGATTATGCAGCGTGATTCAGTGACATTAATGAGGGTTTATAGAGCATGTTCCCCTCCGTTACCCCCAACGACCAGAGTATTTGGCTGAAGAACACACTGTGACTCTGGTGCAGAGGTTTCATATTCTTAAAGTCCATTATTACAAAGAATCATGGGAAACAACTGCCTGACACTGTCACTGTTTTGAACCGATCTTTAACGTCAACGTTTGGATCCAAATCTCATTTTTTTAGAGAACTAAATCTTTTGCTTTCCATTTTTTATGCATTTTTACTCTGACTAACCCTAAACCAGCACAAGACTCATCACAGAAGCAGAGCACGCAACAAACTAAACATATCTGGCATCATAACATTTCTTAAATTATTATTTTTGCAGTGCACCGTTTGATTTAGACTTTCATCATTTCAAAAACACACTTCACTCTCGGTTTGAACCATTTTAATCAAACCTGAGCCGTGGTCATTTCTCTCTGTGATTAGTTTGTGGTTAAATAAGTTCTCACACTGGCTTCTGTCGAATAAATAAATACAGTTGAAACCAAAACCAGTTTACACACACTATATAAAAAGACACATACACTTTTTTTCTCTGACATGAAATCAGACTGAACTTTTTTTCTGTTTTAGGTCAGTTAGGATTACCAGAATTATTTATATTTGCTAAATGCCAGAATAATGACAGAAGGATTTTTCATTCATTCAATTCATGACTTTCTTCAAAGTCACTTTACAAACAGTAAGATCACTATGACTTCTGATAACATTGAGTGGAGTGGATGTATCTGAAGCTCACCTGAAACACTCTGCTTCTTTGTGTAACATCTGGGGAAAGTCAAAAGAATCAGCCAAATATCAGGAAGAGAACTGTGGACCTGCACGAGTCTGGTTCATCCTTGGTGCAGTTTCCAGACGCCTGAAGGAGCCACGTTTCATCTGCCACACACTGTCATCCGTTCAAACTATTATAACAAGTATAAAGACGATGAGAAGGTCCAGAGTCACACCTCACGAAGGAGACGTGTCCCAGAGATGAACGAGATTTGGTCTGAAATGTGCAGATCAAACCAAGAACCAAAGAAAAAGACTTTGTGAAGATGCTGCTGAAGCTGTGAGAGTGAGTCATTATCCACAGTGAAACGAGGAACCGACATGGACTGAAAGGAAACTCTGCAGGAAGAAAACACGACTCCAAAAGAAACAGGAAAAACTGAAGCAACATCTCAAGACATCAGTCAGGAAGTTAAAACTTGGGCACAAATGGGTCTTTCAAATGGACAATGACCTGAAGCATACGGCCAAACTGGTGACAAAGAGGCTTAAGGATCCAACAACTTTAGGCTTAAGGATAACAATGTTGAGAGGCTTACAGGATGACAAAGAGGCTTAAGGATAACAAAGAGGCTTAAGGATGACAAAGAGGCTTAGGGATGACAAAGAGGCTTAAGGATAACAAAGAGGCTTAAGGATAACAAAGAGGCTTAAGGATAACAAAGAGGCTTAAGGATGACAAAGAGGCTTAAGGATAACAAAGAGGCTTAAGGCCCTGATCTCAGTCCTGTTGAATATGTATGAACAGACCTGAAAAGGCCTGTGCGAGTGAGACGGACACAAACTCGGCTCAGTTACACCAGTTCTGTCTGGACGGATGAGACAAAACTCCTGTCAACTATTGTGAGAAGCTTATGGAAGGACATCTAAAATGTTTGACACCAGTCATACAGTTTAAAGGCAATGGGACAAATACTAATGACATGTATGTAAATATCTGACTTTGAAGAAGTAATAATTTAGCAAATAAAAATCATTTTGGTAAATCTAAATGACATAACACAGGTTCATGTCAGACAGTGAGAAAAGAGTGTGTGTGTCTTTTTATATAGTGTATGTAAACTGGTTTCAATTTTCATTGAAGGGAGCGGATCCAAAAGATCTGGATCCTACAAAGGAGCCGAAAGTCCCACCACTAATCTCAGACATTTGATTCTCTGTCAAGATCATCAAATAAAAATGATCAGAGGTAGGCTTTGTGCAGGTTGGCTGTGGTCGTAGGCTAGTGGCAGGATGCCTCAGTGACTCCTGGTGACTGGGGTGTAGGCCGCTGACTAATTGGTTGGTATTGAGATTAGGACAAGAACTCATGGTACAAAATCCGTTATGTGGGAACGGCGGTAGGCTGTGGTGGTAGCCTTAAAGAGGGACTGGTGGTAGGCTGTGGGACTGGTGGTAGGGTGGGAAAGAGGGACTGGTGGTAGGCTGTGGGACTGGTGGTAGGCTGTGGGACTGGTAGTCGTGGTGGTAGCCTTAAAGAGGGACTGGGGGCAGGCTGTGGGACTGGTGGTTGGGGTGGTAGCCTTAAAGAGGGACTGGTGGTGTGGGACTGGTGGCAGGCTGTGGGACTGGTGGTTGGGGTGGTAGCCTTAAAGAGGGACTGGTGGTAGCCTGGTGGTCATATGTATGACGTCATTTACTTCATTGCTTGGAGTGACATCATATGTACGGCTGCTTAACTGCCACACACAACGTCGCTCCCTCCCACCGCCGCCCTGTCCTGCTCCTGTGGACTCAGTGATGGAAGCTTCTGCAAACAGATGCATCTCTATCCGTCTTTTTAAAGACGATATTGTCTCAGCAGCTCTGATGGTTAAAAAAGACTGTTCCAAAGTGTGGGAGCTGCCACAGAGAAGACCCTGTGGTTCTTGGTGGTCAGTCAGGGTGGGGCTAGACCACGCAAACTTGTATAAAGTAGCCAGTGGAGGGCGGCCAGCACTAGGACGATATGGTCCCTCTTTTTGGTCCTTGTTAGGAGGTTAGCTGCTGTGTTTTGCAGCCCCTGGAGGTGATGGAGAGAAGTCCAGGTCATGGTCCAGCGAGTTACTGTAGTCCAGCCTGGACGTAATAAAAACAGTTTTCTTAGTATCCTTGGAGAGTGTATTTCTTTATTTTGCTCAGCGTTCAGCATTGGCCTTAACAACACAACCTGTTTAAAATTTGGTTCAATAAAAAAGCCAAGGTTTTTGGAGAAGGTGCAAATGAAATAATTTCGGGAGCCAATGGCACAGTGTACACTGTCACTGAAGACTACAAACCTTAGGTTTAAGAAATTTGGCTCAAACCATGAATGGAGAAGGTATGATCTGGTTTGAGAGGTAAAATCTGAAGGTTGTCTGCAAAACAATGAAAAGAAATGTTGTGCTTCTCAATGATAGCACTCGGGGGAAGTGAGTACAGCGAAAAAAAGGATGGAACCCTGGGGCAGGTTCTGGAGAAGTTTTGGTCGAGCTACACAGAGAAGCTCCCATCTCATAATAATAAAGAACAAAACCATTTTAGAGCTGTGCCCCTTATGCCTACACAGGAGTCAAGAGAGCAGCTCTGAGGGGACTGGACTAATCATGTGTCAGGTTTGATGTTTGACCTGAGAACGAAAGTTAGGTATGTCACTGTGGTTCTATGAATCCCAGAGGACCAACAGACGCGGCGCTTCAAGCGCTGAATGACTCACTTCTGTACATTCACAGGTCGAGAATTAATAATTCACACGCGACCTTCCGGTGACCCCCATGAGGCTATACAGCCACGTGACTCCAGAAGCCCAGTCCCTCAACCTTCATGAAGTCACAAGGATTCTGAGGGACAGAGACCTCTGACAGTCATCTGGCATTCATAGAACCACAGTTTCATAGAACTTTAGTTCTATTTCATCCCTTCTGATCGCCAGAGGCAGTGCTTAAAGCACTGGACTTGTAACAACACATGAGAAATCCACAGACCACGAGAAACAAAACCCACCTCATCATGACAAAGAATGAAGCTGGAGTAACACTCCGTCAAGAGGATGGGAGACCTCAACATTCACCCAGTAGAATCTGGTAAGCATGGAGGGTGAGGTCCAAGAGGCAGCAGTACAAATCACATTATGGGGAACCACATGCATAGCAGCCCAGGAGGTAGAAAGGTCCTGTTTGAATGGCATCTCACACTTTCAGGCATCAGCCGCCCCGCGAGGCTTAAACATGTTTAATGGTCTCTACAACCCACCGAGACAGAGCTACATAGAGCCCGACCCTATACTGGGCCAGCATAACACACAAAGAGTTTTTCAGACTGTCACTTACCTGCAGTAACCTGTATATAAGCCTCCAAAGCACAGACAGGGCACAAGGTTTCTGTGGTAGATACATGCCAAACCTGTCTTAAGGTGTTATGTTCTGCAGGCAATGCCCAACTGGAGCAGTTGGGCATTGCCTGCAGAAGATAACGCCTTAGGGAGGAAAGAGACCTTAGGCCAGAGAGTTACACCTGAACTATCAGTTTGCCTCACGCGGGTCACTGGCAGGTCACGTGTTGGTTTGTTGTTATTAATTCTTGACCTGCGCTTGCACAAGATCGTTCAGTGATTAAAGCTCCTCTGGCCGAAGGGATGAAACAGAAGCAGCAGAATCTCTGTGTAACTGCTGCTCGCCGCAGTGGTATTTAAGGACAGGTCACCTTGACCTTCTGACCAGCATCGACTAAAGACACGACCTGCCCAGCTCTATGATCTGACCATGAACCCAAACTGCACTCGCAGGTTCACGGAGGTCAAACAACTGTTTATGCAGAAAGAAACGAGGAAACACAAATAGTCCAGTGTGTTGTTTACGTATACGTGACATGTTTTGGATGCCTCCTGCATCCTTCTTCAGAAGAAGCTTCTGAAACAAACCTGTTTAAAGTAACAAATATATTTATATGTAATGGAACTCATGATTCCATCGTGTGTCCTGCTGTCCACAGATGGCAGCTCTGTCCACAGCAGCACGGGGCAGCTCTCTGAAGCCAGACCACACCAGATGTCTCCTGGAACTGTCCTGGTCGTCTCCTCAGAGCTCCTCATCGAACTCCTCAGGTGAGCTCAGCCTCACAGTCCCTCACTGACACCGGTGATAATCAGATACATACAGTAAATCCACATACTGATCCTGACTGAAGTATCGACAAGAACTGACTCCAAACATCTCAAAAATATCAATACTTAAAATTTCTCAGAAATGATCTGAATCAGTTTTTTAATGACATGGTTTATATTTTCATTTATCTGTCCAGCTTTATCAGCGTCGGCCGAGTGAGGCCAAGATACGCCAACGTATGATTCACAAAGTTACGATTCTTTAAAGTATTACAATCACAACTGAGCCACCTGCAGGTGGAGGACACGTTCTCAGTGTGGAGTATGCTTCATGTGAACCTCAGAACCTCCAGAATTCACTCACTGAGCTGCAGAGGCTGCACTAGCTCTGCTGTGAACATGTCCACCATGTACCTGGAGACACAGGTCGTCTTTATGGAATTTTAAATCAAAATCTTCCACACAGTTCCTTTAAAGTAGTCGTAGTTTCATTAACTTAATAGAAAACCCGGAGTCAGTGTCGCTCAGTGATGATTACCATAGTATTAAAAACAACACAATGCACCAAATGAAACTGAGGAAACAAAATCCAATCACACTTTGAATCGATGTGATTAACGGCGTGACCACGTCGAGGTTTAATCATCTCTGTGACCATGACCTTTATTCCACAAACTTGATATTTTAGGTATGACTCAAGTTAATGCTCCTGGAAATGATCCTTTCTGCCGCTGCTCGTTTGTCTCTGTGGAGGTGTCTTTGATTTGCCTGGAATATTCCATAGTGTGGCATTAAACATATTCAGTGTTTTTTTTATTGAAAAGAAAATACCTTGGAAAAACAAGCATTCTTACCTTGAGCGGGCTTGCATCTCCACAGATCTGACCTGTAACTTGGCCTGGTGGCATTATCTGCTTGTCACCATGGAGATGGATAAGTTCACTGCCGCACTGTGGAACATGCAGCCAAAGACCACCAGCAGGTGGCAGAACTTCCACCAGAAATTCACATTTTAGGATTGTCAAAAATCATATGATAAAGTGTCAGTCACAGGACAGAGATGAACCCTGAGCTTCTGTCACAAGAATCAGACACATGGACTTAACACCATGCTCCACTATGAACCTCCTTCACACACTTTTAACACACATGGAAAAGCACTTTTAAATATGTCTTAACCTGATATTAAATAAAAGCAAATCTAGTCACAGATGCCGTATTTGTCAGAAAAAATGTCAAAACAAAAACTAAACAAAACTCTGATGTAGTTCCATGGTACTTCTGACCCTGTGTCTTCCTTTGTCCAGCCTTGTTCTGTCCTCACGCCTGGGACGGCCTCCTGTGTTGGCCCCGGACCCCCGCAGGGACGACAGTCAGCCTGGACTGCCCAGGACGCCCCCCACTGGAGCAGCTCGGTAAGACTTACCCCAGCAACACGGGCCGTCAGCAGAGGGGGAGGAGCAGAGTATTACTCAAGTACAAGTATAAAGTAATGGTCCAAGAAAGTACACGAGAAACAGGAAATGTACGTAGGTGCGTTAGGTTGAGTTGGGTCGACGTAAAAGAGCATTCGCTCCAAGGGCGGTGCTCGGGCGGTGCTCGGGCGGTGCTCGGGCGGTGCTCGGGCGGTGCTCGGGCCAGTATGAACCCAACAGGCTTGAAACAGGACGTCTCGGAGTGGCTCCACCTGGAGCGGGGCGTGTGCAGCGTGAACACGGCCGACCTTGGGCCGACCTTTGGCTGACCTTGGACAGTGACCGACTGTGACAGTAAAGTGACCTGTGACAGTCAAGTATATTTATATTTGTATGAATAAGCTGCAGATCTGCTGTGAGACACGTTCTTCTGATGAGACGATTTGGATCAACTTAATATCAGTCTCCAGAAGGAGACTAGTCTCAGCCTCTGTCTGCGCAGATATGTCTGCCTCTGTCTGCGCAGATACATCTGCCTCTGTCTGCGCAGATACGTCTGCCTCTGTCTGCGCAGATACGTCTGCCTCTGTCTGCGCAGATACGTCTGCCTCTGTCTGCGCAGATACGTCTGCCTCTGTCTGCGCAGATACGTCTGCCTCTGTCTGCGCAGATACGTCTGCCTCTGTCTGCACAGATACGTCTGCCTCTGTCTGCACAGATACGTCTGCCTCTGTCTGCGAGGGAACAAGGACCGTGCTCCAGATCAGCCCCGTGAGAGTCTCCATCATGTTCACAAGCCTGGTTTCCTCGTTAAGAGCTAATTCTCCTGGTTTTGAGGCTGGTTTTGTGGTTTTGAGGCTGGTTTTGTGGTTTTGAGGTTGATTTTGTGGTGATGAGGCTGGTTTTGTGGTTTTGAGGCTGGTTTTGTGGTGATGATTCTGGTTTTGTGGTTTTGAGGCTGGTTTTGTGGTTTTGAAGCTGCAGAGTGTAGAACATAGTCGTGGATTTCTCTGTCTCTGCCTGTTACTTTGCTCATTTTCACTTTCTAACTGATGCTTTCTGAAGTTACATCAAATCCTTATTATAGAAATTAATGGTGAAGCCAATCCACAATTTAAAGTATATAAATGTTATATTTTAAGACATGTTTGTCATTTATCTAACTTCTCCATAGTAGCGAGAACAAGAAAAGCTTCAGTGCTCACTAGGTTTTACCACAACCACAAGTTCAGAAATCTCCACTGAAAGTTGATTCATTTCAGATCCCACTTTAATGGTAAATATGATCTGAAATAAAACAGTAAAAGGTTTAGACCCTCAACAGCGACGTAACAACACAACACTGAGCTCACATTAATGTGGCTCATTGGAACCAGCTGACGCCCTCTGAATTATTCATGATTTGTGTTTTTTTGTGTTTTTTTTGCCAATGGCTGTGGGAAAAATACAGGGGACTGGCTCCAGTTTTACAAAATCTTCCTGGACCAGCCGAGTTTGTGGAAGTGGATGAAGTGCATCATCCACTAATGAAAAGTCTGTGGACAGAGCAGCAGTGTTCTGGGGACACACTGACTCACTCTGAAGTCTCGTGTCCACGGCATATTATTGGTTTTTCGTCTTATAAAATGGTTGGATGTCACAATACGCGGCATGAGGAATTTAAAATGTAGATGCACACATGCAGGCTGCACGAGGGTGCACACGATCAGGACGCACGACGATCAGGACGCACGACGATCAGGACGCACGACGATCAGGACGCACTCTGAGGCACGCACGATCAGGACGCACGACGATCAGGACGCACGACGATCAGGACGCACGACGATCAGGACGCACGACGATCAGGACGCACGACGATCAGGACGCACGACGATGCACAGGACGCACGACGATGCACAGGACGCACGACGATGCACACGATCAGGACGCACGACGCACGACGATGCACAGGACGCACGACGATGCACAGGACGCACGACGATGCACAGGATCAGTCGAGGAAAAGCTCAAAGTTTGAATAAATATCAGGCTCCAGGCTCTGAGGCAACACCTCTGTAATTATGAAGGAAGTGACTGCAGATAAATGAAGGAACAGACAGCAGCATGTGTTAGTGTGTTTGTGTGTGTGTGTGTGTGTGTGTGTGTATACATGTGTGTATGTATGTGTGTGTATATACATATGTGTGTATGTGCGTGTTACATCATAAAGGATCCGTCCTGTACTTAAATCCTCACACAGGGTTTATCTATTGAAGCCTGGTTCTTTAAGGATCAGACTCATTTCACATTCTGTCTGTTCAAGGTCATAAATGTAAATTTACTCTTTACATGAAGGTAGAACATCACTGAAAAGTCGTGTATCAGAGTCTCATGTCGACCAAAAGATGAAAGAGGCTTTGCTGCTTTGGGATCATGTAACTGAAGCAGCAGGTTCCAGTGTGAATCTTAAAATAAATGTGTCACATGAAACTTCACCTCTGTGTTTGTGACACACAGTATTTATTCAGCACGAGGTTTAAGAGGAAACACATGAAACAAAAATCACACTGTCACCTCCGTGTGAAGGTTACAAAGGTTAGGTAAGGCTAGTGCTACATGCTAACGGTGTTTCCACAGAGTGAATCAAAGGACTCTGACTCTGACTCTGACTCTGACTCTGACAGACTCTGACTCTGACTCAGACTCTGACTCTGACAGACTCTGACTCTGACAGACTCTGACTCTGACAGACTCTGACTCTGACTCTGACTCTGACTCTGACAGACTCTGACTCTGACTCAGACTCAGACAGACTCAGACTCAGACAGACTCAGACTCAGACAGACTCAGACTCAGACAGACTCTGACTCTGACTCTGACTCTGACTCTGACTCTGACTCTGACAGACTCTGACTCTGACTCTGACAGACTGAGAATCAGACTGTTTTGTTGAGTTCATAATGAGCATTTGCAGTCTCCCTGAGTCTCTCTCTGATTGGTCGTGGTTGTGCGGAGCTGAGTCTTTTGGGACTCTGCCCGACTCAAAGCGAAACGAGCTGGTTTGACATCTCCTCAGCTCAGAATAAACATGTCCCACTTTCTGCATATGATGAATGTGTCCACCAAATGCCAACGGCGTCAATTACCTCCGCATCCAACTCTTATGGGAAGCATGTCCACAAATTGAAACATATTGGAGCAGAAAAGGTTAATGAAGACAAAAATTAAGCAGAAATTCAAACGTCCAACAGAGAGTCCAGCTCCTCTCCCCTGACACGGCTCTGTCGTAGTAAGACGTGCTCACACGTCTCCGTTTGTGGTTATTGTCCATTTGAGTAAATCTGTTGTGTTCTCAGAGAAGGCCAGGAGGCGCTGTGACGAGGGCGGTCAGTGGGCGGAGCCTTCCACATGTGTGCGTCTGGACAAAGCTCTGACGGTAATCAGCCTCGTGCATCTGGACACAGCTGCAGGGCCTAGACTCACATGGAAATGTACACGAAGTATCTGCTGTGTGTCTTGGTATTTACTTCATCAATATTTCTATTATTTCAGGTGTTTTGTTCTTTTCTGTTTAAAGTCGTTTAGTGTAATATTTACTGGGATGTGGGTCATTGCATTTTTTTATCAGGTAAAACATCACAGTTTATAAAATAGTTGGAAGTACAGTAAAATAATGTACCCTAAAAGTTTATTTTGTAACTTTTAAACCTGCTCCATGGAGATATTTGGAGATAACTTTAACTGTGATGTTCCACAGTATTAAACATTTAAGGCATTAAACAAATCTATCTGCATTTATTCAACATCAAAATGCCCTAAAAACAGGCATCATAAAGTGAGCAGGCCTGGTTTTCCACAGATCTGACCTGTAACTTGGCCTGATAACGTCCCGTCTGTCTCCATGGAGCTAGAATTAATGCCATATTGTGAAACATTACAACACTTCTGCACCGAATGACTAACATCACGTGACAGTTGTGAGGAAGCGTCAGTGCAGCCGAAGCGTCACAACGTGAAACAGACAGACTCCAAAGTGTGAGCAGAGCACAAGAACCGAGCGAACTCGCTCACGAGACGTCACTAAAGTAACATTTAAAAATAGAAAGTACTTCTGCATTTAACATTTGCTCTTATATAATTATATTCCTGTCTTCATTTATGAGGCCAGTGAAACTTAAATAAGATCCTTATAAACTTTTAAAAGTCCACGACCTCTGACCCTCCTGGTTTTCTTGGTCATGTGATATGTGCAGAAGACTGTCATGGCCGACGTGTCCGTGGAGAGGTCAGCAGAGGAGGACCTGGACGAGGACCTGGACGAGGACCTGGACGAGGACCTGGACGAGGACCTGGACGAGGACCTCGAGGAGAATCGAGCTCTGAACAAACATCTGAAGGAGCGAAGACTCAGGTGTGAGGAGACGATGAAGGAGACACCACCAGGAGCAGGTCAGTGTCCCATCCTCTGGCTCCTCTTTCTGCTGAGACTTTCCCATCATGCTGGGGGTGTTCTACATGCATGTCTATGATGGAATCCTCAGCAGTTACCTGGGAGACACAAAGAACATGAGCAAACACTGTCAAAAGTCTGAAAACTAAAAAATAATAATAATACAAATGGATTTACAGACATTCCCTGAGCTCATGGTTCTGTGTGTTTTGATTTGAACAAAAAGGTCAGAGTGACACGGCTAATGCTAGTTAGCTTGTGACTGTAATTTTATGTGAGAGACGTTGGTTCTGCCTGAGTTCTGTTCTGTTTCTGTTGTTTTCTCCGGTTCTGTTCCTCGTTTGCTGCCTCCACTTTTCCCCTGATCCCAGTTTCTAATCAGGGAGCAGTTATATGTTCTGTGTTTGTTCAGTTTAGTTTTCTCGATTCTTGAGCGAGTTTTGCCTTGAGTTTGTTTTTTTGTTCATCTGTTCTTTTTTCCCTGAGAGAGCTGCAGGTGAATCTGTCTTTGTTTAATAAACCTGTTTTTGAGACTAAGAGTTGGACGGTCTCTTTTTTGGGTCGACCTTTTGATACTTCTGTCGTTACAGACGTGTTATACAGTACCACAGTAACAGCAGAGAGAAGCAGGTTTGACGTCAGTGGAATTATTAAAGGCACTGTACCTGATTTTACTCTTAAAAAGGTGAAATCAGACTAAAAAAGGACCATGTTTATCTTCACTGTGGTATCTGTGTAAATAATCGATATCGAGTATTGAATGAATTACTTTGTATTGAAATCGTGTTTGAAATTTTAAAGTGACACTATTCACCATAATGACGTATAAACACGTTTCACTAGTTTCAGAGGCCAGAGCCGTCAGGGCACAGCTAAAAGCAAATGCTAATTGTTGCTAATTATAAACAGCTTTATAATTATCTGCAGACACTTCACAGATACATGTTTGACCTGAAGCTTATACAGTACGACCGAGCTCAAATATTTTTGGAAAAGGTTCAGGCTCTATATCAGTACTGAACACCATCTTTGTATTCCACGTCTTACGGCTGAGATATGTATAGATATACGTGTATATATAGATATACGTGTATATATAGATATACGTGTATATATAGATATACGTGTATATATAGATATATGTGTTTATATAGATATATGTGTTTATATAGATATATGTGTTTATATAGATATATGTGTTTATATAGATATATGTGTTTATATAGATATATGTGTATATATAGATATATGTGTTTATATAGATATACGTGTATAGTATTGTACTAGTATTGTACTTTGTAAAGTCCCTGTCCCTGCTGCAGGGCGGCACTGCAGGGCTGAGTGGGACGGGTTCCTGTGCTGGGACCACACCCCTGCAGGGGGCGTGGCTTCTCAGAAATGCCCCGCCTCCGACTGGACTGGAGACCCCACAGGTGAACAGCACTCACACCTTTTAGAAGGAAAAACACCAACAATCAGATTATGTAAAAGTCCATCCATAGACACGTTATATAAATGGATCTAACCTGCTGCTGAAATTCACTTTTTTGTATTTTGTCTTGTGCAGATAAACACAGATGTATTTGAGTCACATACTGTATTTTTACCTGTCTTCTGTCCTCAGAGACGGTCCGGCGGCTCTGCTCGGACGACGGGCAGTGGCTGAACAGCAGCAGCTCTGGAGCCAACAGCAGTGTGTGTGCAGGGGACCCCAGGGTGAGGCACGGGGCCGGAGAGGCTGATAGGGCCCGACTCTGAACACAGTCTGGAGGGTTTAGTGAACATGCAAATGAGAGAAATCATTTGGGTAAAAAATGTCAACGCTGCAGAAATATTCTTAAAACAAACTGTCAGGATAAAGATTAAGAGAAAATAAAGGATTAGGATTAAGAGTAAATAAAGGCTTTATGAAGTTACCTGTAAAAGAGCAGGGACCAAACGGACTTCACTTTGAACTGTTCAAACATTTAGGAACTAATTTTATGTTTTTTGGGTTGTTTTTTTTTTTGAAAGAGCAGAGAACTAAACATCCTGGAGCAGACAGTCTGCAGCCTGCTCCCTGTCGTTTTAAAGAGTTACAATCACAACTGAACCAGGGCTAAACCTGCAGACAGAGGAGGGAGTAGGAGCAGAGGAGAGGCGGGAGTGAGGCGGGAGTGAGGCGGGAGTGAGGCGGGAGTGAGGCGGGAGTGAGGCGGGAGTGAGATGGGAGAGGCGGGAGTGAGGTGGGAGTGAGCTCAGAGTGAGGTGGGAGTGAGGCGGGAGTGAGGTGGGAGTGAGGTGGGAGTGAGCTCAGAGTGAGGTGGGAGAGAGGTAGTAGTGAGGTGAGAGTGAGCTCAGAGTAAGGTGGGAGTAAGGTGGGAGTGAGGTGGGAGTGAGCTCAGAGTGTGGCAGGAGTGAGCTCAGAGTAAGGTGGGAGTGAGGTAGTAGTGAGGTGGGAGTGAGGCAGTAGTGGGGTGGGAGTGAGCTCAGGGTGAGGTGGGAGTGAGCTCAGAGTGAGGTGGGAGTGAGCTCAGAGTGAGGTAGTAGTGAGGTGGGAGTGAGCTCAGAGTGAGGTGGGAGTGAGGTGGGAGTGAGGCAGTAGTGAGGTGGGAGTGAGGCAGTAGTGAGGTGGGAGTGAGGCAGTAGTGAGGTGGGAGTGAGGCAGTAGTGAGGTGGGAGTGAGCTCAGAGTGAGGTGGGAGTGAGCTCAGAGTAAGGTGGGAGTGAGCTCAGAGTAAGGTGGAGTGAGGTAGTAGTGAGGTGGGAGTGAGGTAGTAGTGAGGTGGGAGTGAGGCAGTAGTGAGGTGGGAGTGAGCTCAGAGTGAGGTGGGAGTGAGCTCAGAGTAAGGTGGGAGTGAGCTCAGAGTAAGGTGGGAGTGAGGTAGTAGTGAGGTGGGAGTGAGGTAGTAGTGAGGTGGGAGTGAGGTGGGAGTGAGGCAGTAGTGGGGTGGGAGTGAGCTCAGGGTGAGGTGGGAGTGAGGCAGTAGTGAGGTGGGAGTGAGGTAGTAGTGAGGTGGGAGTGAGCTCAGAGTGAGGTGGGAGTGAGGCAGTAGTGAGGTGGGAGTGAGGTAGTAGTGAGGTGGGAGTGAGCTCAGAGTGAGGTGGGAGTGAGGCAGTAGTGAGGTGGGAGTGAGCTCAGGGTGAGGTGGGAGTGAGCTCAGAGTGAGGTGGGAGTGAGGCAGTAGTGAGGTGGGAGTGAGCTCAGGGTGAGGTGGGAGTGAGCTCAGAGTGAGGTGGGAGTGAGGTGGGAGTGAGGCAGTAGTGAGGTGGGAGTGAGGCAGTAGTGAGAGCCTTGTCACAGATGTATGGACACATTCTCTTAAACACTCCTCATGTCTCTGTCTCTCCGGTGGCTCAGTCCACGTCAGCAGATCTGTCCCGTCTGAGGGAGTGAGTTTTAGTTTAATCTGGCGGAGATTCTGCTCCAATTTTTAACACGACCGACAACCGTGGATGAAGTTTGGGTTTGTGCAGGGAAGGCAAACAGTTTAAACCAGAGCCAACACTGTCAGTCTGGTGTAGTCCTCCTGTGGTCCTCCTGTAGTCCTCCTGTGGTCCTCCTGTGGTCCTCCTGTGGTCCTCCTGTAGTCCTCCTGTGGTCCTCCTGTGGTCCTCCTGTAGTCCTCCTGTGGTCCTCCTGTGGTCCTCCTGTGGTCCTCCTGTAGTCCTCCTGTAGTCCTCCTGTCATACTCCTGTGGTCCTCCTGAATTTTCCTAATTTTTAAAAATGTATTTGTAAAACAAACTGTTTTTAGCCCGTGTGGTAACCTGAGTCACTCTGGAGTGACTTCTACACATTTAACAAACTGGAACGTCTCTCCCTGAAAACAAGCGGCAAAAGGTGGAACCTCATGACGAATATTTGAACCTGATCAGTGGCATCTTCACAACAGCAGAACAACAGATGCAATGTAACGATGCAGGAGTAAAAGGAGGGAAGGAAAAAGAAGGAAAAAGAAGGAGTCTCATGCTTTTCAGAACTTGCTTGTAGAGGTTTAAACTGGAGGGAGACACAGAATAAGACCCACAGGAGGCACAGGAAGGACGTCTGACACAGAACCTGTTCAGAGGGATCTAAACTTACAGATTTGTTCTAAACTTACAGATTTGTTCTATAAAAATACAGAATGCTTCTTGTTGTTTGCAGAGGACATTCTGTTGTCTTTGTACATAACTGATGATTCTTTTTTTGTGTTATGAAGACGGCGGCTCAGCTCTCTGCAGATGTGGACATCGACTCCACCCACGCCTCCGTCAGCCCCAGCGTCCAGTCTGAGGACGCAGCCCTGGTCCGGAGGAAGATCCTGGACAATCAGTACAAGTGCTTTGAGAAGATGCACCGCGACCCGGCCTACAACCGCACCGGTACAGCAGGGCATCAGGGCATCAGGGCATCAGGGCATCAGGGCATCGGGCGTCAGGGCATCAGGGCGTCAGGGCATCAGGGCATCAGGGCATCAGGGCATCAGGGCGGGCGTCAGGGCATCAGGGCGTCAGGGCATCAGGGCATCAGGGCAGCAGGGCATCAGGGGCATCAGGGCATCTGGGCATCAGGGGCAAAAGTACAGGACCAGACAGTAGTTGGGAGACGGGGAACAGGAGACATGAGACATGAGACAGGAGACAGGAGACAGGAGACAGGAGACAGGAGACAGGAGACAGGAGACAGAGTATGTGAGACTTGGACTTAGCTGGTTGGACTTTGGTTGCAGGAGACAGGGGACAGTGTAGGACAGTAGACAGTTCTCGACTGGACGTTGGTGGTTGGACATGAACTGTGTTTGTTAGACTGGACTGTGTGGTTCAATTGTAGTGATTGGACTGTGGCAGGTGTAGGACAGGGGACATGTCTTTGGTGGTGTCCTCAATCGTCTCATGACAGGGGACATGCCGTCTCAGGACAGGGGACATGTCTTTGGTGGTGTCCTCAGTCGTCTCTGTGTCCCAGGTCTGTACTGTCCTCGTAACTGGGACGGGTGGCTGTGCTGGGACGACACTCCGGCTGGAACCCTGACCTCCCAGAACTGCCCCGACTACTTTGTGGACTTCGACTCCACAGGTACTCACACCCAGGTACATCAGGTACTCCACAGGTACTCACACCCAGGTACATCACACCCAGGTACATCAGGTACTCCACAGGTACTCACACCCAAGTACATCAGGTACTCCACAGGTACTCACACCCAGGTACATCAGGTACTCCACAGGTACTCACACCCAGGTACATCAGGTACTCCACAGGTACTCACACCCAAGTACATCAGGTACTCCACAGGTACTCACACCCAAGTACATCAGGTACTCCACAAGTACTCACACCCAGATACATCAGGTACTCAACAGGTACTCACACCCAGGTACATCAGGTACTCCACAGGTACTCACACCCAGGTACATCAGGTACTCCACAGGTACTCACACACCCAGGTATCAGGTACTCCACAGGTACTCACACCCAAGTACATCAGGTACTCCACAGGTACTCACACCCAAGTACATCAGGTACTCCACAGGTACTCACACCCAAGTGCATCCACAGATGCTCACACATTAGGTACTCCACAGATGTTCACATATTAGGTACTCCACAGATGTTCAAATATTAGGTACTCCACAGATGTTCACACATTAGGTACTCCACAGATGTTCAAATATTAGGTACTCCACAGATGTTCACACATCAGGTACTCCACAGATGTTCACACATCAGGTACTCCACAGATGTTCACATATTAGGTACTCCACAGATATTCACACATCAGGTACTCCACAGGTACTCACACATTAGGTACTCTCTCTGGTAAAACCACTCTGTCCTGTGCTTGTGTCCCAGAAAAGGCCACAAAGTTCTGTGGAGAAGACGGGCTGTGGTTCCGTCACCCGGACACCAACCGGACCTGGTCCAACTACACCCGCTGCAACGAGAACACCAAGGCCAAGCTCAGGGTGCGGCTCCTTAAGAATCACTGACCTTTTATTTGAACATCTTACTGCAGATAGAGACGCCCTAAAACGGGCTCATGGAGGAGCTCCACACTGAGCTAATGCTGGTCAGAACTTCAGAGATCATAAAGATCATAAAGTCACATTTGAAGTCGACATTCACCAGTAGGACTTTACTCTCACTGTACTGAGTAGGTTTGTGCTGTGTTCCAGTCAGCCTACATCCTGTTCTACATGGCCATCGTAGGCCACGCCCTCTCCATCGCCTCTCTGCTCATCTCTCTGGCCATCTTCTTCTACTTCAGGTAGGTCCTCCTCTGCTTTACATTTGAAAAGTTCTCTGTTCTGACTATTGTGAGCTGTTGTTTCCTCCTCAAACAGACCTGGAGATGTGTTTGTTTCATTCACATGTTTGAGTCACACTTTATTATTAGTCTGTAACATCTCCAAAGCTCAAAATGCTCTGTTCCACCTTGTGATGTCATGAAGTTTTTAAGTGAACAGCTCCTTTTACCTTTAGTTCAGTCGAGATTAACAGTTCCAGGTTTGAAATGATCTAAATGATTCTAGTGAAGGTGGAGTTTAAAAACACAGTGGAGCACTTCCTGTATCTCCACATGATGACATCACAAGGTGGAGCAGAGTGTTTTCAGTTTGAGAGAAGAACTCAGACTAAATCTGCAGAGTTTGTGTTAAACATGAGAATGAAACAAAACACAGCTCCAGGTCTGATTGAAACATTATAAAAACATGATTTATCTGTGGAAAGTGGAGCATTTTTTCAAACATTTTAAATTGTAATATTGACTTGAAATGCGTGGGTTGCCTTCTGCTCACGTCATCACAACAAAGCACAACGCTGCTGGACCGGCTGAAGATCACAGTGTTTAAAATGTTTATTTGTGCCAAAATAGGCTTTATGTGATACAGAAAAAATATTACACAGAACAGAGTTTAGAGAAGTGAGTCTGAGGGTGTGAGTTTAGAGCAAAGGTGTTTCAATGAAGAATAAAGACTACTCAGCTCTTAAAATGTGGAGGAGGAGGTCTGAGAAAGTGGAGGAGGTCTGAGAAAGTGGAGGAGGTCTGAGAAAGTGGAGGAGGTCTGAGAAAGTGGACGAGGAGGTCTGAGAAAGTGGAGGAGGTCTGAGAAAGTGGAGGAGGTCTGAGAATGTGGAGGAGGAGGTCTGAGAATGTGGAGGAGGAGGTCTGAGAATGTGGAGGAGGTGAAAATGTTTATCTCATATTGTTTGTGGGTTTTCTGTCTTTTTCAAACCTACAAACTTTAAGACAAAAACTATTTCACCCAAAGAACAAAACCCCGAGACACAAAGAATAATGTGAATAATGTGTCGACTCCATCAGTGACGAGAGTCACACTGGAGAAACTAAAAGACAGAAGAGAAAGAACCAACAGAGAGAGAGCAGCTCAGGACCACAGTCTGATGTTCATCTACATCTCAAACTCACTAAACTCTCCTCTGAGAGAGAGGCTCATCTGAGACAGAGGAAAGAAAAAAAAGGTTTGAGACGAGAGGTAAGGAAAGATTTTAGTTTGGAAAGAGAATCCTTCATTAAACAGGAGCCTGAGACATAATCTGTCCCGTCTACACCTCCATCCTCAGACCCAGGACAAAGAGAACAAAGAGAACAACAGCAGGGTCGTTAAAGGCTGAATAGAGCAGTTTCAGCTGAAACTGGAGACAATAGGTGTTTTCAGTGTCGTTAGCGCCTCCTTCTGACAGATATAAGACAGTGTCCAGCAGTAAATCTGATCAGAACTGAAGAAGAGACTTGGACGAGCAGCGAGACGTCTTCACTCCTACAACGATTTGTCCAGTTACAGATTTAAACTTTGTCTTTTGCTATTATTATGATGATTATTATGATGATTATTATTATTATTATTATTATTATTATTATTATTATTATTATTATTATTATTATTATTATTATTATTATTATTATTATCATTATTATTCATTTATTGTTATTTGTATCTATCATTATTATTCCTCATTTTTATTTTGTCCATCTATCATTATTATTCATTTATTTTTATTTGTATCTATCATTATTATTCATTTATTTTTATTTGTATCTATCATTATTATTCATTTATTTTTATTTGTATCTATCATTATTATTCATTTATTTTTATTTGTATCTATCATTATTATTCATTTATTTTTATTTGTATCTATCATTATTATTCATTTATTTTTATTTGTATCTATCATTATTATTCATTTATTTTATTTGTATCTATCATTATTATTCATTTATTTTTATTTGTATCTATCATTATTATTCATTATTTTTATATTGTATCTATCATTATTATTCATTTATTTTTTTGTATCTATCATTATTATTCATTTATTATTTTTATTTGTATCTATCATTATTATTCATTTATTTTTATTTGTATCTATCATTATTATTCATTTATTTTTATTTGTATCTATTATTATTATTCATTTATTTTTATTTGTATCCATCATTATTATCCTCATGATTGGAGCAGTGTGAGGGCCTGTGTCTGGAGACTGGAGCCTGATGTTTGTTGTTCCAGACTTCACTGATGCAGTGAGTGAGTGTGGAACACATCTGTGCCAGGTACACGTCCTCCTCCTCTTCATCGCGCTGTCTGCCAGGCCGCTCCTCCTCTTCTCCTCCTCCTCTGCTGTTGAGGAGTCACAGTGACCCGCTCAGGTCTGACCCTCCCCTCACAGAGACTCAAACTACAGCAGACGGAGCCATAACTCACCTGGACCTCAGACTGTAGAGTCAGCAGAACATGACCAACGTGAACGCAGCGACTCAGAGCAGCCTCGAGCTCCAGAGAGCATTCTCCGAGGAGGAGGAGGAGGAGGAGGGGGAGGAGGAGGACGAGGAGGAGGACGAGGAGGAGGAGGAGGAGGAGGAGGAGGAGGAGGAAGAGGAAGAGGAGGAGGAGGAGGAGGAGGAGGAGGAGGAGTAGGAGGAGGAGGAGGAGGAGGAGGAGGAGGAGGAGGAGGAGGGCTCTTGTCTCCAGTCACTAAATATATTACAGCAATTAGTTCCAGATGTGCCCCCAGCAGTATTTGCTTATAAGTCTCATAGAACAATGCAGAAGTCAAGGTTTTAAAGCTGCAGTGTAACATGGATCATCTCCATTTCCATGGAGATGATGAATAAATTAAACGTCATAATGGTCGAACATTCCAGGGAAGAAGTATATCCTCAACCTAAAAAGTTGTCTAGTTGCTTTGCCTATTTTAACAATAATAAATAATAATACTGAGTCAGCCCAGGGTGGAGGTTTGGACCTGACGGATCCCAGTTTAGTCCCGAGGTCGACCTGCTCCTGTCCTCACAGCAGAGTGAGATTTTCAACATTAAATCATAGTATTTCCATATATTTTTATATGTGTGTGATCCCTCGGTGTCCAGTAGGGTCATAGTGGTAGAGTGTATACTAGTCTATGTGTCGTTTTGTGTCTGATTTTTGATGCTTTTGACAACCATAGGGCTAAAAAAGGTCTGAAGCCAAGAGATACTGCTCCGTCGTGGCTTCTTCACAGCGTTTTCACGGGTTTGCATTGGAGTTTCAGAAGAATGAGTGAATAAATCCTGTTTAAAGTGTGATTATTATAATAGATATAATATTGTGTGTTGTTCTGACAGGAGCCTGAGCTGCCAAAGGATCACGCTCCATAAGAACCTGTTCTGCTCATACGTCCTGAACTCTGCCCTCACCATCCTCTACCTGGTGGTTGTAGTCAACGATCTCGCTTTGGTGGAACGAAACCCGGTGAGTCACAAACCAGACACACTCACTGTGTTTCCACATGTGCAACAGGAGAACCGGAGGACGGGCCTAGTCTAATTTAAACTGAAAATGTAAACCCGGGACTACGATCGAGGTCTTGTGAATCTAATCTCAAACATTCCAATAAAACATCTGGAGAAGCTGGTCCGTCCTGCTCCCTGTAACCACAGTGTGATTTACATTAAGCACAGACGAGGAGAAGCATTCAACTGCCAGGAAAATATTACACGTGTTGGAATGTGTGTTCAGAGCAGCAGTGATGACACTGTCCACCGCACACTCGCTCATGTTTCATTGTTTTATTAGAGATCAGTACTTTATCTTATCAGCCTTAAATCTCTAACAATAATTTGTTTTGGTCAATCAGAACTACACACTGGTACTGCTCCCCCTACAGGCTGCTTGTGAGAATAAACTGTCTCTGAGCCCCTTCCCTCCTCCACTGAGCGCTCACATCTGTTTTCATGCAGGTGAACACTACGCAACAAAATGATGCAGATGACTCTTATTATCTTACTTTATCTCATACACATACTTGATACTGACACATACTCCACTTGAGGCAGAGACTCTCCACCCACCTGCAGAGGGCGCCACCTTTTTCCGGTCGAGAACCATGGCCTCAGATTTGGAAGAGCTGATTCTCATCCCAGCCGCTTCACACTCGGCTGCAAACCGCCCCAGTGCTGCAGGTCCTGGCTCGATGAAGCATCAGGACAAACATCATCTGCAAACAGCAGAGATGAGATCCTGTGGTTCCCAAACCAGACCCCCTCCAGCCCCTGAACCGGACCCCCTCCGGCCCCTGAACCGGACCCCCCTCCGGCCCCTGAACCGGACCCCCTCCGGCCCCTGAACTGGACCCCCCTCCGGCCCCTGAACCGGACCCCCTCCCGGCCCCTGAACCGGACCCCCTCCGGCCCCTGAACCGGACCCCCCTCCGGCCCCTGAACTGGACCCCCCGGCCCCTGAACTGGCCCCTGAACCTGGACCCCCTCCAACCCCTGAACTGGACCCCCTCCCCGGCCCCTGAACTGGGACCCCCTCCGGCCCCTGAACTGGACCCCCTCCGACTCCCGAACTGGACCCCTCCGACCCCCGAAACTGGACCCCCTCCGCCCCCCAAACTGGACCCCCTCCGGCCCCTGAACTGGACCCCCCCGGCCCCTGAACTGGACCCCCCTCCGGCCCCTGAACCGGACCCCCTCCGGCCCCTGAACCGGACCCCCCTCCGGCCCCTGAACTGGACCCCCTCCGGCCCCTGAACTGGACCCCCTCCGGCCCCTGAACTGGACCCCCTCCAAAACCCCTGAACTGGACCCCCTCCGGCCCCTGAACTGGACCCCCTCCGGCCCTGAAACGAACTGGACCCCCTCCGGCCCCCGAACTGGACCCCCCCGACCCCCGAACTGGACCCCCCACCGACCCCCAAACTGGACCCCCTCCGGCCCCTGAACTCAACCCCCTCCGGCCCCCCTGAACTGGACCCCGTCCGGCCTCTGAACTGGACCCCCCTCCGACCCCCCCCTGAACTGGACCCCCCTCCGGCCCCTGAACTGGACCCCCTCCGGCCCCTGAACTGGACCCCCTCCGGCCCCTGAACTGGACCCCGTCCGGCCTCTGAACTGGACCTCCCTCCGACCCCTGGCTGCGAAGCAAAGCTCTCGATTTACCTCAGTCTACGCTCCTACCCTCACCTATGGGTAATGACCAAAAGGACAAGATCAAAGATACAAGCGGCTGTTGGGCGTTCCCTTAGCGATAGAGTGAGGAGCTCGGTCACATGGGAGGAACTCGGAGTAGAGCCGCTGCTCCTCCACGTCAAGAGGAGCATCTGAGGTGGTTCAGGCATCTGTTCAGGATGCCTCCTAGACGCCTCCCTGGGGAGATGTTCTGGGTATGTCCCACCGGAAGGAGGCCCCGGGGAAGACCCAGGATGGGCCTTGGGATCCCACCGGAGGAGCTGGAGATCGTGTCTTGGGTGAGAGAAGTCTGAGAGTCCCTGGTTACACTGCTGCTCCCGCGACCCGGACCTGAATAAGAGGAAGAACATGGATGGATCTTATACACAAGCTGTCTTGTAAATATACAGTGTGCTCTGTGAGGCTTGTACTATGGAAATAAATAAGAACATTCAAAAGTCCTCCTGAAAGTCCTCCTGAAAGTCCTCCTGAAAGCTCTCCTGAAAGTCCTCCTGAAAGTCCTCCTGAAAGTCCTCCTCCTCCTGAAAGCTCTCCTGAAAGTCCTCCTGAAAGTTCTCCTGAAAGTCCTCCTGAAAGTCCTCCTGAAAGCTCTCCTGAAAGTTCTCCTGAAAGTCCTCCTGAAAGTCCTCCTGAAAGTCCTCCTGAAAGTCCTCCTGAAAGTCCTCTTAAAATCCCAAACAGGTTGATCAGCCTCAAACTGACTCAGAGCTAAAGTTACTCGTTTCTACATTTACAGACTGACAATGCTGAAGAAGGGCACACGTATCAGCTAAAACATATAACACGACTGCAGAAGAAGCATCATCTGTCAATCACAGAAGTGACCTCAACATGACAAGTGGTTAATCACACGTAGATACTTTACCTCGTTTGATTCTGGGCATGAAGTTAGTCAGGGCCACATCACATCAGGGCTAAATCTGCACTTGTTTTACGCTCTGACATTGACTCTGGCTGCACACATCCTGCAGCAGATGAAACAAATCAAAAGACACGTACAAGCCTGTGTCAATCTAACAGTACCACTCCACAGGTTTCTCGTTACACTGGAAAACGCAGCATGCTAATAACAACTGTTAGCAAGCGAATAATAATGCAAATACAACTCACATGATCCATAACGTCACCAGATCTGTGTGTTTTTCATACTTCTCTTTCTTTGAGCTCTCTCCATTCCTCTAACGCCCGAGTCGTGTGATCTCTGTCCTTTTCACTTTTCCTTGTGTCCTCGGACAAAGGCTCGTCCTGCTGGTCCTGCTGCTGGAGGTCTCTCAGATGAAAGAACAGAAAGAAGAAAGGGAAAGAAAGTTTATATGAAGTTTATATTGATGGATTATCAGGTAAAGGCTGTGACTGGCCTGGATGATGAATTGGATGAATTTCTGCTTCAGCCGAGTGTTACACTTTTCACAGACGTCATGAAGCAGACGTGATCAGACAGGTCACACAGGTGGAGAGATGTCTGTGATGAGATACCAAATGTTTACTCTTGACAAGGCCATTTTAACCCAAAAAAGATGTATTTTGTTTTTTCCAGGTATTTGGTATTAAACTGTATCATTTGTAGATCATGAATTTACATTTTGTTCATTGAAATGAATCAAAATCTCTTTCCTGAAAAAAGGACTGCCACCTGCGAGTCTCCAATCAGATGTTACTGCTCTTCCCAGAATGTTCCCAAATAAACCTATCTTTTTAATCACTAAAAACAAACATTCTTACTGCGAGTGGGGTCTCCACTCCACAGATCCGACCTGTAACTTGGCCCGGTGAAGTCTCAATGGAGAAAGAAAAGTGTCAAACCGTTTAGTATCCAAGGCAAAAGAGTAAAACTAAAAATTCTGTACCAGTCTGTACCGGTCTATACCGGTCTGTACCGGTCTAAACCAGTCTGTACCGGTCTGTGCCAGTCTGTGCCAGTCTATACCAGTCTGTACCGGTCTATACCAGTCTGTGCCAGTCTATACCAGTCTGTACCGGTCTATACCAGTCTGTATCAGTCTGTACCGGTCTATACCAGTCTGTACCGGTCTATACCAGTCTGTATCAGTCTGTACCGGTCTATACCAGTCTGTACCGGTCTAAACCAGTCTGTACCGGTCTGTGCCAGTCTGTGCCAGTCTATACCAGTCTGTACCGGTCTATACCAGTCTGTGCCAGTCTATACCAGTCTGTACCGGTCTATACCAGTCTGCATCAGTCTGTACCAGTCTGTGCCAGTCTGTACCGGTCTGTACTGGTCTGTACCGGTCTGTGCCGGTCTGTACCGGTCTGTGCCGGTCTGTACCAGTCTGTACCAGTCTGTACCAGTCTGTGCCGGTCTGTACCGGTCTGTACCGGTCTGTGCCGGTCTGTACCGGTCTGTACCAGTCTGTACCAGTCTGTACCAGTCTGTGCCGGTCTGTACCGGTCTGTACCGGTCTGTACCGGTCTGTGCCGGTCTGTACCGGTCTGTACCAGTCTGTACCGGTCTATACCAGTCTGTGCCAGTCCTTGCCAGTCTGTACCGGTCTATACCGGTCTGTACCGGTCTATACCGGTCTGTACCGGTCTATACCGGTCTGTACCGGTCTGTACCGGTCTGTACCGGTCTAAACCAGTCTGTACCAATCTGTGCCAGTCTGTGCCAGTCTATACCAGTCTGTACCGGTCTATACCAGTCTGCATCAGTCTGTACCAGTCTGCATCAGTCTGTACCAGTCTGTACCAGTCTGTACCGGTCTGTGCCAGTCTGTACCAGTCTGTACCGGTCTGTACCGGTCTGTACCGGTCTGTGCCGGTCTGTACCGGTCTGTACCAGTCTGTACCAGTCTGTGCCGGTCTGTACCGGTCTGTGCCGGTCTGTACCGGTCTGTACCAGTCTGTACCAGTCTGTACCAGTCTGTACCAGTCTGTGCCGGTCTGTACCGGTCTGTACCGGTCTGTGCCGGTCTGTACCGGTCTGTACCAGTCTGTACCAGTCTGTACCAGTCTGTGCCGGTCTGTACCGGTCTGTACAGGTCTGTACCGGTCTGTGCCGGTCTGTACCGGTCTGTACCAGTCTGTACCAGTCTGTACCGGTCTATACCAGTCTGTGCCAGTCCTTGCCAGTCTGTACCGGTCTATACCGGTCTGTACCGGTCTATACCGGTCTGTACCGGTCTATACCGGTCTGTACCGGTCTGTACCAGTCTGTACCGGTCTAAACCAGTCTGTACCAGTCTGTGCCAGTCTGTGCCAGTCTGCATCAGTCTGTACCAGTCTGCACCAGTCTGTACCGGTCTGTACCGGTCTGTACCGGTCTGTACCGGTCTGCATCGGTCTGCATCGGTCTGTACCGGCCTGTACCGGTCTGCACCGGTCTGGACCGGTCTGGACCGGTCTGTACCGGTCTGTACCGGTCTGTAAATATATACAATTAATTATTATCTTAAATGTTCTATTTTTTAAAAATCATCATAAATATATGTCAGCTGCTCGTGCAGGTCGCCCAGCCTCACCCAGAGCCACATCCAAAGAGTCCACTCGAGGCATAAAAGAGAAACATGTTTTGGGAAATCCAGGCCAAACTTTTACTCTGGCCTCTCTCCTGCTGCTGATGTTCAGAGTCCGGAGTGATAATATCAGAGTTGAATTAGCAGGAGAACAGGACATGACCAGAGTCTGTGTGCACAGCCCTTTAGCAGCAGAGCTCTGATCTGTGACCTTCTACAGACGGGTCGTCTTCTGTCAGGACGACACCGGGGCATCACTTTTCAGACGATGAGAGTCAGGGCCATAGTGTGACACGTAAAGTGTGTCCTTCAAAACAACGTGATTATTAGGTCATTTTAACTTTTGAATCAGTAAGTCTAGACTCTTTTACTTTACGTCACTTTTAATGCACCGCTGCTGCAGAAACTGGGCCTGTCCATCCTCTACACATAATTTACACCTCTAGTCTAGTCTAGTGGTCGTCTTTATAAATCAAATAGCTGTTCGCAAAAAAACAACATCATCTCCTTTTTTGTGCATTTTGAAAGCTCTGTTTTGCATATTCATTTAGCCCCAGGATTCATTCTGCTCTGCCTCTGTAAAGTGTCGTGTAAGAGAGGCTAATCTCAACTGCGTCGGCTTGTGAGTCTGTCCAAGCACTTTGTAAATATATCCTTACACTTTATAGTCCCATCGCATCACCACGTTTAAAGATGAAAAAGAAAAGTCTATTTATGAGGGAAAACTCAGCGTAACTCTCCACTGACTCTGGAGTAATGACCTGGGCTCAGTCGTAGAAAAGGAGCACTCCTGAAGAATGAGAGATTATACGACTGGGCGTAACTGATCAAAAAACTATCTTAACCCAAACACAGGTCTAGGTCACATCCTCCAGCTCAGGTCCTGACCACGGCGAGCTCCAGATCTGGGCCTGGGTCCAGATCTGCCTCTGAGGAGTCACTGCTCCTGTTTGTCCCAGTGACATTGAAGGAAAATGCCGTTTCCAAACACAGTGCACCTCAACCTTAAATGTTTATGTAAAGTTTTGTAAAGGTGCAGAGTCTGGGCCGTCCAGGTAACGTCAGGAATGTCGGGTTAGTCCAACGTACAGTTTATGCATGTTTTGAGTAGATGGAAAAATGGAGCATCCAGACCACAGACTGTATAAAGAAGTGGACTAAGACTGAGTGATGTCACCTACAACACGGGCTCCAAATGAAGCTCGATGTTAGAGTTATACATGGGAATGTGAGTCGAGTCCATATTTGGAATTACGATTATGAGCAACCAAAGAGCCAATCAGGAGCCAGGGTGTTGAGTGTAACGCCCCGTTAACGGCTGATTCAACAGGGAGGGGGCGCTAAGGAACTCTGTCAATCAAACCTTTTGCTAACGCTTCGGGGAGGGACTGGTGAAAGAGGGCGTCTCATTGGTCTGGTATTAATGTTCATATCTTGATTTAGGGACAAAATAAAATGAAGTTAAATAAAAAAATAAAACAGGATCATGCAGAATATGTTAAAACAAACATTTTTATTTATTTATTTGACTGGGACAAAGCTTATTAATGAACAGACATGAAACAACATGTAAATACACCAGATTATATCCAAAGGCTCGTTTCATCTGTCTCAGGGGCTGGGGTCACAAAAAGAATCAAGTTAAAACCTGCACTACACTCACCGCACACATGGTTGCACATTCCACACAGTTGCACATTCCATCCATTGCACATTATTCTCATTGCACAAATTCACTTACTGCACAGTTCCCATTATTGCACCACAAAATATTGCACATTCCAGTCTTTACACAATCCCCATCTTTCAGTCAGTTTGGCCCATTCATTCAAGACAGTTACACTCTCCCCCTTCATATTTTAAGATTAGACGAGAGAGACGACACATTTTTAATAGAAAGTGAACTGGAGCCAGAGTCGATGGAGCCAAAGGTTTTCCCATGATCACTTCATGTTTTGAACGTGGCAGGTTATCTATGTCCATTTATATATTTATATTTGCATTTATATTTATATTTACATTTACATTTATATTTATATGTACAGTCTATGATCCAGACGAGTCGGCGACCGACACGAACATGTCAGTATTTTTTAAGCACATCCTGATTATCAAAGTGACAGAAATGTGTTCAAATATGTCTTTGAATGTATGAGCTGAGGTTTAAGAAAAAAAAAAAAAAAGTATATACCCTTATTTGGAATGAATTTATTTTTCCAAACAACATTGATGATATTATGTCTGTTTTTATATTTCACCCAAAGGAGCAGGTGCTAACACCCTGTCAGGCTAACCACTCTGCCGCGTACTCGTCTAATTACCAGTGTAGTGTAACCAGGGCAGTGCGGCTCTTTGTAGAAAAGGTCTTTGTGAGCGCCCTCCCCTGACATTTGAGATGCGAGAATGGAACGCTGCTCCGCTTTAAGAAAAGGCCAGACCCAATCTTCTGGAGTTTTTACAGCCTCCTTGGCTCGAGCCACGTGCTCAGAATCGTGCTCAGGGTCGTGCTCAGAGTCGTGCTCAGGGTCGTGCTCAGAATCGTGCTCAGGGTCGTGCTCAGAGTCGTGCTCAGGGTCATGCTCAGAGTCGTGCTCAGAATCGTGCTCAGGCTCAGAGTCGTGCTCAGCTCAGAGTCGTGCTCAGGTGTCAGAGTCGTGCTCAGAGTCGTGCTCAGAATCGTGGAGTCGTCAGAGTCGTCGTGCTCAGAGTCGTGCTCAGAATCGTGCTCAGAATCGTGCTCAGAGTCGTGCTCAGAGTCGTGCTCAGAGTCGTGCTCAGAATCGTCAGAGTCGTGCTCAGAATCGTGTCTCAGAGTCGTGCTCAGAGTCGTGCTCAGAGTCGTGCTCAGAATCGTGCTCAGAGTCGTGCTCAGAATCGTGCTCAGAGTCGTGCTCAGAGTCGTGCTCAGGGTCATGCTCAGAGTCGTGCTCAGAATCGTGCTCAGGGTCGTGCTCAGAGTCGTGCTCAGAATCGTGCTCATGGTCATGCTCAGGGTCGTGCTCAGGGTGCTCAGGGTCGTGCTCAGGGTCGTGCTCAGGGTCGTGCTCAGGGTCGTGCTCAGGGTCAGAGTCGTGTGCTCAGAATCGTGCTCAGAGTCGTGCTCAGGGTCGTGCTCAGAGTCGTGTGCTCAGCTCAGAGTCGTGCTCAGTCGTGCTCAGGGTCGTGCTCAGGGTCGTGCTCAGGGTCGTGCTCAGGGTCGTGCTCAGAGTGCTCAGTGCTCAGAGTCGTGCTCAGAATCGTGCTCAGGGTCGTGCTCAGGGTCGTGCTCAGAGTCGTGCTCAGAATCGTGCTCAGAGTCGTGCTCAGAATCGTGCTCAGGGTCGTGCTCAGGGTCGTGCTCAGGGTCGTGCTCAGGGTGCTCAGGGTCGTGCTCAGAATCGTGCTCAGAGTCGTCGTGCTCAGGGTCGTGCTCAGGGTCGTGCTCAGGGTCGTGTCGTGCTCAGGGTCGTGCTCAGGGTCGTGCTCAGTCGTGCTCAGGGTCGTGCTCAGAGTCGTGCTCAGTCGTGCTCAGCTCAGAATCGTGCTCAGGGTCGTGCTCAGGGTCGTGCTCATGGTCGTGCTCAGGGTCGTGCTCAGGGTCGTGCTCAGAGTCGTGCTCAGTCGTGCTCAGAATCGTGCTCAGGGTCGTGCTCAGGGTCGTGCTCAGGGTCGTGCTCAGGGTCGTGCTCAGAGTCGTGCTCAGGTCGTGTCAGTGCTCGTGCTCAGAGTCGTGCTCAGAATCGTGCTCAGAGTCGTGCTCAGTCGTGCTCGTGCTCAATCGTGCTCAGAATCGTGTCAGGGTCGTGCTCAGAGTCGTGCTCAGAGTCGTGCTCAGAGTCGTGCGCAGAGTCGTGCGCAGAATGAGAAATGTCTTTGCAAAACGAGACGACGGCAGAAGCATCATTAAGTTATCATCAGTGTCTCCAAGGCAGCCAAATAATTGCTTTTCCCTTACGACTGTCCTCCACAGACGGGGCAGTGAAGGGCGAGTCTGTGCGGATTTTATATGTGGGATTTATATATATGTGGGATTATATATGTGGGATTATATATGTGGGATTATATATGTGTACGTCACTGGTGTAGGGATAGTTCATGGGCTGTTTTTTCTTTAGGCGTAGGCTCGGCCTGCGCAGTGCACCGTCCTCATCTTTTTCCTTTGTTACTTTGGGGTTCTTTTGGACACGGGATTCTTAAGGTTTTTTTCCAATGTCTTTTAAAATAAAGAAAAGTGTTGAATCGTTGTTTCCTGTGTCTTTATTAAATATGTTTTGCTCTGCTCTTCGGTCATAACTCCGTCACTCTCAGTTTCCTTGAAGATCAAACTCTTAAACACGACCATGAGTTTTCAGACTCTTAAATTTGTTTGTTAACGTGTGCTTTGTGTCGCCATGGTAACGACTGAACATTCCACCATGTTTAACTGAGTCGTCTCCCTCAGCACAAAAACAACAAAACTTAAATTATGTTCTGACAGTAGTCTGTGAAAGTGGTGCCATTATTCAACCCCAAGGACGTGATGGTTGTCGGCTGAAAGGATTTAAAGCCATAAACGTAATATTCCAAATTTGTGGAGCCGATCCCTGGCAATAATAAGGTGGATTTGTGGATTTTCTCTTTGAATATTTCTGTCACAAACAGTGAATCTCCCGTAGAGTTACATAAGCCCCTGCCCACCGTCTGCAACTATGACGTGACCAAACACTACAATGTGAGTCCAGCTTCTGTTATAGACGACATTTAAAACTATTCACCAGTCAAAAGATTTTAAAACCGGTCTGAACGGTTTAAAACACATGGGTAAGAGGGAGAGAGGCTTTTGTAAGTGCTCTGCTGATGAAGGTGACTGACGGGTGAGAGTCGCTGGTTGTATTTTTGCTTCAGTTTAATTTCAGTGATGAATTCTGTCGTATCTTTAACCTTCACTGGCCTCGTGCTGTTTTAAATGTGCTGCTCTGTGTCTCATACATCACTGGTCTGGTCTGGACTCTCCGGATAATCTCCTGACCTTTAAGAGGACGCACAAACAAGGAGGAGCAGGGGGAGAGGAGGAGAGGAGGAGGAGAGGAGGAGGAGGGCGGGGAGAGGAGAAAAGAAAAGAAAGAGGAGCAAGGGGAGAGGAGGAGAGGTGTGGAGGGTGTGAGGAGATGAGGAGGAGAGGAAGGGGTGGAGAGGAGGAGGACAGAGGGAGGAGAATAGGAGGAGGAGGGGGAGGAGGACAGGTGTGGAGAGGAGGAGGAGGAGAAGGAGGACAGGTGTTTGTCCTGCCTCTGTCACACTCGTGCATCAGAGTGTGATGCATTTTATAAAAATGTTTTGGATGTAAAACGTAGAAAATAAAAATCAGCTATTCATAATAAAGAGCAAATCTGATGTTTTGATTATTTATGTAAATATATACAAAATATACAGCCTGTGTACACTGCGCCTATACTGTACTTTATACTGTACTATATTATTTTATTTTGATATGATCTAAACTGTGTTGCAGGTGGGCTGTAAGGTGCTGCACTTTTTCCACATGTACATGCTCGGTTGTAACTACTTCTGGATGCTCTGTGAGGGAATCTACCTGCACACGCTCATCGTGGTCGCCGTGTTCGCCGAGGAGCAGCACCTGCACTGGTACTACCTCCTGGGCTGGGGTAGGTCCTTCACATGGTACTACCTCCTGGGCTGGGGTAGGTCCTTCACATGGTACTACCTCCTGGGCTGGGGTAGGTCCTTCACATGGTACTACCTCCTGGGCTGGGGTAGGTCCTTCACATGGTACTACCTCCTGGGGCTGGGGTAGGTCCTTCACATGGTACTACCGTCCTGGGCTGGGGTAGGTCCTTCACATGGTACTACCTCCTGGGCTGGGGTAGGTTCTTCACATGGTACTACCTCCTGGGCTGGGGTAGGTCCTTCACATGGTACTACCTCCTGGGCTGGGGTAGGTCCTTCACATGGTACTACCTCCTGGGCTGGGGTAGGTTCTTCACATGGTACTACCTCCTGGGCTGGGGTAGGTCCTTCACATGGTACTACCTCCTGGGCTGGGGTAGGTCCTTCACATGGTACTACCTGTTGGGCTGGGGTAGGTTCTTCACATGGTACTACCTGTTGGGCTGGGGTAGGTCCTTCACATGGTACTACGTCCTGGGCTGGGGTAGGTTCTTCACATGGTACTACCTGTTGGGCTGGGGTAGGTTCTTCACATGGTACTACCTGTTGGGCTGAGGTAGGTTCTTCACATGGTACTACCTGTTGGGCTGGGGTAGGTTCTTCACATGGTACTACCTGTTGGGCTGCGGTAGGTCTCTTGTAGTTCCTCGTTGCGTTTTACTGAACTTGTGCACACTGAAGGTTTTCATGTTTTTTCTCAAACCTTCCAGATGTTCTTTGGCTTCAGGCAGTGTTTTCATAACAGAAATTTCGCAAACCGAATGTTCTGAGTGTTTAACGCCTGGTTCTCTGTAGGCTTCCCTCTGGTCCCGGCCTCCATCCATGCAGTGGCCAGGAAGACCTACTTCGACGACAAGTGAGTCCTGCTCTCCTGTGTGTGTCATGCAGAATACAAGAGACAAACTGACCAAAAATAATATCTACACTTTATATAAAATCCTGATAATGTGCTCAAACATGTTTTTCCTGAGATGATTTACTGGATATTCCAACTTTACATATATTCAAAACAACTACAGTGTTATTATTGATATTCTGTGTATTGTGGTGTTGTTTTCTTTCTGACTTTTCCTTTAGCTGCTGGATGAGTGTGGAGACCCACCTGCTGTACGCCGTCCACGGGCCCATCGTCGCCGCCCTCCTGGTGAGTCTAAGCACATCTATTATATAAGAACTAAAACTGATGATTTAGTCCCTGATGGTTTAGTTCCTGATTTTTTAGTTCCTGATGTTTTAGTTCCTGATGTTTTAGTTCCTGATGTTTTAGTTCCTGATGTTTTAGTTCCTGATGTTTTAGTTCCTGACAGCTTTAATTAGTGCGTGTATGTTCAGCCTTGATGTCATGCAAACTCCTTATTTATTTGGAGTAGACTTTTGTGTGTATCTTCTCTCAAGTAAGGTTTATTATTTATCAAATGAAAACTTATATTATACAGAATATACAGTTGTTCCTCCCATGTGACCTCCTCACCCTGTCTCTAACGGTGCGCCTAGATTGATCGTGTCCCTCGTGGTGTCCTTTGGGGGGTGCTCTGGGAGTATGGGGTCCGGGGCCCTTTGCTAAGGGCTGTCTGGTCCTTGTATGACCGGAGCAGGAGCTGTGTCTCTGCAGTGAGTCAGACTTGTTCCTGGTGCATGTTGGATCCACCAGGGCTGCACTTTGTCACCGGTTCTGTTCATTATATTTATGGACAGAATTTCTAGGTGCAGTCGGGGGCTGGAGGGGTCTGGTTCAGGGGCTGGAGGGGGTCTGGTTCAGGGGCTGGAGGGGGTCTTGTTCATGGGCTGGAGGGGGTCTGGTTCAGGGGCTGGAGGGGGTCTGGTTCAGGGGCTGGAGGGGGTCTGGTTCAGGGGCTGGAGGGGGTCTGGTTCAGGGGCTGGAGGGGGTCTGGTTCGGGATCTCATCTCTGCTGTTTCCAGATGATGTTGTCCTGATGGCTTCATCGAGCCAGGACCTGCAGCAGACAAAAGGCATTATGTTGGATGTAAATTATGGAGCCACATTCAGACCATGCTGTCAAAATTGCATCAAATGCCTCTAGTTTTACAGTTTTACATTTGGACCCTGGACGCACATCTGACTGCGCCTCCAGACACGTATCCACAGTCGCCTATATTTAAGCACAAAACTGTCTGAAACACTAGAAAAGGGAGTCGCTGTGTGTTTTAGCTCCAAATAAAGCCTAAAGTTACATCTCGCTCGGCTATCGCCCTGTCTCTGTAGCTCCAGACTTTTACATCTCTAATCCAGTCTCTAAAAATAACTTTCTGGTCAGTGCTTTCAGCCTGTGTGTTTAGTTCTGTTCCTGATGCCTCATGACTTAAATATGAAGAGCTGCTGTCGTCAGATCCTGGTCACACACGGGAAAACCTCTTATAATAACCTTATAATAATTATTTCACCCGACAATTATAAAACTAGTATAATCAAGTCATGACAATTAATTAATGACAGTTTTTTAGTCCCTGACGCTTTATTTCCTGACGCTTTAGTTCTTGATGTTTAACTTACTGATGTTTTAGTTCTTGATGCTTTAGTTCCTGATGTTTTAGTTCCTGATGTTTTAGTTCTTGATGCTTTAGTTCCTGATATTTTAGTCCCTGATGCTTTAGTTCCTGATGTTTTAGTTCTTGATGCTTTAGTTCCTGATGTTTTAGTTCCTGATATTTTAGTTCCTAACAGCATTAGTTCCTGATGTTTTAGTCCCTGATGCTTTAGTTCCTGATGTTTTAGTTCCTGATGCTTTAGTTCCTGATGTTTTAGTCCCTGATGCTTTAGTTCCTGATGTTTTAGTTCTTGATGCTTTAGTTCCTGATATTTTAGTTCCTAACAGCATTAGTTCCTGACGCTTTAGTTCTTGATGTTTAACTTCCTGATGTTTTAGTCCCTGATGCTTTAGTTCCTGATGTTTGAGTTCCTGATGTTTTAGTCCCTGATGCTTTAGTTCCTGATGTTTTAGTCCCTGATGCTTTAGTTCCTGATGTTTTAGTTCCTAATAGCATTAGTTCCTGACGCTTTAGTTCTTGATGTTTAACTTCCTGATGTTTTAGTCCCTGATGCTTTAGTTCCTGATGTTTGAGTTCTTGATGTTTTAGTTCTTGATGTTTTAGTTCCTGTTATTTTAGTTCCTAACAGCATTAGTTCCCTGTCACATCAGTTCTTGATGTTTTAGTCCCTGATGTTTTAGTTCTTGATGCTTTAGTTCCTGATATTTTAGTTCCTGTTATTTTAGTTCCTAACAGCATTAGTTCCCTGTCACATTAGTTCTTGATGTTTTAGTCCCTGATGTTTTAGTTCTTGATGCTTTAGTTCCTGTTATTTTAGTTCCTAACAGCATTAGTTCCCTGCCACGTTAGTTCCTGGCCGCTCTAGTTCCGTTTTAGGTCTAATGCAGTGGTTCTCCTCGGTGCAGGTGAACCTCTTCTTCCTCCTGAACATCATCCGTGTCCTGGTGACTAAACTCCGGAACACGCACCGTGCAGAGTCCAACATGTACATGAAGGCGGTGAGAGCCACCCTCATCCTGGTGCCTCTGCTGGGCATCCAGTTTGTCATCATCCCCTGGAGACCGGAGAACCGCCTGGCTGGAGAGGTCTACGAGTACATCATGCACATCCTCATGCACTACCAGGTAAGAAGGAGCACAACATGCACCTCCTCATGCACCTCCTCATGCACCTCCTCACGCACCTCCTCACGCACCTCCTCACGCACCTCCTCATGCACTACCGGGTAAGAGGGAGGTCTACGAGTACATCATGCACATCCTCATGCACTACCAGGTAAGAAGGAGCACAACATGCACCTCCTCACGCACCTCCTCACGCACCTCCTCATACACCTCCTCACGCACCTCCTCCTCACGCACCTCGTCATGCACTACCAGGTAAGAGGGAGCACAACATGCACCTCCTCACGCACCTCCTCATGCACCTCCTCACGCACCTCCTCACGCACCTCGTCATGCACTACCAGGTAAGAGGGAGCACAACATGCACCTCCTCACGCACCTCCTCACGCACCTCCTCATGCACTACCAGGTAAGAGGGAGGTCTACGAGTACATCATGCACATCCTCATGCACTACCAGGTAAGAAGGAGCACAACATGCACCTCCTCACGCACCTCCTCACGCACCTCCTCATACACCTCCTCACGCACCTCCTCACGCACCTCGTCATGCACTACCAGGTAAGAGGGACCACAACATGCACCTCCTCACGCACCTCCTCATGCACCTCCTCACGCACCTCCTCACGCACCTCGTCATGCACTACCAGGTAAGAGGGAGCACAACATGCACCTCCTCATGCACCTCCTCACGCACCTCCTCACGCACCTCCTCACTCACCTCCTCACTCACCTCCTCACGCACCTCCTCACGCACCTCGTCATGCACTACCAGGTAAGAGGGAGCACAACATGCACCTCCTCACGCACCTCCTCACGCACCTCCTCATGCACTACCAGGTAAGAGGGAGGTCTACGAGTACATCATGCACACATCCTCATGCACTACCAGGTAAGAGGGAGCACAACATGCACCTCCTCACTCACCTCCTCATGCACCTCCTCACGCACCTCCTCACGCACCTCCTCATGCACTACCGGGTAAGAGGGAGGTCTACGAGTACATCATGCACATCCTCATGCACTACCAGGTAAGAGGGAGCACAACATGCACCTCCTCACGCACCTCCTCATGCACCTCCTCACGCACCTCGTCATGCACTACCAGGTAAGAAGGAGCACAACATGCACCTCCTCATGCACCTCCTCATGCACCTCCTCACGCACCTCCTCACGCACCTCGTCACGCACCTCGTCATGCACTACCAGGTAAGAGGGAGCACAACATGCACCTCCTCACGCACCTCCTCATGCACCTCCTCACGCACCTCCTCACGCACCTCCTCACGCACCTCGTCATGCACTACCAGGTAAGAGGGAGGTCTACGAGTACATCATGCACATCCTCATGCACTACCAGGTAAGAAGGAGCACAACATGCACCTCCTCACGCACCTCCTCACGCACCTCCTCATACACCTCCTCACGCACCTCCTCACGCACCTCGTCATGCACTACCAGGTAAGAGGGAGCACAACATGCACCTCCTCACGCACCTCCTCATGCACCTCCTCACGCACCTCCTCACGCACCTCGTCATGCACTACCAGGTAAGAGGGAGCACAACATGCACCTCCTCATGCACCTCCTCATGCACCTCCTCATGCACCTCCTCACGCACCTCCTCACTCACCTCCTCACTCACCTCCTCACGCACCTCCTCACGCACCTCGTCATGCACTACCAGGTAAGAGGGAGCACAACATGCACCTCCTCACGCACCTCCTCACGCACCTCCTCACGCACCTCCTCATGCACTACCAGGTAAGAGGGAGGTCTACGAGTACATCATGCACATCCTCATGCACTACCAGGTAAGAAGGAGCACAACATGCACCTCCTCAAGCACCTCCTCACGCACCTCCTCATGCACCTCCTCATGCACCTCCTCACGCACCTCCTCATGCACTACTCATGGCCCACAGAGGTTTCTGTGATGTGAATGTGAGGAATATAATCTATGAAGAAGCCTCCTCCAGTGAGTGTCTGCTCTGGACTCACACTAAAGGTCGGAATAAGAACTGTTTTTGTCCTTGAGCAAGACACTTCACAGACCTCGTGTGGACCTCAGACCTTATGTAGATCTCAGACCTCATGTAGACCTCAGACCTCATGCAGACCTCAGGCAGACCTCAGACCTCATGTAGACCTCAGACCTCAGGCAGACCTCAGACCTCATGTAGACCTCAGGCAGACCTCAGACCTCATGTAGACCTCAGACCTCATGTAGACCTCAGACCTCAGGCAGACCTCAGACCTCATGTGGGCCTCAGACCTCAGGCAGTTCTCGTGTAACCTCTGAAGTGGTGGCTCACAGTACATCAGGAGAACATTAAAGTATTTTTCTGTAGAGCAGCAGATTAATGTCCTTGAATTACGTTTTCTGGAGTAAAGTTTGAGCTTTTTAATCTTTGCTGATGTGGAAAATTGGGGTCCACTCAAGAGCTGCAACAACGGTATTGTCAACTCACATGAATCTGCCCCAAATGGAATAAAATATATTTATGACAAAAATCCATTAAAAACAGTGACAATGTTTGGCATTTTCAAAAATAAACTAAGATAAAACTCAGTCCTGTGGCGGCAGCAGCTAAGCGTGTGTTTAGCATGTGAATGTGTTCTTAACGTGTTTCTCATGTAGATGGAATGTTTTTCTAACATGTTCTACTCTGTCATTTCACTCCTTTGTTCTACGCTGTGTGTTTAAAGCTTTTCTGGGGGAAAATTAGACAAAAAGAAATATCTGTGACTGATGATTTGAGCCACAGTCAACAGCTGCAGCCTTCGAACATCTGACCAGCGCCTCGTGGTGCATGATGGGATATAGAAGGTCGCAAAGGATGCTGGGATGTGTCCTTCATTCACGGCTGATCTCCGTGGAAACCTGGGCCACATCTGTGGACTGTGTGAAATGGACGATCGCGCCAATCGTGACGATCGTGACTGACTCAAGTGGAGCTGCTGAAGGAAACAGGCTCTGGATCAGGCCACGGCTCATGGGTTTTGTTTGGTTTTTTTTTATTCTTTGGTTCAAATCCCGCTCTCTACATGAACGTCATTGGTTGAGTGGTTAGATCCACTGACTCGAAGGTTGGTGGTGCAATTCCAGCCCTCACAGATGAATGCTGTTGTTGTGTCCTTGGGCAAAACACTTAACCCACCTACCCCAGCCCTTGGGACAACGGGTGGAAATTAGCCTCTGGCGGGTGCTCTGCTAAAGAGGTGCTCCGCTAGAGGCGCTCCGCTAGAGGCGCTCCGCTAGAGGCGCTCCGCTAGAGGCGCTCTGCTAAAGAGGCGCTCTGCTAGAGGCGCTCTGCTAAAGGGGCGCTCCGCTAAAGAGGAGCTCAGCTGGAGGCGCTCTGCTAAAGAGGTGCTCTGCTAGAGGCGCTCTGCTAGAGGCGCTCTGCTAAAGGGGCGCTCCGCTAAAGAGGAGCTCAGCTGGAGGCGCTCTGCTAAAGAGGTGCTCTGCTAGAGGCGCTCTGCTAGAGGCGCTCTGCTAGAGGCGCTCTGCTAGAGGCGCTCTGCTAGAGGCGCTCTACTAGAGACGCTCTGCTAAAGAGGCGCTCTGCTAAAGAGGCGCTCTGCTAGAGGCGCTCTGCTAGAGGCGCTCCGCTAAAGAGGCGCTCCGCTAAAGAGGAGCTCAGCTGGAGGGGCTCTGCTAAAGAACCGCTCCTCTAGAGGGCGCTCTGCTGGAGGCGCTCCGCTGGAGACGCTCTGCTACAGAGGGACTATTTCACATCTGTAGGATTTTAACTGATAAAACATATTTAATTCAACATTTTACTTTTTTTTTTTTTAGATTCCGTTTGCAGAAAATGAAACATTCACCTGTTTTATAAGTTTCACTTTTGTTTTTGTGGCTCCTCCCTCCCTTTGCTCTCTGTGCTAAATCACTCCCCCTTCAGACACGATCACATCACAATCATCTCACTAATGAAGGTCCTGCACATCACCCCAGGTTTGTGACGTCGTAGTGAACAGTTTGTGTTTTTGTAGATTTATGGACATTTTACCACTAGAAGCAGAATCAAAGTGAGTAAAATTAGGAGAGATTTTTACAAACTCATGAAGCACAGATGCCTGGACTTGTGCCGACCTACATCTGTCACAGAGAAGAGCTGATTCTCCTCGTTCATCGTGTTTCTCTCTTTTGTTCTCTCTGCTCCTGCAGGACCAGGCTGCAGACTGGAACTTGACGGAGCTGATTTCCTTGAATGTTTTTAAATCTAAACTGAGAGTTCTCAGTCTGCTCTGGAGTTTCATCTGTTTGTCTTTTCCGCTTGTCTCTTTTTCATTATGTAACTGTATTTTTTATTTGCTGCTGCCGCTCGGCCTGGACAGAAAAAGAGGTTTTTTAATCTCAATGGGACTTTCCTGGTTAAATAAAGGTTAAATAAATAAAAATGACGTTCTTAATGATCACAATGATCCTTGGTCAAACTAATCACATCCAAACAGAGTCAGATTCTTTGTTCAAATATAAACTGTCATGTTGTTTTTCTTTATGAGACTAAAAGTCTGTGTGCCTCTTGTGTCCTCAGGGTCTCCTGGTGGCCACCATCTTCTGCTTCTTCAATGGAGAGGTGAGTGTCACCAGTTTAAAGGAGAAGTTGTGTAGTAAAGATGTGTGCAGTGAGAGGAGGGTTGTGTAGTAAAGTTGTGTGCTCGCTGTGAGAGGAGGGTTGTGTAGTAAAGTTGTGTGCAGTGAGAGGAGGTGTGTGTAGTAAAGTTGTGTGCTCGCAGTGAGAGGAGGGTTGTGTAGTAAAGTTGTGTGCAGTGAGAGGAGGGTTGTGTAGTAAAGTTGTGTGCTCGCAGTGAGAGGAGGGTTGTGTAGTAAAGTTGTGTGCGGTGAGAGGAGGGTTGTGTAGTAAAGTTGTGTGCTCTCCGGTGAGAGGAGGGTTGTGTAGTAAAGTTGTGTGCTCGCGGTGAGAGGAGGGTTGTGTAGTAAAGTTGTGTGCTCGCGGTGAGAGGAGGGTTGTGTAGTAAAGTTGTGTGCTCGCAGTGAGAGGAGGGTTGTGTAGTAAAGTTGTGTGCTCGCGGTGAGAGGAGGGTTGTGTAGTAAAGTTGTGTGCTCGCGGTGAGAGGAGGGTTGTGTAGTAAAGTTGTGTGCTCGCGGTGAGAGGAGGTTGTGTAGTAAAGTTGTGTGCTCGCAGTGAGAGGAGGGTTGTGTAGTAAAGTTGTGTGCAGTGAGAGGAGGGTTGTGTAGTAAAGGTGTGTGCAGTGAGAGGAGGGTTGTGTAGTAAAGTTGTGTGCTCGCAGTGAGAGGAGGGTTGTGTAGTAAAGTTGTGTGCTCGCAGTGAGAGGAGGTTTGTGTAGTAAAGTTGTGTGCGGTGAGAGGAGGTTGTGTAGTAAAGTTGTGTGCAGTGAGAGGAGGGTTGTGTAGTAAAGGTGTGTGCAGTGAGAGGAGGGTTGTGTAGTAAAGTTGTGTGCTCGCAGTGAGAGGAGGGTGTGTAGTAAAGTTGTGTGCGGTGAGAGGAGGGTTGTGTAGTAAAGTTGTGTGCGGTGAGAGGAGGGTTGTGTAGTAAAGTTGTGTGCTCGCGGTGAGAGGAGGGTTGTGTAGTAAAGTTGTGTGCTCGCAGTGAGAGGAGGGTTTGTGTAGTAAAGTTGTGTGCAGTGAGAGGAGGGTTGTGTAGTAAAGTTGTGTGCAGTGAGAGGAGGGTTGTGTAGTAAAGGTGTGTGCAGTGAGAGGAGGGTTGTGTAGTAAAGTTGTGTGCAGTGAGAGGAGGGTTTGTGTAGTAAAGTTGTGTGCTCGCAGTGAGAGGAGGGTTGTGTAGTAAAGTTGTGTGCTCGCAGTGAGAGGAGGGTTGTGTAGTAAAGTTGTGTGCGGTGAGAGGAGGGTTGTGTAGTAAAGTTGTGTGCAGTGAGAGGAGGGTTGTGTAGTAAAGGTGTGTGCAGTGAGAGGAGGGTTGTGTAGTAAAGTTTGTGTGCTCGCAGTGAGAGGAGGGTTGTGTAGTAAAGTTGTGTGCGGTGAGAGGAGGGTGTGTATAGTAAAGTTGTGTGCGGTGAGAGGAGGGTTGTGTAGTAAAGTTGTGTGCTCGCGGTGAGAGGAGGGTTGTGTAGTAAAGTTGTGTGCTCGCGGTGAGAGAGGAGGGTTGTGTAGTAAAGTGTGTGCTCGCGGTGAGAGGAGGGTTGTGTAGTAAAGTTGTGTGCGGTGAGAGGAGGGTTGTGTAGTAAAGTTGTGTGCAGTGAGAGGAGGGTTGTGTAGTAAAGTTGTGTGCTCGCAGTGAGAGGAGGGACCAGCTCCACGAGGACGACACTGAACACGACACTTGTGGAGGTTCTTGAGAGTCACAGTCTTTAAGGAGCTGCTTGTCTCTGCTCTGCTGTAAAAGGATTTCTCTCTTTCATGGAGGATTCATGTCACACACATCACACATTTAGACTGACATGTTATTTTTATTCTTTTGAAAGTCTGTGTGTAACTTCATATTTCTGACCCTGAGTGAGTGAAATGATCCTGAGGTGAAAAAGACTCAGTTTTGATAAATCTGCTGCTTCTTCTTGCTCCGTTCCGGTTCTGACAGTAGATCCACATTTCTGACCTTGTGTGGACAGTATTTTTCTCTGTCCTGACGCTGCTGCGGTGGAAACATTATTCAACACTCACACATCACTGACGAGTCGGCTCTGTGTCACGTCGAGCTCTTTTCACAAGTGTCACATTTAACACAAACCTGGACTCAACATATTCACATCACACTTTTATTCTTTTATATTTGTCAAAAACAACAGTTCTATGCACATAATGAGTCCTCTCCAGACTGAGTCCCTCCCCCTTCAGAGCTCTATCACAACTCACTCCTGCACATCACACCAGGTTTGTGAAGTTGTAGTTAGGAGTGTTTTTAGCCCGATACCAAAACTGATATTATGGGGCAAACTTGGGACAATAAGCGACATTAGGCCAGTTTTTCTCTCTGTTTTTGCTTTTTTAAACATTTTAGAGTCTGACAGGCCGATTATTAAGCGCTGTGTTTGGACACAGTCTTTAAGCGTTAATATATTTTTTCTTTATTGGATTTTTAGTTCCGCCCTGTCACTTTCTTTATGCTGTTTTATTGAAGTCTCCTCTGCACCTCCCCAGTTTGTGTCGTTATCACCTCCTCCTGTAGCAGTGACAGTTCAGCGCCTCCTCCTCCTCCTCCTCTGCTCCCAGGAGGAGGCGTTAAACCCACAGCTCTGTCCTCACTGGTGTGACTTAGATTAAAGCCTGAATAACAGTTTGGAGTCAGACTTCAGCAGCTCGATGATCCATGGAGCTGTTCACGTCTTCGCAGGGACACGGGGTTAACGTGTCTTTAAAGGAGCTGCTGCTGTTGGTGGTTTTGGCTGATACAGATATTACTCAATCAAGTGGATTTCTGCCGATACCGATACTGAGCCAATATATCGGTTCATCCCTAGTTGAAGTGTTGTTTTATATCATGTTTTTTTTATAATTATGGATCGTCGTGAACATGACGTGGGCTCGTTGGACAGAATTGTGCAGTGAACCGTGAGGAGGGTTCGAGTAGGACCTGGGACAGATCGCTAGATTACTCAAACATGTAAGGAGGACTTATAGATGTTTATGATGAAGGAAACACGGTTATAACGTGGCAAAAAGCTGTACAAAGTCAGTCTTGCAGTGCTCTCTCTTTATGGAGGTTGGCAGTAGGTGAGATGTGAGGTTTGTATCAAAGTGCCACATTCACCTGTCTGTCTGCGGCCGTGCGACAGGGTGAAGGGTGAGTGGTGCTTTGAGGCAAAGCTCTTGAGGCCCAGCGGCGCCGGAGAAGACAAAATAACAACTAAATGGTTTGAGTGTGTCGTACTGAAGAGAAAGAAAATGTTTACTCCTGTCTCTCTGCATCTGTCTGTCTGTCCATCTCGGTTTTTGCCTGGAAACACACGCTCCATTTGAGAAAGGAGAGAGAGGAGAAGCCAAAGTCTGAGTGAAAGATTAGTCTCAAGAGAGAAAAGAGGAGAGCGGGAAGGAGGAGAGAGGAGAGAGGACGGTGGAAGAGGGAAGGTAGAGGAGAGATGGAGGAGGGAGAGGAGGGAAGGAGGAGAGAGGAGAGAGGGAAGAAAACAGAGGAGGGGAGAGGTATCGAGGAGAGAGTGATAGAGAGAAAGACAGGATTATCCATACATCCATTTCTTCCGTCCTCTCTCCGGAGGCCCGGTCGAGGGGGGCATCAGTCTAAGCAGGGACTACCAGACTTCCCTCACCCCAGAACATGGTCATCCAGCTCCTCCGGTGGGACCCCAAGGCAAGCATTCCCAGGACAGGGGGAAAGGGAGGACATAGTCCCCTCCAGTGTGTCCTGGGTCTTTCCCCGGGGCCTTCCTCCAGGGGGACAGGAACAACTCCTAGGGAGGAGTCCAGGAAGG
>JAIEZT010000108.1:0-116700 GCA_019594935.1 Periophthalmus modestus | reverse complement strand
ATGTGCTGTGCTGCTCTGAAGGGGAGTGACTTAGCACAGAGAGCAAAGGGAGGGAGACTCGGAGCATCAACAAAGTGAAACTCACACTTAGACAACAAACAGAAACTGTAAACAAACAGAAACTACAAATTAAAGCCGCAAGCGGCATCGAACGGCCCTCACGGGCCGCGCTTGGCACTCAGCCGACGGGGCACTCCCTGTAGGTGGCGCTGATTTGCCACTTGACTCTGTTTTATTGCGGCTTTGTGCTGCACATGTCACCAAACAAAGCCAAAAGACACTGGGAGCAGTGATGGACCCTGGACTTTTTGACCGGGACAAGATGAAGAATCATCATCACCTTCACTGAAGGTATAAGCCGTTATGAGGATTACAAATGTCGGAAAATGTATACATTTTCCTATTAGGATAACATGGGGTATTTCGCGCATCGCCATGGCAACAGTGAAAAATATGACTTGGGTCTGATTGACTTTTTTGATTGAGATGACATGAAGAGTCATTCTGCCAAATTTCACATAATTCCATGAGACTAATGTTTTTGAATGGGACATTTTCGGCGCGTTCCCATTAGGAGCATGGGACATGGAACATGGGCACTTTGGTGCGTCGCCATGGCAACACGGTACAAACAAACATTGGGCATCGACCATTGACTCAGTGTTGAAGATGACATGCTAACAAAAACAAATATGCACATCCCCGACGGCATGGGGCTGCTGGGACACTGCAGCCAGGGCAGGGTCGCCCCGGCCCAGGCACTCGTCCTTGTGGAAGCAATAGGCCCTACGTCCTGTAGGGCCCCGAGCCCCGGGCCCCGGGCCCAACAAACTGAAACTATAAACAAACTGAAACTGTGAACAAACAGAAGTTGTGAACAAACAGGTGTTAACCTCGGTGGTTCACTCGTTTCTTCACAGATTTACAGCAGTGTCTCACTTTTCTGATCATTTCTTTTTCTGGGATGTAGTTCATGAATTATACAAATAGTGTTTTTAATCATGGACAGATTTAAAATGGGAGGATTGTGAAAACGTTGGGTTCACAAAAGACGTTTTTCATTTATACTGAGAGAGAAAATATTGAACTTTGTGTCTGTTTTTGTCTCATGTGGATCGGCTCAGTAATTACAGAGATATTAACCATAAACCAGAACAACACATCTGCATTTTGACGAGTAAAAGTCAAAGATGATGAGACTCTTGGTTCTCTGTATTCTAGGCAGGTACAGGGACAAAATACGACTCCCATCTTCCTGATAATGAGATGCTAGGCTAAGTTAGCGTTAGCAGTGAACAGCAGGTGAAGATCATAGGTCTATAATAAGAAATGGATAAGACGTTCTCATTTGTCCCGATCGACTGGCGGCCGCTGCATAGACACTGGAGTTTGCTGATGGGGCATCGACAGATTTTACACATTTTGTAGAGATTCTTCTATATTTTTACAACATGAACTTTAAATATTTAAAATCTACAAAGCATCTAAAAGTTAGCTCTGTAAGATTTAGCCTAGCCCCACTCTGAGCCGGGCCTGAGCCCCACTCTGACCCCCCTCTGACCCCGCTCTGACCCTGCTCTGACCTCCGCTGTGAGCCCCCCTCTGACCCACTCTGGCCCCGCTGTGAGCCCCACTCTGACCCCACTCTGACCCCCTTCTGACCCTGCTCTGACCCTGCTGTGAGCCCCGCTGTGAGCCCCGCTCTGACCCCACTCTGGCCCCGCCCTGAGCCCACCCTGAGGCCCAGGTGAAGAGAGGGGCAGAGCGGTGAACCACATGGTGGATTAGGAAGCCGGACAGACCTGGCAGGTTCAAGCGTCTGTGAGGGTCTGCTGGGAGCAGGAGAGGAGAATCTGACCGATAGTTGAACCTCAGATCCAGGAGGAGCAGTGTGGTTTTCGTCCTGGTCGTGGAACACTGGACCAGCTCTACACTCTCCATCGGGTCCTCGAGGCTCATGGAGTTTGCCACAGTCCACATGTGTTTTGTGGATCTGGAGAAGGCACCGTGTCCCTCGTGGTGTCCTTTGGGGGGTGCCCTGGGAGTATGGGGTCCGGGCCCTTTGCTAAGGACTGTCCGGTCCCTGTGTGACCGGAGCAGGAGCTGTGTTCTCTGCAGTGAGTCAGACTTGTTCCTGGTGCAGGTTGGATCCACCAGGGCTGCACATTGTCACCGGTTCTGTTCATTGTTTTTATGGACAGAATTTGTAGATGCAGCCAGGAGCCGGAGTAGGCCCATTTCAGGGGCCAGAGGGGGTCCAGTTCAGAGGTCAGAAGGGGTCCAGCTCAAGGGCCAGAAGGGGGCCTGGTTCGGGGGCCGGAGGGGGTCAGGTTCGGGGGGGGAGGGGGTCCGGTTCGGGGGCCGGAGGGGGTCCGGTTCGGGGGCCGGAGGGGGTCCGGTTCGGGGGACGAGGGGGTCCGGTTCGGGGGACGGAGGGGGTCCGGTTCCGGTTACTCATGGAACTGCTGCACATTGCATCAGGTTTGTGAAGTTGTAGTGTATTGTTTTGTATAAATGGACAGACTGCAGACGGTAAAGAGGGTCAGGGCCTGGGAGAGATCACAGGATTATTCAAACATCATGGACGACAGAAAAACACTTCAGCGCATGAGGGAGCAGCGTTTTAACATGGTACATAGCTCCACAAAGCCTCATACTCTTTACATACTCTTTAAATACTCTTTAAATACTCTTTAAATACTCTTTAAATACTCTTTAAATACTCTTTAAAGGGCGTCTCTGAACTATGTCATACTGTTTCCACATCAAAAACATACCTGGAGTTTCATTCTCACGTTTAACACACAAACCCAGGCTGAGTTCTTTTCTCAAACTGAAAACACTCTGTTCCACCTTGTGATGTCATCATGTGGTAATCCAGGAAGTGCTCCACAGTGTTTTTAAACTCTGTTCACTTGTGTGCAGGTGCAGGCGGCCCTGAAGAGGCAGTGGGTGCAGTACAAGATGCAGTGGGGCCAGCGCAGGAAAGAACACTGCTCCATGCGCTCCACCTCCTACACCGCCACCTCCATCACGGAGGTACCGGCCTTCATGTTCCCCCAGGACGCCCACGACAACGGCCGGCACCCCGACCACGCCGAGCCACTGGTCCCTAAGATGGCCGACACCTACGCGTGAGGAGGGAGGGGCTGAGGACATAACGCTCACACGAGCTGACCGGCCAAAGACACTGGACCAGGGCGGGCCAGGGTGGGCCAGGGTGGACCAGGGTGGGCCAGGGTGGACCAGGGCGGGCCAGGGTGGACCAGGGTGGAGGAGTTTATGCACTTGGACATGTGACTCAGGTTGGGTAGGACAGTCCACTTAAGGCAGCTCCTCTCCCCCATGGACCCTCGTCCTGTGGGACAGACCAGCTGATCCCTCCTAAGGGCCTCACACCTCCATCCTGACGTGGGACAGTCCAACCACAGCCACTGATTTGTAGCATGTGTCTCTCAAATGCAGAAGACATCTCTGCAAAATTCTCGTATCATTCAGAAAAAATGTATAACTTTTACCAGAGTAAATCAGAGTTTGGTGCTTCACTTGTTGGTTCTGCAGAAATCCTGTTTGTTTTTTTAAATGTAAAGTGACACGTACGGACGTCTCTGGTTAATCCAGCTGTGAGTCACGGCTCTGGAATCGAGGACACGGTTCCAAACTTGTTCTGTCAGGCTGGACAGTCCAGATCAGCTCTTCAAAATCGAGTATTTCATTTAGACGATTTACTTTTATTTACTCAATAATCCTGTTTTTTGACACATTTTATGGTGATCTGCCAGTGGAGCAGGACAATTGTAATTCAGCTCAAGGTCCTATGTAACTTTTTCTGGTGGGACTGTTTTGCCTGGAATGTTCCATAATATGACATTAAGCGTAAGTCTAGTTTTATAGGGTGGTTCAGTGGGATTTCACTTCTGGGTCCAGGGCACATTAACTGAAAAGAATAGACATGTTAATAATTTACTGTTTTTTCTTTTAACAACGACACACCTCACGGTAAAAAGGGTTTGTAGTTGTTTAAAGAAGAAGTACTGGGCTTGTGTCTGTTATAAATCTGTTATAAATCTGTTATAAATCTACGACACCCGTGAATCGTGATTTGCACATTTAACTCACAAAACTGATCTAAAATGACTCAACTAAAGAAACAAGTTCGTTGATTTCCACGTTAGAAAACTGCAGTGCCCGATGAGAGCTGACGTCAGCGTGAACGACGGCGTAGACGTCGACGTAGACGTCGACGTAGACGTCGGCGTAGACGTCGGCGCAGACGACGGCGTAGACGACGGCGCAGACGACGGCGCAGACGACGGCGCAGACGACGGCGCAGACGACGGCGTACACGACGCGTACACGTCGGCGTACACGTCGGCGTACACGTCGGCGTAGACTTCGGGGTACACGTCGCCGTACACTTCGGCGTACACGTCGGCGTAGACTTCGGCGTAGACTTCGGCGTAGACGTCGGCGTAGACGTCGGCGTAGACGTCGGCGTACACGTCGGCGTAGACTTCGGGGTACACGTCGCCGTACACTTCGGCGTACACGTCGGCGTACACGTCGGCGTAGACGTCGGCGTAGACGTCGGCGTAGACTTCGGCGTAGACTTTGGCGTAGACTTCGGCGTAGACGTCGGCGTAGACTTCGGCGTAGACTTCGGCGTACACGTTGGCGTACACGTCGGCGTAGACGTTGCCGTAGACGTCGGCGTAGACGTCGGCGTAGACGTCGGCGTAGACGTCGTGTAGACGTTGCCGTAGACGTCGGCGTACACGTCGGCGTACACGTCGGCGTACACGTCGGCGTAGACGTCGGCGTAGACGTCGGCGTACACGTCGGCGTAGACGTCGGCGTAGACTTCGGCGTACACGTCGGCGTACACGTCGGCGTACACGTCGGCGTAGACGTCGGCGTAGACGTTGCCGTACACGTCGTCACCACAAAGCCTCTGATGTAGCTGTAGATCACATCAGCCTTTCAGGGTTTTTTTTTACCAAAATGACGGTGACGACAGCGACGCTGCTGAATCCTGCACTTCACAGACACAAACATTGGATTAGAGAAAGAAGTTCAGAGCAGTGAGAATAAACCAGTGGCATCCTGAAAAAAAGCAAATAACACAAACATGTAACATGTCACTCCAAATACAACCTCAGCTGAGAAAAGGGTGAGAGGGAAACAACCCTGCAACAGCTCTGAAAAGTCACTTTAATGAAGAATCAGTCCACTTTAATGTAGAATAAGTCCACTTTAATGAAGAATAAGTCCACTTTAATGAAGAATAAGTCCACTTTAATGTAGAATAAGTCCACTTTAATGTAGAATAAGTCCACTTTAATGTAGAATAAGTCCACTTTAATGAAGAATAAGTCCACTTTAATGCAGAATAAGTCCACTTTAATGCAGAATAGGTCCACTTTAATGCTAAAAGGTTGTGAAAGTGTGAAAGTGACTGGACTAAACCAGTGTTAGGAGGATGGATTATTCCTACATTATTGACATATTTGAAATAATCTGTGGCTAATCCTTCACTTTTGAAGTAACTGTCTCTTGATGAATAAGGAAGAAGAATGACCATAGAAACGAAGAAGAATGACCATAGAAATGAAGAAGAATGACCATAGAAACGAAGAAGAATGACCAAACGATGAAACGATCTGCTGAGGGTGAGGGTCATCATCACCATGTCCCACAGTATTTATAGTATTTATAGTATTTATAGTATTTATAGTATTCATAGTATTCATAGTATTCATGCAGCTGCAGCAGGTGTTTGTCCTGTTCCACCTTGAGCCACATCACGACTGACACAGATGTGAAAACCTGGAGTCATTTTGGTTGTTTCCATGGAGACAGATACGTCTAATGCCATAATGTGGAACATTCCTGTCAAAGTACAACCAAATACATAGTACATAGTGCAGCTTTAGGAAACAAATAGTAGTGGAGTCAAACTACTCAAAACAAGGTCGATGTTCTAAATCCAAACGTAAAAATGTATTTTATAGTTTCAATTATTTTCCACATATGAACAAAGAGGCTAAAGAGCGAAGAGAAAAGAACGAAGAGTAAAGAGCAAAGAGCAAAGAGCGAAGAGCGAAGAGCGGAGAGCGAAGAGCAAAGAGCGGAGAGCGGAGAGCGAAGAGCAGAGAGCGAAGAGCGGAGAGCGGAGAGCGAAGAGCAGAGAGCGAAGAGCAGAGAGCGGAGAGCGAAGAGCAGAGAGCGAAGAGCAGAGAGCGAAGAGCAGAGAGCGAAGAGCAGAGAGCGAAGAGCAAAGAGCAAAGAGCGAAGAGCGAAGAGCAAAGAGCGAAGAGCAGAGAGCGGAGAGCGAAGAGCAGAGAGCGAAGAGCAGAGAGCGAAGAGCAAAGAGCAAAGAGCGAAGAGCGAAGAGCAGAGAGCGAAGAGCGGAGAGCGAAGAGCGAAGAGCGAAGAGCGGAGAGCGGAGAGCGAAGAGCAGAGAGCGAAGAGCAGAGAGCGAAGAGCAAAGAGCAAAGAGTAAGAGTAAGAGTAAAGAGCGAAGAGTAAAGAGCGAAGAGTAAAGAGCGAAGAGTAAAGAGCGATGAGTAAAGAGAGAAGAGCAAAGAGCGAAGCGACGAGCCTCTCGTCACGTGGAGCTTTGTGCTGGTTAAAGGACTCATGAGTAAAGAGCGTATTTTGCTCTTTCTGGGTTTGGTGGGAGGTGAATATTTGTCACAGTTTTACATCAGTTCAGTTTCACTTTGTGGAAACAAACAGAAAAGAAAAATAAAAAAAATACAGAAAGCAGTGATTCCAAAAGTTAATATTTCTGTGTTAACATCCAAAATGTAACTGTGCAGAAAGGAGATATATTTGTCACTCAAAGAGCAAAACACGAAGAGCTCAAGAGCAAGAGCTTTAGAACTGGAGGACTAAAGAGGAGGGGCGGGGAGCGGGTCTGGAGAGCTAAAGCGGAGGAGGGGCGGGGCTGGAGGACTAAAGAGGAGGAGCAGGGGCGGGGTCTGGAGGACTAAAGGGGAGGGGCGGGGTCTGGAGGACTAAAGAGGAGGGGCGGGGTCTGGAGGACTAAAGGGGAGGGGCATTTTGGGGTCTGGAGGACTAAAGGGGAGGGGCAGGGGCGGGGTCTGGAGGAGGCGGAGGGGCGGGGTCTGGAGTTTTAAAGCGGAGGGGCGGGGGGGGGGTGGAAACCTACAGAAAAGGGGCAATAAAAAAAATACAGCGGAGGGGCGGGATTCCAAAGGACTAAAGAGGAGGAGCAGGGTCCAAAAGGTAAAAGAGCAGGGGCGGGGATATATTTGGAGGACTAAATCACCAACACGGGGCTCTGGATCACCAAGAGGAGGAGCAGGGTCACCAAACGGAGGAGGGGCGGGGTCTCTTTAGTCCTCTAAAGGGGAGGGGCAGGGGCGGGTCTGGAGGGACTAAAGCGGAGGGGCGGGGTCTGGAGGACTAAAGAGGAGGAGCAGGGTCTGGAGGACTAAAGAGGAGGAGGGGCGGGGTCTGGAGGACTAAAGCGGAGGGGCGGGGTCTGGAGGACTAAAGCGGAGGGGCGGGGGCGGGGTCTGGAGGACTAAAAGAAGAGGGGCAGGGGCGGGGTCTGGAGGACTAAAGGGGAGGGGCAGGGGCGGGTCTGGAGGACTAAAGGGGAGGGGCAGGGGTGGGGTCTGGAGGACTAAAGAGGAGGGGCGGGGTCTGGAGGACTAAAGGGGAGGGGCGGGGGCGGGGTCTGGAGGACTAAAGAGGAGGGGCGGGGTCTGGAGGACTAAAGGGGAGGGGCAGGGGCGGGGTCTGGAGGACTAAAGAGGAGGGGCGGGGGGACTAAAGGGGGGGGGGGGCGGGGTCTGAGGGCTAAAGAGGAGGCAGGGGCGGGGTCTGGAGGACTAAAGGGGAGGGGTAGGGGCGGGGTCTGAGGCACTAACAGGTGTCCACACATCAAACTCCGCCCCCTCCGTTTGTATCAGAAAACCTGTCTGTAATCAGGTCAGTCTTGCGTGATGTCACATATTACTTTACTACTTACTTTTGCGGAGGCCACTTTAGGCAGCACAAACTCAGATTTAGGCGTTTTAACGAGCTCGTTTAGTTCCACTTTAGCTTTGTTTTAGTGAAATGACCAGTGCAGCTTGTCATTTGCACTTTAGCAGCAGTTTTCATAAATGGACATAGCTAATCCGCTAGCTGAACAGGAAGTGCGTCACTTTCTATTGAAAAACTCTCTCTGTCCCTGCTGCTTCAGACTCATGTTGGTCTTAAATGTTCGTATTAACCCTCTACATGATCCTGGGGTTTTTATTTCACGTCTGTGTCTGTAAATCAACATATGAACATTAATAACAGACACATCAGGTCCTTCTGTCCCCGATGTCGCTCCTGTTAGCGTTAGCAACAGGTTTGATTGACATCGTTGCTAACTGCCTGCTAAATCAACAGCGGGAACAGGACGGGGCGTTACCTTCAACAACCTCACCCCTGATTGGCTCTTTGGTTGCCGTGATACTCGAGGTCCCAATATGAAATAGTAGCTGCTGTAGCTGTTCACTTTGACGTTTGGCTGGAGCTGAACGCTCTGGTTATGTCACACTCTTCATCTTTATCCGGTGTGTAGCGGCGCTGGAGCCTCAGACGGACCTCTGCACCGGGCTCTTCTGCTGAGCCAGGCCTGGACTGGAGCCAGCAGACTCAGGCGTTTTTGTGCCCTGAACCACTCTCTCGGACGTGTTCCTCTGTGTAAGGCGTTTAATCCATCGTGCACCTCGGCTCTGGTTTAGTATTCACAGGCTCCGTCTCAGCGGGTCTGTGTCTGGCTCGGTCTCTCGCTGCAGCTGCCAGGGCCGTGTAACAGTGTCATGTTATGGAGACGTTTAATAACAAACTGTCTGATTATTGAAAGAGACATGTTATAATTACAACTTTTATTTTAGATCTATATTACCATTTAAAATGTCAAAAATATAACAGGGATGCACTGATGGCACACACACACTGATCGAGCATCGATGAAATGTGATTATTTACTGGTCCTTTAATACTTAAGTATTTTATTTAAGTACTGAACTAAAGTACACATTTTAGGAATCTGCACCTAAGTAAATGTTAAAGTGGATACTTTTTACTTTTACTAGATTTTTGAACAAGATTGAAAAGTAAAAGTGTTTTTTATTGCAGTTTGAGAAGTGCTGAAAAGGCTGAAGGTTTTCTCTTTAAGGTTGAGGGTTTTTCTTTAAGGCTGATAGTTTCTCTTTAAGTCTGAGGTTTACCTTTAACATGTTCGTAGTTTGAACAAACAATATTCAGCACAAATCTTTATCAAAAACAGTTCATTTGAAGCTTCATTAGAGCTAAAAATCTGAACAAAATACTGGTAAATTTTCTTAAAGTACATTTTTAAATGGATACTTTAATACTTTTACTTAAGCACAGTTTTTCATGTGATACTTTTACTTTTTACTCCGCACCATCGACTCCTTCCTCTCTTCAAATCACGACTCTGTTGAGACGGTCGTCCTCCACACGACCGTGACACCGTCTTTTGTTTTGTGTTTTTATTCACCTGTTATTTATGTTCTGACCTTGTTCTGTACAGTGTCCTGTTTGAAAGGTGCTCAGAAATAAAGTGTATTATTATTATTATTATCATCATTATTATTATTATTATTATTATTATTATTATTATTATTATTATTATTATATTATTATTATTATTATTATTATTATTATTATTATTATTATTATTATTATTATTAATATTAATATTAATATTATTATTATTAAAAGTGTTTCTTTGGCTTGAGGATGATATAAATCCGTCTCATCTCCACACGACACAAATGGATTTGTTTGTCTCATGTTCCTCGAGTGTCGGCAGATACGTCTGTTTCACACAGTGTGACATGTCCTCAGTCTGTGTGAGTGGGACACAGTGTGAAATGTCTCTGTGTGAGTGGGACACAGTGTGACACCTCTGTGTGAGTGGGACACAGTGTGACATGTCTCTGTGTGAGTGGGACACAGTGTGACATGTCCTCAGTCTGTGTGAGTGGGACACAGTGTGAAATGTCTCTGTGTGAGTGGGACACAGTGTGAAATGTCCTCTGTCTGTGTGAGTGGGACACAGTGTGACATGTCCTCAGTCTGTGTGAGTGGGACACAGTGTGACATGTCCTCTGTCTGTGTGAGTGGGACACAGTGTGACATGTCCTCTGTCTGGGTGCTCCCTTAGAGACAGGGTGAGGAGCTCAGTCACACAGGAGGAGCTCGGAGTAGAGCCGCTGCTCCTACACGTCAAGTTGGAGCAGCTGAGGCTCGGGCGTCTGCTCAGGACGCCTCCTGGACGCCTCCCTGAGGAGGTGTTCTGAGCATGTCCCACCGGGAGGAGGCCCCGGGGACGACCCAGGACACGCTGGAGGTAACATGGAGACAGTCTGCACACACTGTCCAACCCTCCACCAGGACACGGGCCCAGGACAGAGACGAGGCTCACGCTGCCGAGTCTTCAGAGAAAACACTGGAGATACTAAACGGATAAAACAATAAAACAATAAAGCTAAGAACTGCCAACTACTATAAAATGCATAAATGTACTAAATGTGTGTAATGATGAATAAAATAATAGAATAAATACGGGGGATTTGAGCCATAAACGAGGATCACAGTCCTGGAAAGACACCGCAGTGCTGGGTCCTCAGTGGTTTAAAGGATAAAAACAGCTCTGAATGAGAAGGCCCAAGACCATTAAGACATTAAAAAAAAAACTTTAAAAACTTTAAAATTGATCCTGAAACACACAAGAACTCAATGCAGTGATTTTAAAACTGGTGTAATGTGGTTATCTGTCCTCTACAACACAGAGCTCGAGAACACAGAGGGAAAAGTGAAGGAGGAGCACATGGACAAAGTCTCTGTGGAGATCCAAAACGGGCCTTGAGTAGATCCAAGAGCCAACAAACAGGACAACAGGGAATCTGAACCGAGAAGGAAAAGAGTAACTGTTCCTCACACAGTGTCTGAAAAACTTCAGAGAATTTTCAGACAGTTTGAGATTTTATTTCCAACGCAGACAAAAGACAGAAGACAGAAGACAGAAGAATAGTGAAGAGGCAGGAGTCACACTGGAGAAACTAAACAAACTCTCCATAAGAGAAAGAACCAACACGAGAGAGAGCAGCTCAGGACCACAGTCTGATGTACATCTACATAAGAGAATGAACCAACACGAGAGAGAACAGCTCAGGACCACAGTCTGATGTTCATCTCCTTCTCAAACACACTAACCTCCTCTGAGAGTGAGGCTCAGATCTGAGACGGAGAAAAGAAATGGTTTGAGACGAGAGTTAAAGAAGATATTATTGTTTGGAAAGAGAATCCTTCCTTAAACAGGAGCCTGAGACATGATCTGTCCCGTCTACACCTCCATCCTCAGACCCAGGACAAAGGTGACAGCCTGTTTGCTAACAGGTGCTAACAGGTGTGAGATCAACCGTTAAGGGCCTGAACGATTATTCAAAATGTGACTTGTTCACACTTGTGCAGTTTAATAAAAAGTCTTAGTCTCAGTGTCGTTAGCGCCTCCTTCAGACAGATTTGAGGCAGTGTCCAGCAGTAAATCTGACCAGAACTGAAGAAGAATGTTGACGGAATTGTATTTTTTCTTTGGCTGTGGATCGTACTGAGGGATTCACAGACGTCATGAATCAGTGTTGAAATAGTTGTAGAAAAAATGACTTTAGGGTTTTGTCTGTGATTATTTTAGTTTGAATTTCTTGTGTTTCTCACTGTTATAAATTCTTCGTTGCTCTATGTGCATTTCCTTGTTAATTATACTTTTATGTTCGCTCCATTTTCTTTCTGCAGTTTCTGTTGTTGTGGTTGAGCTTTTCTCCAGGCGGGTTGGGTTTGGAGTCTGTTCAAACACAGACTGAAGTTTCATGTTAAAATGGTCAATGATAAAATCACAGGACAAACAGGTGGAGGGAGGTTTTCTAAAACTTCACTAAAATGTGCAGCTACTTCAGGTGTTTCCTCAGAGGTCAGGGCTGGAGAAAACCCCGTGAGGGACGGGGGTGAGGGACGGGGGTGAGGGACGGGGGTGATTCGGAGGCGAGGGACGGGGGCGAGGGACGGGGGCGGGGAGGGGGGCGGGGGCGAGGGACGGGGCGAGGGACGGAGGGGAGGGACGGGGGTGAGGGACGGAGCTGAGGGACGGGGGGAGGGACGGGGGTGAGGGACGGAGCTGAGGGACGGGGTGAGGGACGGGGGTGAGGGACGGAGCTGAGGGACGGGGGTGAGGGACGGGGGTGAGGACGGGGGTGAGGGACGGGGTGAGGGACGGGGGTGAGGGACGGAGGTTAGGGACGGGGGTGAGGGACGGGGGTGAGGGACGGGGGTGAGGGACGGAGGTGAGGGACGGGGGGGTGAGGGACGGGGGTGAGGGACGGAGGTGAGGGGGGGGTGAGGGACGGGGGTGAGGGACGGGGGTGAGGGACGGGGTGAGGGACGGGGTGAGGGGGACGGGGGTGAGGGACGGGGGTGAGGGACGGGGGTGAGGCCCAGAGCGCCTCCTCTAAGCTCAGACTCTGCTTCAGTAAGATCCATATAAATAAGAACTTTTAAAAGTGCGACAGGGTCTAGAAGGTTCTCTGAGCCGTGACGGTGCATCTTACTCGAGTCGTAACAATACTCTTACTCCAGTGATATACTCGAGTACTGTACAAGTGCAGTGTAACTACACGTGACCTGAGTTTTATGTAACAACATGAAATGATCTGAACATTTGTGTTTCTTGCTCCTTCAGATATGATTTTGTTTTTCTCATTTGTGAAAATTCATTATTTAATGTTTAGCTCCACCAGTTACAATCTCATAAAATATTATCACGTTTGGCTCAGACAGTTTAAGTTTCTCTTGTACAAATGTGTTTCTTACTGTTTTTTAAGTCCTTTGAGTCGTCTTTGTGCTTCTGCTTGAATAATATCACTTTGCAGGAGCAGTGTTCTTACTTGTTCTGTACTTCTTATTCGTACTTGTCTCGTTCTTTTTGTTCCTCCAGTCTCTCATGTCTCAGAGAATCATTTTATTGAGATTTTAAAACGTTTGTGTCATGAGTGGCTGATGTTTTCCTGGTTTCTCGTCGTCCTAACGTCATGTTCAGTCCAGGAGGAGACGACTTTAAACACACATTATATAAAAACATTTTTTCTTTTTGCTTCCCATCGTGTTATAACATTGTTCCCTCAGAGGTTTGAGATTTCATCCATGTTTCTCTCCTGGGCCCCGTCTGAAGATTCTGTACGAGGCTCCGCCCACAAGCCGACATCACGCTCCACACGACAATTCTCCACAAATAAACAAAAACATGATACAAAACTGTCCACAGCAGCAGGACAAACCCGATGTTCCTCCCCCTCAGAAGTAAAGGAGCCGTCTCTAAACGTCGAGCCTTTTCCTTGACGTTTGTTCCGTGAGTCTTTTCTGTGAGTTTTATTTGTTCATGATCTTATATCAGACGCTGGCTCTTTGTGAGGTATTTTTATTCACTCTCTTCTCTCGACTGTGTCACATCGATTAATAAAGTTTGTGAAATGTTCCTCGTGTCTTTTCTTCACTCTGAGGCTCGACACGATTATCTGTGTATCTGACAAAATGTGTCTTGCCCAGTACAAATATTTAGTATAACAGATCCTGAGTTTGCTCCGGCTGCATTTGACAGTGTTTCATTGAGAATCAGGAGGTGCACTGTTAGCGTGCTAGTTGTTACATGACCCTGGCTGTAGTTCTCCTCTCTCCAAATACTTTGGGGATTTTTTTTGTAACTTTAAAAAATCTGGCCCAGTGATTTGATTAGAATCAATTTAAACCAAGTACAGATTAAATATAAAATATAAAAATAAAAAGAGCTGAAAAGACTTTTTATATTTATGACACAAATGTGAGAACTCATTTTATTTAACTAATCAAAGAGAAACAACCAACACGAGGATTTGTTTAAAATGGTTCAAACTCTTTAAAATTACACATAACTGAATAAAACACGGCTCTAAATATAAGTGGGATTATTATTGTGAGACTATGATGAGACAGATCTGTCCTCGAGTCGCTGCTCGGCCGAGTCGTCTCTGGAGCTTTAGTCAGTTTAAAATGCATCAAAACTAGAAAGAAAAAGAGAGAATTCTTTTCTAAATGAATCTGATTCCAGCCGACAGATCTTCAGAAGAGCCGACTCTTCTACAGCAGGAAAAGTACATTTCTTTGTTTTATTTTAAGTAAAATAATCATATTTTCAATAAAGAATTTTTTTTAATTTCATAAATGACCAAAATATGTAAGATTAAGTAATGAAACAGCTCAGAACTATCAGCTCGAATGTGAACAAACAGTTTTCTTCATTTGAGCTGAATCGTGTCGTCATGACTCTACAAACACAGAGGAACATTCACATATTCACAGTTTTTCTTTGTGTCGCTTCAGACTCAAATATGTTCAGAGTGCGATACACTCGGGCCGTGGAGTCTCATCCCGGGACGTCCTGGAGTAAACGGGGTCAGACTCTGAGCGACTCATGGATCAGACGTCTGTGTGTGGTATGTTATTATGTGTTTACTATGACATTTTGTTGTTTTTCCATTTTGACCTTCACAGCTGCATCTCTCCCTTTACTTTAAAAAGTACTTTAACAAGTACTTTAAAAAGTACTTTAACAAGTACTACAAACGTCTGTCTTACATCCTGTATTTGCCTCACTTTTGTGTATCCACTTAAAGTTCTTTTCTCGTCTGTAAATAAGCACTTCGTCCTGTAAATACTGATGTTTGCACAAAAAACACATTTAAGTTTTGCCTCCATCAGCCGGAGTCGCTGTTTTGATCCGTGTGAACAAACAAACTCCAACAGAAATACACTTTTTTCAGGCTTTGTCTTTCAAAGAACTACACTCACCAACCCCAAACCCCGAGGAGAGCTGCTAATCCACGACACGAGCCCTGACCCCTGACCCCTGACCCCTGACCCCTGACCCCGGGCCCCAAAAAGACCCCTTCACACACTCTCATACTGCCTGAAGTGTTTTGCCTAAGGACACAATGACAGACCTTTGAGTTGGTGGAGGCTCCAACCACTGAGCCACAATTTAATGAGTGAAAATAATTCAGCCCAAGATCAACCGTCCAACATTTCACCGATGAGAGTTTCCTTGTATGTTGCGTGTGTTTCCTTGTTGTTGTTTGCGTGTTTCCTTGTACACTGCGTGTTTCCTTGTATGTTGCGTGTTTCCTTGTATGTTGCGTGTTTCCTTGTACGTTGTGTGTTTCCTTGTATGTTGCATGTTTCCTTGTATGTTGCGTGTTTCCTTGTACGTTGTGTGTTTCCTTGTATGTTGCATGTTTCCTTGTATGTTGCGTGTTTCCTTGTACGTTGCGTGTTTCCTTGTACGTTGTGTGTTTCCTTGTATGTTGCATGTTTCCTTGTATGTTTGCGTGTTTCCTTGTACGTTGTGTGTTTCCCTTGTATGTTGCATGTTTCCTTGTATGTTGCGTGTTTCCTTGTACGTTGTGTGTTTCCTTGTATGTTGCATGTTTCCTTGTATGTTGCGTGTTTCCTTGTACACTGCGTGTTTCCTTTACGTTGTGTGTTTCCTTGTACGTTGTGTGTTTCCCTTGTATGTTGCATGTTTCCTTGTATGTTGCGTGTTTCCTTGTATGTTGTGTGTTTCCTTGTATGTTGCATGTTTCCTTGTATGTTGCGTGTTTCCTTGTACACTGCGTGTTTTCCTTGTATGTTGCGTGTTTCCTTGTACGTTGTGTGTTTCCTTGTATGTTGCGTGTTTCCTTGTACGTTGTGTGTTTCCTTGTATGTTGCATGTTTCCTTGTATGTTGCGTGTTTCCTTGTACACTGCGTGTTTCCTTGTACGTTGTGTGTTTCCTTGTACGTTGTGTGTTTCCTTGTATGTTGCATGTTTCCTTGTATGTTGCGTGTTTCCTTGTATGTTGTGTGTTTCCTTGTATGTTGCATGTTTCCTTGTATGTTGCGTGTTTCCTTGTACACTGCGTGTTTTTCCTTGTACGTTGTGTGTTTCCTTGTATGTTGCGTGTGTTTCCTTGTATGTTGCGTTTTTTCCTTGTACGTTGTGTGTTTCCTTGTATGTTGCATGTTTCCTTGTATGTTGCGTGTTTCCTTGTACACTGCGTGTTTCCTTGTACGTTGTGTGTTTCCTTGTATGTTGCGTGTTTCCTTGTATGTTGCGTGTTTCCTTGTACGTTGTGTGTTTCCTTGTATGTTGCATGTTTCCTTGTACGTTGTGTGTTTTCCTTGTATGTGCATGTTTCCTTGTATGTTGCGTGTTTCCTTGTACACTGCGTGTTTCCTTGTACGTTGTGTGTTTCCTTGTATGTTGCATGTTTCCTTGTATGTTGCGTGTTTCCTTGTATGTTGCGTGTTTCCTTGTATGTTGCGTGTACATTTTCCGTGTAAACCTGTGAGGACATGTCTGTGTCGTCCAGTTCGTCTTCGTAGTAAAAAAAGCTTTAAGTTTGTGTTTTTCTGTGGGAGTAAACACACGGCGTCAGTGAGAAGAACACGGATGTGTCTCCAGAGTCAACACAGAACGAAGCATCTAAATATGTCACAATTATTAAAAAATGAATAAAAAATAGATGTGTAAAAGTTTGAAGTATAATGTTGAGTGTTGTAAGGTCCTGTGTGATGTGGAGGAGACATGATTGACAGAAGAAGCCTCAGGAGGATCAGGTGGATCAGGTCTGTGGAGTGGAGAGCTGAATGGAGAGGTGGCTCTGAGCAACAACAGCAACTTCTGCTACTGTGAACGACGAGCTTCATGAGGCCATGTTTTGGAGAAAGTATTTTGGAGGTTATGTTGAAGTGGTCTGGATGTTTGAGAGTCTGAGAGGCGTCTGACGGGGTTTTGAAGGACGGGTCAAATGCAGAGCACAGATTTGCTGGGGGGGATCCATAAAGGGACCTTATCCCTAACGTTTCGGTGAGGTTTACTGATCTCTCAGGAGGGAAATTCATTCACTGCATTTGACCCTTTAACCAGAGCGCAGCCGGGGCAGAGGACCCTGTCGGACAGCGCTGAGGGACCCGTCCCCACATCTGACTGGACTTGTTCAGGTCGGACCTGGAGGATCTGGACTGTGGGGTTGTTTTGGGCTGATGGCTGAAACCATCATCCTGGGTCTTTTACTCTGAAGAGTTCTACACATAAATCTGGTGTCGCTGAAAGTGTTTGGAATGAAACGAGCATCAAACAAAGATCTGATGTTGACGTTGGTCGAGGCGTCTCCACAGCGGAGCAAGAAGCTGAGACAGGTTCAGGCGTCTGGCCCCGTCACTAATCACTTCACAGAACACTTCCCTCTGCTTGTTTTTCCAAAATAAAACTTCTGTTCAAACAGAGTGAGTCCGTCAGCGTCGCCGTGTTTGTTTCGATTTGTTGAGCTCTGACTTCCTCATAAATCACTGGTCAGTTTCTGAGCAGGACCAAGAATATGAAACGATTCAGTCAGAGCTGTTCAAACAGATTCTCACGTGAACTCGCAAAAATCATGAGACTTTGAGTAATTCTTGTCCCATCTTTGTGTTTAGTTTGTAGAGTCGTGACGAGATGCTGTTTCAGCTCCGATGACTGAATAAAACTGGTTCAGACAGACGTTTGTACATCAGTGCTGATAGTTCTGAGCTCTGCTGTGTGAGTCGTGTTTGCCTGTTTAATCTCACATATATTTGTAATTTATTGAAAACATCGAATCAAATGGAGTTTTCTTCAGCAGAAGGCTCCGCCCACCAGGCGACCCCATGGATCAGTAGATACAGGCTTCGTTATACAAGAGATGTGCCTCTTGTACTTTTGTACTCATACTTTTGTACTCTTCTCCTCTTCTCTTGTACTTTTGTTTTCTTGTTCTCTTTATTATTTATTGCTGAAACTGTGACGCTGCTGAAACTGAAGAGTCTGTTTTGTCTTTTGGCTCATAGACAAACAGAATTGTCCAAACATGAATCATTCAAAATGCAGCTTTGAACAAACAAATGAAAAGTGCATTTTCCTCCACAGGCTCAGCCTTGTACAGAGCAGCAGATCTGTTAAAAAGCCGTTACAGAGAACGAGGCCGTGACTCCGCCTGAGCGGGTGGAGCGGGTGGAGCGGGTGGAGCGGGTGGAGCGGGTGGAGCGGGTGGAGCCGGGGCATCGTCCTGCGTCCAATACAAGGACAAACCAAATGAAAACGAGCAGCACAAATAGAACAGAGACTCGGACAAATGTCGTTTCATGTGCGACAAGATGAAGTGTGGGTAATGGGGTCGTCTAAATGCATGAGGAACACGGAGAGGAGGAGGAGGAGGAGGAGGAGGAGGAGGAGGAGGAGGGGAGGTGGAGGAGGAGGGGGAGTGCATGAGGAACACGGAGAGGAGGAGGGGAGGAGGAGGAGGAGGAGGAGGGGAGGTGGAGGAGGAGGGGGAGGGGGAGTGCATGAGGAACACGGGAGGAGAGGAGGGGAGGAGGAGGAGGAGGAGGAGGGGAGGAGGAGGAGAGGAGGAGGCATGATGAACACCACCGGAGAGGAGGAGGAGGGGGGGGGGAGGAGGAGGAGGAGGAGTGCATGAGGAACACCACCGGAGAGGAGGAGGAGAGGAGGAGGAGGAGGAGGAGGAGGGGAGGTGGAGGAGGAGGAGTGCATGAGGAACACCCACCGGAGGAGGAGGAGGAGGGAGGAGTGAGGAGGAGGGGGGAGGAGGGGGGGAGGAGGAGGGGGGAGGAGTGCATGAGGAACACCACCGGAGAGGAGGAGGAGGGGAGGTGGAGGAGGAGGGGGAGGAGGAGGAGGGAGTGCATGAGGAACACCACCGGAGAGGAGGAGGAGGGGGAGGTGGAGGAGGAGGAGGAGGAGGAGGGGAGGAGGATGAGGAGGAGGGGAGGAGTGCATGAGGAACACACCACCGAGAGGAGGAGGAGGGGAGGAGGAGGAGGAGAGGAGGAGTGCATGAGGAACACCACCGGGAGAGGAGGAAGGAGGCGAGGAGGAGGAGGAGGAGGAGAGGAAGTGGAGGAGGAGTGCATGAGGAACACCATCGAGAGGGGGTGTGGGAGGAGGTGGAGGAGGAGGAGGAGGAGGGGAGGGGGGGGGAGGAGGGAGGAGGAGGAGGAGGAGGAGGAGGAGGGGGAGGAGGAGGAGGAGGAGGAGGAGGGGAGGAGTGCAATGAGGAGGAGGAGGCTGAATGAGGAACACCACCGGAGAGGAGGAGGGGAGGTGGAGGAGGAGGAGGAGGAGGAGGGGAGGGAGGAGGAGGGAGGGAGGAGGAGGAGGAGGACGGGAGGTATTTACTCCTGTGGGGCATTAAAGAGGATTTCTGCTGTTAAACAAGTCCTCTCACATAAAATTACAGGCATAAACTAGCATTAGCATTAGCATTCACATTAGCATTAGCATTAGCATTCACATTAGCATTAGCATTAGCATTAGCATTAGCCAACAGTTTTTCAGTCCTAAACGTCATAAACACTCGAGCTGATCTCAGACTCCTCGAGTTTAAAGATTTTAAATCCATTTTACTTTTTTCTTCTTGAATTTTCAGATTATTTTAAATCTTTAGGGACTTTTTTTTAACTCCACGAGAGATTCACTGTTTTTGAATGAAATCTCAAACTTCTGCTCCACAAATGTTGAATCTTCTCCTGATGTTTGTTTCTCGTCAGATTAATGTGAAAGTTTTAAAGTTTTTGAGCTGAAACTGAGGCTCAACTTCTGTTTATTTAAATGTCACAGAAAACACGGAAATGTGTGAGTTTTTTGTTTCAGGTGGATCCTCCTCTTCCCACTCCTCCTCCTCTCTTCCTCCTCCTCCTCTCCTCCTAACCTCCTCCTCCTCTCCTCCTCTGTCTCCTCCTCTCATCCTCCTCTCTCCTCCTCTCTTCCTCTCCTCTTCTCTTCCTCCTCCTCCTCTTCCTCTCCTCCTCCTCTTTTCTTCCTCCTCTTCTGCTCATCATCTCCTCCTTCTCCTCTTCCTCTCCTCCTCTTCCTCCTCTCCTCCCCTCTCTTCCTCCTCTCCTCCTCCCCTCTCCTCCTCCTCCTCTTCCCTCCCTCCTCCTCCTCTCCTCCTCCTCCCTCTTCATCCTCCTCTCCTCTTCCTCTTCCTCTCCTCCTCCTCCTCTCCTCCTCCTCCTCTCCTCCTCCTCCTCTCCTCCTCTTCCTCTCCTCCTCCTCCTCTCTTCCTCCTCTCCTCCTCCTCTCTTCCTCCTCTCCTCCTCCTCCTCTCCTCCTCCTCCTCCTCTCCTCCTCCTCCTCTTCTTCTCTTTCTGAAGCTGATTCTGATCAGTTCATTTCAGGCTTCGTTGGCTCCAAAGGCAAATTGGAGACTCGGGTGAAACGGTGAATGTTTGTGTGTGAAACAGCGCCCCCTGTGTCTGTATTAACCCTCTACATGATCCTCTTTATGTCACGTCTGTGTCTGTAAATCAACATATGAACATTAATAACAGACACATCAGGTCCTTCTGTCCCCGACGTCGCTCCTGTTAGCGTTAGCAACAGGTTTGATTGACAGCGTTGCTGTCAATCACCCCCCCCTGACTTCATCATTCTCACTCCTGATTGGTTCTGTGGTTGCTATGATACGCCCACTCAGAATTAAAAATATGAAACTCGGCTCCAAATTGGCCCCGATAACGGCTCCTGAATACAGCCTCCTCCTCATCCTGCTCCTCATCCTGCTCCTTATCCTCCTCCTCCTCCTTCTCCTCCTCCCTCCTCCTCCTCCTCTTCAGCCTACTCCTCATCCTCCTCCTCATCCTGCTCCTCAACCTGCTCCTTATCCTCCCTCCTCCTCCTTCTCCTCCTCTCCTCCATCCGCTCCTCCTCTTCAGCCTACTCCTCATCCTCCTCCTCATCCTGCTCCTCAACCTCTCCTCATCCTGCTCCTCATCCTCCTCCTTATCCTCCTCCTCCTCATCCTTCTCCTCCTCCTCCTCCTCCTCAGTCTGGTCCTCAGTCCTCCTCCTCATCCTAGTCCTCATCCTCCTCCTCCATCCTAGTCCTCATCCTCCTCCTCCCCTGCTCCTCATCCTCCTCCTCAGCTCCTCTCAGCCTCCTCCTCAGTCTCTCCTCAGTCTGCTCCTCTCCCTCCTCCTCAGTCTGCTCCTCCTCTGCTCTCAGCTCCTCAGTACTGCTCTCAGCCTCTCAGGCTCAGTCTGCTCCTCAGTCTGCTCTTCAGCCTCCTCCTCAGTCTGCTCCTCAAGTTTCTCTCGTCTCTGAAACATTTTCATTTTAAATCCACAGAGAGATTAACATCATCATCATCATCATCATCATCATCTGTTCTGCCTGTGACTGAGGGACGAGGACGAGACAAGTGCAGCTGAATGATGGACTGGAGATATATGTGTGTGTACATATATGTATATATATATATATAGCTTATTATATATATTATATATATATAATAAGGATATATATATATAATATATATATATATATAATATATATATAATGTATATATGTGTGTGTGGGGTATATATATATAATATATAATATAATGTATATATATGTGTGTATGTGCATATATATTATACTATAGCATGATATATATATAGGTGTATGGCATATATATATATATATAATGCACCGATACACACATATATATACATTATATATATATATATAGATATACACACACCTATATTGTTATTATATATATATAGATATATATATTATATATATATATATATTAGATATATATATATATTATTATAATATATATATACACATACATACATACATACATACATACTATTGTCCTGAGGCACTAACTCCTGGGTAATTTTGTTTGAGGTTTTGTTGTTTTAAATAAAGATCATATTTTCATATTTTGTCTCATTATTTTTGCCGTTCACAGGGGCTGTGTCCTGAGCTGTTTTTATTCTAAAAAGGTCGAACAAACTGAGCCTGAAGCTGCAGATTCAGTCACACGAAGCTCAGACCCTCTGAACCTCTGAGCTGCAGAGGCTGCACTAGCCCCTGCTTAATGGTGCAGGAGGTTTAGTGACACTTCAGTCTTTTACCTCATATTAGGAGACACACGGGACATATTTATTTTCATATTTATGGAAATCTTTAATCTTTATTCACATTTTGTCAGTGTTTTTTGTTCCATGTTTCTTTATTTACAGCCTTAAAAAAACATCGAAAGTGCAGTAAAAAGTCGAAAACTGTTTGGTTTGACGTGTTTATTGGATCAGAAAAACTTTAAACCGTTTACAGTGGTGCATTTGTGTTTCACATCATGTTTCCTCCAGCCTCATGAACAGATACAGCGCCACCTGCAGGCTCCATATGAACTACACCCCACAGACTCACACCACCAAGACGGGACGGGAACTCTGGAGGAGGTCAGTCTGGAGGAGGTGAGTCTGGAGGAGGTGAGTCTGTAGGAGGTGAGTCTGGAGGAGGAGGTCAGTCTGGAGGAGGTGAGTCTGGAGGATCAGTCTGGAGGAGGGTCAGTCTGGAGGAGGTCAGTCTGGAGGAGGTCAGTCTGGAGGAGGGTCAGTCTGGAGGAGGTCAGTCTGGAGGAGGTCAGTCTGGAGGAGGTCTGGACAGTCTGGAGGAGGTCAGTCTGGAGGAGGTCAGTCTGGAGGAGGTCAGTCTGGAGGAGGTCAGTCTGGAGGAGAACAGTCTGGAGGAGGTCAGTCTGGAGGAGGTCAGTCTGGAGGAGGTCAGTCTGGAGGAGCATCAGTCTGGAGGAGGTCAGTCTGGAGGAGAACAGTCTGGAGGAGGTCAGGAGGAGGTGTCTGGGAGGAGGTCAGTCTGGAGGAGGTCAGTCTGGAGGGAGAAATCAGTCTGGAGGAGGGTCAGTCTGGAGGAGGTCAGTCTGGAGGAGGTGAGTTCTGGAGGAGGTCAGTCTGGAGGAGGTCAGTCTAGAGGAGGGTCAGTCTGGAGGAGGTGAGTCTGGAGGAGGTGAGTCTGGAGGAGGTCAGTCTGGAGGAGGTCAGTCTGGAGGAGGTCAGTCTGGAGGAGGGTCAGTCTGGAGGAGGTGAGTCTGGAGGATCAGTCTGGAGGAGGTCAGTCTGGAGGAGGTCAGTCTGGAGGAGGTGAGTCTGGAGGAGGTCAGTCTGGAGGAGGTGAGTCTGGAGGAGGTCAGTCTGGAGGAGGGTCAGTCTGGAGGATCAGTCTGGAGGAGCATCAGTCTGGAGGAGGTCAGTCTGGAGGAGGTGAGTCTGGAGGAGGTCAGTCTGGAGGAGGTCAGTCTGGAGGAGGGTCAGTCTGGAGGAGGTCAGTCTGGAGGATCAGTCTGGAGGAGGTCAGTCTGGAGGAGGGTCAGTCTGGAGGAGGTCAGTCTGGAGGAGGTCAGTCTGGAGGAGGGTCAGTCTGGAGGGTCAGTCTGGAGGAGGTGAGTCTGGAGGAGGTCAGTCTGGAGGAGGTCAGTCTGGAGGAGGTCAGTCCGGAGGAGGTCAGTCTGGAGGAGGTCAGTCTGGAGGAGGTCAGTCTGGAGGAGGTCAGTCTGGAGGAGGGTCAGTCTTGAAGTTTTAATGAGTTAAATGTTTGTGTGATGATACTTTAGGCGACAGAATCATAAGGAGAGTCCGATCTGTGACCCACAGAACAAACTCAGAGGTCAGAGGTCAGAGGTCAGAGTCCAAATCTACACATTTTAACAATTTTTGAAAATCATTTTGATCAAATTGTGATTCGCTGTGTGGGACATGTCGAGTCTACGGCCGATTTTGTGACTGAAAATCACTTTTTTTGTACATGACGTTTGTGGTGGAAAAAAAAACACTTTTCGATTTGTGTTAAATGAAACTGGAAAAGTTTAGTTTAGTTTAAGGTTTATTTCACGTTTGTCTCATCACTGACGTCAATATTAAATCTGACACTTTAACAGAAGTCGAGTCGAGTCCGAGTCCGAGTCCGAGTCCGAGTCCGAGTCCGTCTGGATTATTGGGGCTGAGTCTTTGTCATCCACAAGTTGCCGGTTTGAATCTCACCCTCAACATAAACATCATTCCAGCTCCAAAGAATAAACTGCCGTTGTGTCGTTGGGCAGGACCCTCACCCCGGTGTGTGCGTGGAGTCTGAATGTGTGACTTTAAGCGGTGAGGAGGAAAAGCGCCGTGTCGTGACTTCACGTCAGATTCACGATGTCAATCTGTTTATATAAATACATAGGTGGTACTTTTTTCTGCATAAATAGTTTAGGCATGAACTCCCCCTGCAGGTGTCGTCTTGTAAGTGCAGTTTGTGATACATAGATGTGGAATAGTTTCGAGAGCTTTGGCCACGCCCCCTTTTGGCCACGCCCCCTTTTGTCAGGGATGAACAGTGTCATGTTCAAACTGCTGAAAACACGAGAGCTCACAGAACACGAGAGAGAACAAGCACAAACTCTTCATTTTAAAGACAAAAGTCACGTCCAGACGAAGTCAGAGCCGAGAGAAAACAGCAGCAGCACAATCAAAAAAATCTAAACCAGCAGCACAACAGAAACACAACTGAGACCATCACAACTGTGTCCAAGACCTGTGGTGTAAGACTGTGTGTGTGTGTCAGACCTGTGTGTGTAAGACCCTGTGTGTAAGACCTGTGTGGTGTGTGTCAGTGTGTGTGTCAGACCTGTGTGTGTAAGTGTGTGTGTGTGTGTGTGTGTGTCAGTCCTGTGTGTGTCAGTCCTGTGTGTGTGTCAGTCCTGTGTGTGTCAGACCTGTGTGTGTGTAAGACCTGTGTGTGTGTAAGACCTGTGTTGTGTCAGACTGTGTGTGTGTGTAAGACCTGTGTGTGTCAGTGTGTGTGTCAGACCCTGTGTGTGTGTGTGTGTGTCAGACCTGTGTGTGTCAGACCTGTGTGTGTGTGTGTCAGACCTGTGTGTGTCAGACCTGTGTGTGTCAGACCTGTGTGTGTCAGACCTGTGTGTGTCAGACCTGTGTGTGTGTGTGTGTGTGTGTCAGACCTGTGTGTGTCAGACCTGTGTGTGTGTGTGTGTGTGTGTGTGTGTGTGTGTGTCAGACCTGTGTGTGTCAGACACATGTTCAAATCAAATGCCGTTTTTTACTTTTAACTGTGATTCTGGTTTATTGTTGATTTCAAAAACATGATGCATCATTTTTTCATGTTGTGTGTTTTTTTTTTGTTGATTTGTTGAAGATCAGGATGAGCCTCACCTCAAACGTGTTTAAGCCTAAAGGACGGATCTGTCTGATCTGAGTCGTCACCGTCTAAACCTCAGCTCCTGCAACGTCCTGAACCTGTGCTAGTGCAGCCTGTGCAGCCTGTGCTAGTGCAGCCTGTGCAGCCTGTGCTAGTGCAGCCTGTGCTAGTGCAGCCTGTGCTAGTGCAGCCTGTGCTAGTGCAGCCTGTGCTAGTGCAGCCTGTGCAGCTCAGTGAGTCTCTGAGTTTCTGAGCGTCACATGAGGCCTGTCCATAAACTGAGGATGAGATAAATGAGCCTCTGCAGGTTCAGGCTCAGAGGTGAGTTTAATACTTTTCCTTTAAAGTGTGAGACCCTGATCTACAAACAGTTCCTTTAATAAAATGTTCCCTGATGTAAAAAGAAAAAACGTTTCCAACAACGTAGTTTGATTTTAAACTTCTACACACATGATCTCAAATGATGCTCCTGGGTTTAAAACGGAAAAATAATTATACCAAATAAAATCACAATGAAATGACAGAAACCTCTGAAGCCCCGCCTCCTCTGATGAGGCCCCGCCTCCTCTGATGAGGCCCCGCCTCCTCTGATGAGGCCCCACCTCCTCTGATGAGGCCCCGCCTCCTCTGATGAGGCCCCACCTCCTCTGATGAGGCCCCGCCTCCTCTGATGAGGCCCCGCCTCCTCTGATGAGGTCCCGCCTCCAGCGCCTCCTTCAGGAGCAGCAGCTCTGGAGTGGGGACCTCACGCCTCAGAGTCGTTCATGATAAAGGCCCAATCTCAGATTTTTTCCCGTTTAAAGATGTGACAAAAAAACACTTAAACACTTTGGTCCAGAGTCCTTCATTTATCTGACACATCCTAATCATTCACCACGATGAGTTTATAAGCACTTTTCTGACAGGCCGGAGCCGAGTTTTGCCACCACAACTAGCACGCTAACACACACTTCCTGATCCTGGGACAATAAAACTATTTTAAATGAGATGCAGACAGCTCATACAGACTTTGACCTGTGGATACGACACGTCCTGAAGTTCAGCTGAAGCAGAGAAAGAACCTCCGACTGGAGATTTAAGACGCTCAGTGATAAACATTCTCTCGTTTAGTCGTTTCCTGACGCTGTGATAAACGTGTTCACCAGAAGGACCCGCAGTTTGTCTCACGGCTTGTTTCTTTACTTTTTATTTTGCTTTGGCTGATGTTTCTATGACGATTTTAAATGAACATGGTGGAGTTTTAACATTCAGTCCAAAGCTCTAGTGTCGTGTTTGGGACGTTTGCTTCTTCAGGTTCAGATTCTTCATGTTTGGAGTGTTGCCGTGGAGATGGTTCATGGTGAATGAGTTTAAACACACGAGGCTCCCCGGAGCTGCTCCCTCCAGAAGGCTCCACGTTTGTCCACGTTTGTCCACGTTCGTCCACAGAGGCGAGAGTTTTGGACTCAGACGCAGCCGAGAAAAGGGCCGTTCCAGAAGGACCATGAGGAGATGGACTTTGGGAGGGAGCAGGTCCGGAGGACGTCCCTCGGTCTCCGTCTCTTCCCTCATCTCGTCCTTTTTATCTCTTGGGGCGGTCGATGTCGTCGATGGCGGCGAGGAGCTTCTGCCGGGCCTTCTTGTTGATGTGCGAGCCCAGACACACGTTCACCAGGTTGGCCAGCTGCTTCATGGAGTACTCCTGAAACACGAACACAGAACTTTAAGGAACGTGTAAATGAATCTACAATGAACCGATACGAAAAGAAGAACCGTCTAACTGAGGTTTGTAGATGTTCAGCTTTACGTAAAGTAGAAGATTGATTCAGGAAAAACTGACTCAGACTCAGACTCAGACTTGACTGACAAACCCACCCCTCACCCGGCCCCACCCACCCCTCACCCGGCCCTCACCCACCCCTCACCCGGCCCTAACCCCGCCCTCACCCGGCCCCACCCACCCCTCACCCGGCCCTAACCCCGCCCTCACCCGCCCCCTCCACCCTCACCCGGCCCTAACCCCGCCCTCACCCGGCCCCGCCCTCACCCCCCACCCACCCCTCACCCGGCCCCGCCGCCCCACCCACCCCTCACCCGGCCCTCACCCACCCCTCACCCGGCCCTACCCCACCCTCACCCGGCCCTAACCCCGCCTCACCGGCCCTAAACCCGCCCTCACCCGGCCCCACCCCCGCCCCTCACCCGGCCCTCACCCCGCCCTCACCCTGGCCCCACCCCCTCTGTCAGGTAGTACTCCAGCCCTCACCCGGCCCTCACCCCCCCTCAACCGCCCTCACCCGGCCCTCACCCCGCCCTCACCCTGTGGTTCTTGATGAACTGCTCCATGTCGCCCTCTGTCAGGTAGTAGGCTTTGATGTAGGTCTCCACAAACTCCTTGTCGGGGACGGGCCTCAGGTCTGTGAGCTTCTCCAGCTTCATGAGGAACTGCTGAAAGTCCAACTGCATCAGCGCACGGCCCTCGTTACTGCACTTCTTCACGTTTGCATACCTACAGAGGACACGAGAGGTCAAATACTACAGAGAACACGAGAGGTCAAATACTACAGAGGACACGAGAGGTGAAATACTACAGAGGACACCAGAGACGTCAAATACTACAGAGGACACGAGAGGTCAAATACTACAGCGAACACGAGAGGTCAAATACTACAGAGGACACGAGAGGTGAAATACTACAGAGGACACCAGAGACGTCAAATACTACAGAGGACACGAGAGGTCAAATACTACAGAGGACACCAGAGACGTCAAATACTACAGAGGACACGAGAGGTCAAATACTACAGAGGACACCAGAGACGTCCAATACTACAGAGGACACGAGAGGTCAAATACTACAGAGGACACCAGAGACGTCAAATACTACAGAGGACACGAGAGGTCAAATACTACAGAGGACACGAGAGGTCAAATACTACAGAGGACACGAGAGGTCAAATACTACAGAGGACACGAGAGGTCAAATACTACAGAGGACACCAGAGACGTCAAATACTACAGAGGACACCAGAGAGGTCAAATACTACAGAGGACACCAGAGACGTCCAATACTACAGAGGACACCAGAGACGTCAAATACTACAGAGGACACGAGAGACGTCAAATACTACAGAGGACACGAGACGTCAAATACTACAGAGGACACCAGAGACGTCAAATACTACAGAGAACACGAGAGGTCAAATACTACAGAGGACACGAGAGGTCAAATACTACAGAGGACACCAGAGACGTCAAATACTACAGAGGACACCAGAGACGTCAAATACTACAGAGGACACCAGAGACGTCAAATACTACAGAGGACACCAGAGACGTCAAATACTACAGAGGACACGAGACGTCAAATACTACAGAGGACACGAGAGGTCAAATACCACAGAGGATACGAGAGGTCAAATACTACAGAGGACACGAGAGGGCAAATACTACAGAGGACAGAGCACAGAGGACAGAGAGGACAGATGCTACAGAGGACACAGATGGTCAGATACTACAGAGGCAGAGGACAGACGTCACAGAGGACAGAGGCACAGAGGACAGATGCAGAGGACAGAGATAGCACAGAGGACAGATGCACAGAGGACAGATGGTCAAATAGGACAGAGGACACAGAGGACAGATGGGACAGAGGACAGAGAGGACACGAGAGGGCAAATACCACAGAGGACAGATGCACAGAGGACAGATGGACAGATGCACAGAGGACAGATGGACAGAGGACAGATGCAGAGGACAGATGCACAGAGGACAGATGCAGAGGACAGATGCAGAGGACAGATGGACAGATGCACAGAGGACAGATGCAGAGGACAGATGCACAGAGGACAGATGCAGAGGACAGATGCACAGAGGACAGATGGACAGAGGACAGATGCACAGAGGACAGATGGACAGATGCACAGAGGACAGAAGCAGAGGACAGATGGACAGAGGACAGATGCACAGAGGACAGATGCAGAGGACAGATGCAGAGAGGACAGAAGCAGAGGACAGATGCAGAGGACAGATGCACAGAGGACAGATGCAGAGGACAGATGCAGAGGACAGATGGACAGATGCAGAGGACAGGGCGTGTCCTACCCTTCCACCAGGGTGCGGTTGGCCAGTCGGATGCAGTGCTCCCACAGGACGTTGGACACAGCCAGAGGGATGCGGACGAGTCTGGACACATCGGCCAGACGCTGGTGGAACTGCTCGAACTCCTGAGACACGGAAACACAAATCACATGAGAACTTATTAAAACTAGTCCGGAAACTAGAATCTGAGCAGGTATTGATACTAAAAAGTCACAATGACAGAACAGATTTAGAACAATGTTGAGCTGAACAAGTACAAGACACAGACTTGTAGAGTTTGAAATTTTAGTAATATGACAACAACAGTTGTAAATCCTGTAGCAGCGTAATCCTTTTTCAGACTTTAAACTGTCCTGTTATAGACCTGTCTCTGGTGATACTCACTTTTCCTGATGATACTCGGTGTGAAAAGTTTGACACCAACAGTAGAGAATATATACAGCTCTATGCACAATGTTCTGTAACTGTTGAACTTCGGCTCCAACTACAGAAAATGTCAGACGCTAAAGTAAAAGAAAGTTTAACAGAGGAAGATGCTGTGATCGGATTTTAAAACAGAACGAGTCGTCCTAAATGTGATGCAACAGATGTAATAGTTTCCTCTGTCCTTGTCCAGACACTGAGCGTCAAGTTAACAAAACCATCAAAGAAAACAGATTAGACCAGATTAGACCACTTCACTAAAACAGGATCCTATTTATCATTTTAATGTAAAAGAACGATCGATGAAAATAACACCGACAACAAGGGGCAAAGCTCGTCTGATTTACACAAACACAAAATAAAACGACGTTAAAAATGAATAAAACTAGGGGTGAGACAAAAAACAATTATGTCGTTTATCGTGATAAAAATCGTTCGTGGGACATTTTATATAATCATGATAAAAAAAAAGATTAAAAAAGATAATCACCGTTATATCAGCAGAATGTGCAGAAAAAAACGACTTATCCTCAGTGGAGTCGACGTGGGGGACAAATACTACAGAGGACAGTAGTATTTGTACTGTGTCCCCCACGTCGACTCAGTGGAGTCGACGTGGGGGACACAGGGTCAGAACTGGACCCTCACCCTGTTAGTTTGTATCACAGGGGCCCATGTTAGTATCACAGAGGCCCATGTTAGTATCACAGGGGCCCATGTTTGTATCACAGGGGCCCATGTTAGTATCACAGGGGCCCATGTTAGTATCACAGGGGCCCATGTTAGTATCACAGGGGCCCATGTTAGTATCACAGGGGCCCATGTTAGTATCACAGGGGCCCATGTTTGTATCACAGGGGCCCATCACAGGGGGGCCCATGTTAGTATCACAGGGGCCCATGTTAGTACCACAGGGGCCCATGTGAGGGGCTCACTGTATCCTGGGCCCATGTGACATTTGGGCAGTCGTCGACGACCCTGTTCATCCATAATATTCTGTTAAAGTTATAATTATTCAAATCCATAACAACTTTAATCATTATCGTGATAAAATCGTTAATCATTATTATTTGGGCCACGATAATCGTCACAAAAATCGTCCCAGGCCGAGCCACACGTGTCACTTTTGCATAAATTGTTCTTATACTTTGGAATAAACTTTGAGTTTTGATGATACAGATGTTTAACATGGATTTTTGAGCAGATCGTCTTAAAGTCTTAAAGTTGTGGCCGATACTGTTAAGTTTTCGCTTTAGTAAAAATGTTTTTATCTGACAAATAAAATCACATTTTCACTCATGAGTCTGTTAAAGAAAAAAAAAAAAATCTGATGCACGACGACAAACTGGGAAACACACAAGGGCAAAGTGACTGGGCAGTGCAGAAAAAAATACAAATATACCAAAAATAACCAAATATGTAAAAAAAATTAATACTGGACCAATATGGAAATCTGTGAAAAAAAACTAATATCACCGTTATCACTAAAACCCATAAAGCATCTCTAAAAACCTATGAGGACTTATTCTGCAAACCTGACGTCTCAGAGTTTTAACCATGTCACATTCTCATTCACCCTCTGAATCTGTGTCTGATCAGTCCCAGTTTGAACATTTCATTTCTTAATTTAAAGACGTTAAACTGCAGATTATCCTGTTTTCACTGGTAAACTCTGCTCTGCTCCACTTTATTTTCTTCATCTGTGACACATGTAAGACTCAACAGCGTTGTGGAGGGTTTTTTTTTTGGTTCAAATGGAAAAAATAAATAAAATCAGCTGGTCAGAGGATTTGTTTCTTTTATGAAGTTGTTTTAGATGAATATTCCAGTTTAAAGTTTATAACATAATGATCCTCGTGTCATAGTTCATATTTTACAGCAGACAGTCGTTCTGCTCTCACACTGGGCTGGTGCACAGTAGAATCGTGTCGTCGTTCTTTATGTTCATGATAGTGTCAGATTCTATGGAAAACTCAGTAACGCTCGAGTATAATTGTCTGGGACGTCCATGGCCATGTGCTCACGAGTCGGGCACACGGGGACTTAGGCTCCAGATATATTCGTGTGCTCAAATATTCATGAAACTGTGCATCCAGGAAGTGCAGCATTTACATAAGAATCACAGTGTGACAAACGCAGGGCTTATGGTTTATTAAAAATGCAGGATATTAGAGGCAGACGGAGGAATGCACAGAGTCTGTCGCTAACAGCTGCACAACAGTTTAGTTTAGACACTTTCTCAATGGAGTCATTTTGTCCCTGCGTTCTTCACCACTTTATATGTAAATGAGCGTGAGCGGTGATCAGGACTGTGCGATTGGACAGGTCCGCTCCAGCGCCGCTCCACAGACGTGTGACGTGACACTTATTAGCCCTGACAATAACACGATGGATGAACACAGCCTGAAAACCAGTGGAAGACGACGTGTGGAGAGCCAACGTGTTTTAAAAGGATTTTAAATGTGACCCAAGCGTGTCCTCAGACACAAGGTCGACACGTTCAAATGAAACGAAGCTTTTACAGGTTTAACAGCCTCCGGAGTCTTTCATCTGAGCCGCAGTATCAATGAAAATGAAATCCAGTCCAATTTAAACACCATCTAAACCTCAGCATCAGTGCTAGTGCAGCCTCTGCAGCTCAGTGAGTGTCTGGAGGTTAGTATTTCATTTTCAGACGTGAAAGGAGCTGTGTCGTTCATAATTACATTAAAGTTAAGGTTTTCACTTTAAGGGAACTGGCCAAAACGATGAAACACCATGTGCTGGAGCGACTGGATGTGCTGCTGACCTAAAACTGTTGAGGAAATGTCCAAACATAATATTTTCCTGGCTGTTTCTTGCCCCATGCAATTGAACGCCTCTCCCAGTCTGCACCTGATGTAAATCAGACTGTACGTTTACAGCGAGTCTGGAGCTTCTGCAGATATTTTATTCAAACCTGGAGATTTGATTCATGACTCGTCGTAGTCCCAGAGTTTGCGTGCATTTTGAAAAACTGGTTGAAGTTTTTGTGTTTTCTTGCCGTGTATCTAAACATAGTGACTGTCTCTGTACGGGTCAGATCTGGGGACGGCGTTGTGCGTGTTCTCGATGTCCCGGGTCTCACCTCATGCTCGACCACATGACACAACACGACCGCACGTCCCTCACGATAAAGCCTCCACAGCCTCAGCGACAGAAGCTCATGACTGACTCTCTTATGGACGTCTTCCAGCGCCGCGAGCCCTTTGAGCCTCAGATGAAAGATGGATGTGCAGATAAATGTGGGGAATGTTAAAGAGACGCATTAGAGCAGAGAGAGGGAGGACCTCAAACAGTGAGTCTTTAACCGGACTGAACCCTGGCACAGCGCCGCACACGGCAGTGAATTATTCACACCCAGCGTCACTAATTATTCAGACTGAAGGACGGGGACCACGTTTGACCTCAGAGAGACACGAGACCACGGACACCCCACTGAGGTACTCACGAGCGCTTAGAAGAACAGAGATATGACCAAAAACAAAACCAGTTATGACCCTTTCACCCAGTCTTCATCTATCATGATTTTATTTTTCATTTTAGTCTTATTTAAAACAACAAACATCAGGATTCATTTCCTGAACCAAAACAGGATTTAAAATCAGTTCAACTTAAGAGAAAAACTGTCAAACTGTTTTTACTGACAGGTGTAGACATTAGAGATGTGCCGATGTATTGGCTCATTTATCAAGGCGATATTTGCACTTTTTAGTGTATCGGCTGCTTTAAGTCTCCAGCAGAGGCCGATATTTAGTTTTGACCGACCTGCTGCCTAAAGAAAAGCTACTAATAACTAAAGAATGTCAACACAGCTCTCTTAAAGGTTTGTGTGTGAGTTTTGGAGTAAATTTAAATTACAGAATTTATGTAAAATAATCAAAATAAGTCTTTATCAGGCCAAAAACAGCAGCCGAGCTCATCGCTCATCGATTTCTCTGAATTCTAAACAATCACTTCTGCCACGAAAAACCCACATCGCTCAATCTGTAGTGGACATCTCCAATAAAAAAGAGCCGAGACGACGGATGACGATTAAAAATGAGCCTGAATCTTGGTCTTGATTCACAGAGACACAATAAAACACTGCTCCGTGTGTCAGTCGGCCGCAGAGAAACCACAGACTCTACGCTTCGGTTTAACTCCTGCAAACACTGGGACTGATCCATATGTGGCTCCAAACATCACAAACTGAAAAAACACTGGACCACAGAACAGCACAGACCAGAAAACATCTCCACATGTGAGTTTACTTCTGAAGTGATGAGCTGAAATGAGCACGAGGCGAAAACTAAATATATTTAAAAAACTAAATATATTCAAAAAACAACAAACACAGGACAAAAAACAACAAACAACAAACACAGAACAAAAAACAAAAAACACAGTCACAACTGTTTGACAAGAAAATTAAAGTTATGTTTCATTCAAGACCCACATATCCTACTTAATTAACCTACAAATTAACTTTAGAAACTCTCTGTCGCTATGTGTGGGGGACACTCTGTCCCTGTGTGTGTGGGACACTCTGTCCCTGTGTGTGCGGGGACACTCTGTCCCTGTGTGTGCGGGACACTCTGTCCCTGTGTGTGGGACACTCTGTCCCCGTGTGTGGGGGACACTCTGTCCCTGTGTGGAGGACACTCTGTCCCTGTGTGTGCGGGACACTCTGTCCCTGTGTGTGTGGGACACTCTGTCCCCGTGTGTAGGACACTCTGTCCCTGTGTGGAGGACACTCTGTCCCTGTGTGTGGGGGACACTCTGTCCCTGTGTGGAGGACACTCTGTCCCCGTGTGTACGGGACACTCTGTCCCCGTGTGTAGGACACTCTGTCCCTGTGTGGGGGACACTCTGTCCCCGTGTGTGCGGGACACTCTGTCCCTGTGTGTAGGACACTCTGTCCCTGTGTGTGTAGGACACTCTGTCCCTGTGTGGAGGACACTCTGTCCCTGTGTGTGTGGGACACTCTGTCCATGTGTGTGGGGGACAGTTACCTTGAGGAGGACGTCCACATAGATGTTGTGTTGGGACATGATTTCTCTGATGTCCCACTTGACTCCTGCCATGAGCAGCCTGTGTGGGGGGATCTGTCCCATGGGGGACACTCTGTCCCTGTGGCCGCGACACTCTGTAAATGGCTTCCTCTGTCCCCGTGTGTGGACACTGTCCCTGTGGAGGGGACACTCTGTCCCTGTCTCATAGAGGACACTCTGTCCCTCATACAGGACACACACGTCCCATGTGGACACATATGGGACACACGTCTCATAGAGGACACACGTCTCATACAGGACACAGGTCACGTCTCATACAGGACACATATGTCTCACGTCTCATAGAGGACACACGTCTCATAGAGGACACACGTCTCATACAGGACACACGTCTCATACAGGACACACGTCGAGGCCTTGGCCACACGACACAAATGGGCTTCCGTCTCATACAGGACACACACGTCTCATACAGGACACACACGTCTCATAGAGGACACACTCATACAGGACACACACGTCTCATACAGGACACATCACTCACGTCTCATACAGGGCACACATACAGGACACAGGTCTCACGTCTCATACAGGACACATACGTCTCACGTCTCATACAGGACACACACGTCTCATACAGGACACACACGTCTCATACAGGACACACACGTCTCATACAGGACACATACGTCTCACGTCTCATACAGGACACACATGTCTCACGTCTCACACAGGACACACACGTCTCATACAGGACACACATGTCTCATACAGGACACATACGTCTCACGTCTCATACAGGACACACATGTCTCATACAGGACACATACGTCTCACGTCTCATACAGGACACACATGTCTCATGTTTCATACAGGACACACACGTCTCATACAGGACACATACGTCTCATACAGGACACATACGTCTCATACAGGACACACATGTCTCATAGAGGACACACATGTCTCATACAGGACACACACGTCTCATACAGGACACATGTCTCATGTCTTTTCTGTGCTGGTGAAGTACTTTTCTGTGCTGGTGAAGTACTTTTCTGTGCTGGTGAAGTACTTTTCTGTGCTGGTGAAGTACTTTTCTGTGCTGGTGAAGTACTTTTCTGTGCTGGTGAAGTACTTTTCTGTGCTGGTGAAGTACTTTTCTGTGCTGGTGAAGTACCTGTGAGTAGAACTGCTGCAGAAAAGGCTTCTTGGCTGGAGGCATCATGGAGTCCAGATGAGACTGGAGCGCCTCAAACTGCTCCGCCAGGAACACTCTGGAACAGATCATTTACAAATACTTTTAAACACTCCATTTCTGTGCAAGAATAAAGAATAAAGTGTCTTCTGTGAGGTTCAGGCGGCTGGACGAGCCTGATGTGTCTGAGACACAAACACGTCTTTAACACAAAGAGTCAAAGGGCCGTGACAGAGGTGACGGAGGTGACGGAGGTGACGGAGGTGACTCAGGTGACGGAGGTGGCAGAGGTGACCGAGATGACATAGGTTACAGAGGTGACGGAGGTGACAGAGGTGACGGAGGTGACAGAGGTGACAGAGGTGACGGAGGTGACGGAGGTGACGGAGGTGACTCAGGTGACGGAGGTGGCAGAGGTGACGGAGCTGACATAGGTTACAGAGGTGACGGAGGTGACGGAGGTGACGGAGGTGACAGTGGTGACAGTGGTGACAGTGGTGACGGAGGTGACTGAGGTGACGGAGGTGACGGAGGTGACTGAGGTGACCGAGGTGACGGAGCTGACATAGGTTACAGAGGTGACGGAGGTGACAGAGGACTCGTGTGGTCAGGATACAGGAAAAATAAATCACAGGGAAAACATGTTGGATTTATACAGAATCAATAAGAGAAGCACTAAACTCTTAATCTGAGGTGAGAGAAATGTGAGCCTCCGCTTCACTGAAAATAGAAAATCTGATTGTGATGCACGATCACGTTTGGACGAGCAGGAGGCGGAGGACGACTGATCTAAAAAACACACAGATATAACCTGGATTTACCAACTGTGCAGTGACCACCATTTTGTCTCATCAGATCATGTGTCATGTTTTTGATCCTCTTAAACAGATTCTACACAAATCTGTAAAATCATCACAAAAACACAGCTTTAACTGAGAGATGGACGACACAGGAGGAGGCGGGAGGTACAGGAGGAGCAGGAGGAGGCGGGAGGTACAGGAGGAGGCGGGGGGTACAGGAGGAGGTGAGGAGGTACAGGAGGAGGCGGGAGGTACAGGAGGAGGCGAGGGGGGGGGGTACAGGAGGCGGGGGGGGTACAGGAGGAGGTGGGAGGTACAGGAGGAGGAGGAGGGGGGGGGTACAGAGGAGGCGGGGGGTACAGGAGGAGGCGGGAGGTACAGGAGGAGGCGGGAGGTACAGGAGGAGGCGGGAGGTACAGGAGGAGGGGGGGGGTACAGGAGGAGATGGGAGGTACAGGAGGAGGCGGGGGGGGAGGAGGGGGGGGGTACACAGAGGAGGTGAGGGGTACAGGAGGAGGCGGGGGGTACAGGAGGAGGAGGGGGGGGGGGGGGTACAGGGAGGAGGAGGAGGGGGGGGTACAGGAGGAGGCGGGGGGTACAGGAGGAGGCGGGAGGGAGGAGGGGGGGGTACAGGAGGAGGGGGGTACAGGAGGAGGCGGGAGGTACAGGAGGAGGCGGGGGGGGGGAGGAGGAGGCGGGGGGAGGTACAGGAGGAGGGGGAGGTACAGGAGGGGGGGGGTACAGGAGGAGGCGAGGGGGGGGGTACAGGAGGAGGGGGGGGTACAGGAGGAGGGCGGGAGGTACAGGGGAGGGGAGGAGGCAGGGGAGGGGGGGGGGTACAGGAGGAGGCGGGGGGGGGGGTACAGGGGAGCAGGAGGAGGCGGGAGGGTACAGGAGGAGGGGAGGGGGGGTACAGGAGGAGGGCGGGGGGGGAGGTACAGGAGGAGGGAGGGGGGGGTACAGGAGGCTGAGGGGGGAGGTACAGGAGGAGGGGGGGTACAGGAGGAGGGGAGGGGGGTACAGGAGGAGGGGGGGGTACAGGAGGAGGCGGGAGGTACAGGAGGAGGCGGGGGTACAGGAGGCGGGGGGTACAGGAGGAGGCGGGGGGTACAGGAGGAGGGGGGGGGGGAGGTACAGGGGGAGGCGGGGGGTACAGGGGGGGGCGGGGGTAGGTACAGGAGAGGCGGGGGGGGTACAGGAGGAGGCGGGGGGTACAGGAGGAGGGGGGGGGTGTACAGGAGGAGGCGGGGGGTACAGGAGGCGGGGGGGGGGTACAGGAGGAGGCGGGGGTACAGGAGGAGGTGGAGGTACAGGAGGAGGGGGGTACAGGAGGAGGCGGGAGGTACAGGAGGAGGCGGGAGGTACAGGAGGAGGGGGGGGGGTACAGGAGGAGGAGGGGGGGGGGTACAGGAGGAGGTGGGAGGTACAGGAGGAGGCGGGAGGTACAGGAGGAGGCGAGGGGTACAGGAGGAGGGGGGGGGGTACAGGAGGAGGCGGGGGTACAGGAGGAGGCGGGGGGTACAGGAGGAGGCGGGAGGGTACAGGAGGAGGCGGGGGGTACAGGAGGAGGCGGGGTACAGGAGGAGGCGGGGAGGTACAGGAGGAGGCGGGGGGTACAGGAGGAGGAGGGGGGGGTACAGGAGGAGGCGGGGGGTACAGGAGGACAGGAGGGTACAGGAGGAGGCGGGAGGGTACGGGAGGAGGGGGGGGGGCGAGGAGGAGGAGGACAGGAGGAGGGGGGGGGGTACAGGAGGAGGCGGGGGGTACAGGAGGAGGCGGGAGGTACAGGAGGAGGCGGGGGGTACAGGAGGAGGCGGGAGGTACAGGAGGACAGGAGGGGGGTACAGGAGGAGGCGGGAGGTACAGGAGGAGGCGGGGGGTACAGGAGGAGGCGGGGGGGTACAGGGGAGGCGGGGGGGTACAGGAGGGGGGGTACAGGAGGAGGCGGGAGGTACAGGAGGAGGCGGGAGGTACAGGAGGAGGCGGGAGGTACAGGAGGGAGGCGGGGGTACAGGAGGAGGGTACAGGGAGGCAGGAGGAGGGGGGGGAGGTACAGGAGGAGGCGGGGGGTACAGGAGGAGGGGAGGTACAGGAGGAGGCGGGAGGTACAGGAGGAGGCGGGGGGTACAGGAGGAGGTGAGAGGTAGGAGGAGGCGGGAGGGAGGTACAGGAGGCGGGCGGGGGGGGTACAGGAGGCGGGGGGTACAGGAGGAGGTGACAGGTACAGGAGGAGGCGGGGGGGTACAGGAGGAGGCGGGGGGGGGGGGGGGGAGGAGGCGGGGGGGTACAGGAGGAGGCGGGAGGTACAGGAGGAGGCGGGGGGTACAGGAGGAGGCGGGGGGTACAGGAGGAGGCGGGAGGTACAGGAGGAGGCGGGAGGTACAGGAGGAGGCGGGGGGTACAGGAGGAGGCGGGAGGGTACAGGAGGAGGCGGGGGGTACAGGAGGAGGTGAGAGGTACAGGAGGAGGCGGGAGGTACAGGAGGAGGCGGGGGGTACAGGAGGAGGCGGGGGGTACAGAAGGAGCAGGAGGAGGCGGGAGGTACAGGAGGAGGCGGGGGGTACAGGAGGAGGCAGGGGGTACAGGAGGAGGGGGGGGATACAGGAGGAGGCGGGGGATACAGGAGGAGGCGGGAGGTACAGGAGGAGGTGGGAGGTACAGGAGGAGGCGGGGGATACAGGAGGAGGCGGGGGTACAGGAGGAGGTGGGAGGTACAGGAGGAGGCGGGGGGATACAGGAGGAGGCGGGGGGTACAGGAGGAGGCGGGGGGTACAGGAGGAGGTCGGGAGGTACAGGAGGTGGCGGGGGATACAGGAGGAGGCGGGGGTACAGGAGGAGGCGGGGGGTACAGGAGGAGGCGGGGGGTACAGGAGGAGGCGGGAGGTACAGGAGGAGGTGCTCTTTCTGTTGGTGCTTGTGCTGGTTTTAGATGCTTGTGTGTTTTTCTTGTTTTGTTTGTTCTGAGTCTCAACTCTCAGGTTTGTGATCTGTTTGCTGTTGCTCGTTTGTAGGTGCTCGTTTTGTCAGCGGGTGCTCAGTAGGCGCTCGTTTGTAGGTGCTCGTTTGTCAGTGAGTGCTCAGTAGGTGCTCGTTTGTAGGTGCTCGTTTTGTCAGCGGGTGCTCAGTAGGCGCTCGTTTGTAGGTGCTCGTTTTGTCAGCGGGTGCTAAGTAGGCGCTCGTTTGGTCTGCGGGTGCTCGTTTTGTCTGCGGGTGCTCGTTTTGTCTGCGGGTGCTCAGTAGGCGCTCGTTTGTAGGTGCTCGTTTTGTCTGCGGGTGCTCAGTAGGTGCTCGTTTGTAGGTGCTCGTTTTGTCTGCAGGTGCTCGTTTTGTCTGCGGGTGCTCAGTAGGCGCTCGTTTGTAGGTGCTCGTTTTGTCTGCGGGTGCTCAGTAGGCGCTCGTTTGTAGGTGCTCGTTTTGTCAGCGGGTGCTCAGTAGGCGCTCGTTTGTAGGTGCTCGTTTGTCAGCGGGTGCTCGTTTGTCAGTGAGTGCTCAGTAGGCGCTCGTTTGTAGGTGCTCGTTTGTCAGCGGGTGCTCGTTTGTCAGCGAGTGCTCAGTAGGTGCTCGTTTGTAGGTGCTCGTTTTGTCTGCGGGTGCTCGTTTGTCAGCGAGTGCTCAGTAGGTGCTCGTTTGTAGGTGCTCGTTTTGTCTGCGGGTGCTCAGTAGGCGCTCGTTTGCAGGTACTCACAGAGACTCAGTGGCCACCACGCGCTGGGCCAGGCCGAACAGGGCGCTGCTGTTGCTGAGGTCGACCAGCTGGCTCAGGTGAGGGCTGGGCACCTTCTCCTTCCTCTCTTCGGGCGCTCCGTGGACAGGCGCTCCCTCGGCGCTCTCCTGAAACACAGTTTAATTATTGACACTCAGAGAAGTGAGGCTTATCTACGAGTCGCTCCTGCTCCACGAAACATCGATCTCTATGGAAACAGATCCTACGACTGTGGAAGGTCGAGGACTGAACGAGCACTTTCCCTTCATGAAATCATCACATCAGAACTGTTCATCCAGAGTCACACACCTCAGAGACTCATTTATACTAGAATCTCAAATGAACTTTTACAGACGTGACTTTAAACTGAGAACACGGCTTATGAATAACACTGTTTCATCGCGCTCTAATCAATCTAAATCTAAGTGTACATTTTTGAACAAGAAGTATAAATCAAATAAATCAAATGTTTGTGGCGACTGTCATGAAAAGCTCCAGGAGGATTTGAGATAATCACAGATATCGGAGGACGACAGGCGCATTAACAGAGGCTGATCTCCCTCTCGCGGGACGTCCACTCCATTAGTTTACTGTGTGTTTGCTTCAGACCACGACAAAACCACAAGGATCCAAATCAAATGCAACATGCAATCAACTTTGTAATGTGTTTCCTAATGAGGTCTGCGCGGCGGCCCCAGCGGAGCCTCTGCGTTCAGCCACATCGGCTCAAATATGAGAAACATGTCTCCAGACTAAAGACATCTGTGAGACGGCTGTGGAGGCGAGTCAATCAGACGAGATCAAAACGCCAGCGCGGCTCCAGGTTCTACAGGGACTTCAGTCAGAACACGAGAACAGGCAGCTCCACGATCCCCTGGTCCTGAGGAGAGCTCCACAGAGACACTGGACTGAAGCTTTGAGCACTCAACATAAAAGAGGAGCTTTATCTGGAGTTAAACCTGCATCGATACTGTGTGGAATATTTAAATGTTTAATTAGGTGAGAAAATCAATATTGTTTTAATTTATTCTACTCCTTTAAAGGGCTGCAAAAAGTACTGGAAACACAGAGGCCACACAGTGTAAAAGAAACAGATGTAATGTTGAAAATGAAAACTGAAGAGTGACTGGTACGGAGTCTGTTCTTTACTCTCAAAATCATCATTAATTATCTTTCATATAAAACAGAATGAATCTACAATAAAGCCTTTTATTAGAACTATTGTATTGAGCTGTTTTTGAGGATGTTTTTATTTGTGTCTCTCATAGTTTCAGATCTGACTGGATCATGATGAAGCTTCAGACTCGAAACACAGAAACTTAAGTGTTGACTTTGAAGAATAAACAGCCAGATTTACCTTAATGAAATATTTGTTATAGTTTTAGTTTAACATAATAGTTTCATTTTGATGCTTTAGTCATAAGATTTTGATGAGATTTTTAATAATTTCTTGAGCTCAAGGTTTAATCACTGTGTATAATGTTTTTAACTGATCCATTTGTGTAGTGTACGGTATCTGGTGGTAGCGTTAGCGTTAGCATTAGCATTAGCTTTAGCATTAGCATTAGCAGCGTCTCTCGGTTGCTGGGCGACAGGAGCAGCTCTGTGGACTGGACCCGTTTATGAACAGAGTTTGATTTTAAACAGCACAAACACTCACCTGCTGTAGTTCACAGGAATCAGCTCTGGTCAGATTGTGTTAAAACAAAGCTCAGATTAAAGTCTAACTTTAGTTTGGAGCTTCAGTCTAACTCTTCAGTTTGCATCACACTCTGGGAACGTTACAACATCAGTGGCAAAGTGTCAATTATTAAAAACACAAACTGATTATTAACATCGACAGTTTATTTTTGCATTTTCCTGAAAACCTTGAGAAATGACTTGGGTCATAGGCAGTTTTCCCATGAGGATAATCATATATAAAGCATCATATACTTTTTTTTCTCACTCAGTACAAGCCTGGATGCTCCTGAAGTTTCTCCTTGTGGATGACACCTTCTTTTTCTTTTCAGACCAGAGCATTTGGTGCTCCGGTGTTTTAAAGCCCGCTCCACATCCAGAATAATTGTCCCTCCTGCATTAGTGCGCGGGGTAATTGGAGGAGCTAATGGAGGGTCCAGTCCATCCAGAGCCCACCATAATGGCCTCATAATGGACCCGGCAACCAGAGGCCACCGAGGGCCGCCGAGGTCCGCCGAGGGCCCCCGATGTGCTCACACGGGGGAAGGTAACTCCACACAAAATGACAGAAAATGTGAGAGAACAGACTCACCATATCAATGAGGCTCTCCTGGATCCGGTTCAACGTGCTGCGCAGTCTGCTACTGATCAGGCCGAGCCCCGACGCCTCGTACTGCACACACATGTACACGTGTTTATACACGTGTTTATACATGTTTATACACATGACACACACATGTACACGTGTTTATACACGTGTTTATACACGTTTATACACATGACACACACATGTACACGTGTTTATACACGTGTTTATACACATGACATGTGTTTATACATGTTTATACACATGTTTATACACATGACACACACATGATACATGTTTATACACATGACACATGTTTATACACATGTTTATACACATGACACACGCGTGTACACATGTTCAGTGCACAGGTGCTGAGGGGAGAACAGACTCCTCCTGGTTCTGTCTCTTCTGAGAGACAGAACCAGGAGGAGGAGTTTCATATTACACTTTTAAAGTTTCATATTACACTTTTATGATCCATGTCATAATGTTTCCTCATCAAAGTGAACTTGTGTTTTGTTTCATTCACATGTTTAACACATGATCTTTATTTAGGCTGAGTTTTTCTCTCTAATGGAAATAAAATAAAACGGTTCCACCTCGTGATGTGGTAATACAGGAAGTGTCTGTTAGTGTGAAAAGTACCACTGTGTGACTCAAACATGTGAAGAAACACCACTGCAGGTCTGTTTTTGAGGAGGTAACATGGACTAAAGCTACAAAAGTCCTTTTTGTGAGATACAGGAGCTTTAAGACGGGGCTGGTGATACGATTTCTCTGTTAAATCAGTTTCTCCAAACAAAATGAACATTTCTTTATTTTCAGTGTCTGGTGTCTCAGTACAGCTCCAGAGTAATGATCCCTCAGACTGGTCCTAAAGCTGTTCTGTTCTACAGAGTATACAGTTCTGTACTACAGAGTATACAGCTCTGTACTACAGAGTATACAGCTCTGTACTACAGAGTATACAGCTCTATACTACAGAGTATACAGCTCTGTACTACAGAGTATACAGCTCTGTACTACAGAGTATACAGCTCTGTACTACAGAGTATACAGCTCTGTACTACAGAGTATACAGCTCTGTACTACAGAGTACACAGCTCTGTACTACAGAGTACACAGTTCTGTTCTACAGAGTATACAGTTCTGTACTACAGAGTACACAGTTCTGTTCTACAAAGTATACAGTTCTGTACTACAGAGTATGCAGTTCTGTTCTACAGAGTACACAGTTCTGTACTACAGAGTACACAGTTCTTTTCTACAGAGTATATAGTTCTGTTCTACAGAGTATATAGTTCTGTTCTACAGAGTACACAGCTCTGTACTACAGAGTATACAGTTCTGTTCTACAGAGTACACAGCTCTGTACTACAGAGTACACAGTTCTGTTCTACAGAGTATATAGTTCTGTTCTACAGAGTACACAGTTCTGTTCTACAGAGTATACAGTTCTGTACTACAGAGTACACAGTTCTGTTCTACAAAGTATACAGTTCTGTACTACAGAGTACACAGTTCTGTACTACAGAGTACACAGTTCTGTTCTACAGAGTATACAGTTCTGTTCTACAGAGTACACAGCTCTGTACTACAGCTTATATTGTGTTTTTAAAATGTTCTAACCCTGTGTACATCATTGAAATCTCTTTATTTTAAGTTTGGACTGAGATGCCAAAATAAACTCGTTAATCACTTCTGAGTTCACTGCATCATTTTCCTGTTGTCATGCTCTAAATTGTGCCTTAACTATAAAAATCCACAGAAATCTTGATTTGCCAAGGCAAATTGTTCTTTGATATTGTGAAATCTTTTGCATTTCTTATTTTCAGCATTTTATCCAGCCACATCTGAGGCTGTGAGGGAAGTATTAGGATTAGACAAATGTATCAAAATATTATCTACAATAGTGCAGTTTAGCACCCTCCCTCCAGAGCTGCACCCTGTATATTCTCTTTTTGTTTTATTCACAGACTGAGGGTCTCAAGAAATAATGCAAACAAAAGAGGGCTCAGAGAACATCCCTGTCTGCGTCCTCTTTTTATTCAGATCAGATGAACCCTCGTTACACTTAATTCTTTTGGAGTACAGTGCTTGAATTGTCCTAATTATTGTTTCATGGAAGTTGAATTTCTGTAACACCCTAGATAAAAAGTTTACATAAAAAGTCGCCCCTGGATCAAATGTCTTTTCAGGACCTCGATGTGTCTGTCCTTTACATGTCACACATAATGTGTCTGATGTTATATTATTTTGTTATAACATTCAAGCTCATCCTCGTCTTCTTCTGGTTTCACTGATATTATTACATGACTAGGGGATTTCTCCTTTCTGAAGCCCCAGTCAAAGTTTTTTTTTTTGTAAAATTGGAATTAATAAGGCTCTAAATGTACGAATCTGAGGTTCACTCCCAAGGGCTTGTTATGTTTTAGTTTTGAAGTTGCAGACTCAGTTTCTCACTGTAATCTCAAATACGATACATTCATTCTGTTTGTCAGTTACCTTTAGTAACATCGAACTCTGTTGTATTATCAACTGTTGATTTTGCATATTAATGTGTATAATACAGTTCAAAACACTTTTTAATGTTCTCAGTTTTATATTTCACTTCTTTAGACTAATCCTATAAATACTACTTCTTGCATTTTTCTTTTTTAACTTTTAACTAACTCTTTTAACAACATCATCTGCAAACAGCAGAGATGATCCTGTGGTTCCTGAACCAGGCCCTCTTCTGGCCCCTGAACCAGACCCCCTCTGGCCCCTGAACCAGGCCCCCTCTGGCCCCTGAACCAGACCCCCTCTGGCCCCTGAACCAGACCCCCTCTGGCCCCTGAACCAGACCCCCTCTGGCCCCTGAACCAGACCCCCTCCGGCCCCTGGCTGCGCCTAGAAATTCTGTCCATAAAAATAATGAACAGAACCGGTGACAAAGTGCAGCCCTGGTGGATCCAACATGCACCAGGAACAAGTCTGACTCACTGCAGAGAACACAGCTCCTGCTCCGGTCACACAGGGACCAGACAGCCCTTAGCAAAGGGCCCCAGACCCCATACTCCCAGAGCACCCCCAAAGGACACCACGAGGGACATGGTCAAATGCCTTCTCCAGATCCACAAAACACATGTGGACTGTGGCAAACTCCCATGAGCCTCGAGGACCCGATGGAGAGTATAGAGCTGGTCCAGTGTTCCACGACCAGGACGAAAACCACACTGCTCCTCCTGGATCTGAGGTTCCACTGTCAGTCGGATTCTCCTCTCCTGTCCTTAGACTAGACCTTACTGTGGAGGCTGAGGAGTGTGATTCCCCTGAACACGCCCTCTGGTCCCCCTTCTTAAACAGAGGGACCACCCAGGTCTGACAGTCCAGAGGCACTGTCCCGACCGCCACGCGATGTTAGAGATTTTGTCCATGTTCTTGTTATTTATTTTAATCATGCAATACTTAAAAGTTTTGGGTTTTTTTGCCTTTACTTTTTTCCAAAAAGCTGATTTAGAAACTATCTTTCCTCTTAACTCCGCACTGCACACGTCCCATAGCACAGGCGGGGTCTCCAGTACCATTTTCCTCCAAATACTTTTCAAGTTCTATTTTCATTTCCTCTTTTCGGCCTCCTCTCAAACTGACATTAAGGCTGCAGAGTGTTTTCTTTTTCTCAAGTGTCAGAAGCAGATTCACAGGAGAATCTCACAGTTCACTCTATGTCTTTGCAGAAAATAGTCAGTTCTTGAGTAAATATTATGTGGAGAGGAGTAAATTGTAAAATCTGTCGTCGTGGGATGTAACTCTCTCCAAATATCTCTGATACTTATCTCTCCCGTCATATCCTTCTTTTTTCTGGCTATTACACTTTTTTCAGTGTGAACGGCTGACGTATTTTCAGGTACGACTCCCTTGTCCACTCGGTTGGTTGTCTCTCTGCTAATATCGTTGTAGCTGTCTGCTCAGGCTGTTTTTCTACTTCTTCCACGTCTTCTCCTACGTTACACTCAGTCTTCTTTCCCCCTTGTCATAATAATGTCCCACTTGGTAGAGCTGAACATTTGGCTTTGTAAAAATGTGAAGAAAAATGTCCTTGAGGGTTTTTCTAAACTTTTAGTGGGAGAACTGTCTCTCTGCTGCCCTCATGTTTGTGACCCTGTTGAAGTCGGGGAAAGCCTGTAAAACACCCAGATGAGCCCCCGCTGTGCTCCGCTCGGCTCAGAGACATCAGTGCACAGATAAACCTGCTAAAACAAACCCTCTGTCTCCTTGACCTGCTGCTTTCTGAGACGAGCCGGAGCAATTCAATTTGACAAAAGATTCTGTTTGTGCTTTAGAAAAGTGTTTCCCAACCAGTGGAACTCAAGCACTTTCCAAAGGGACAAATGATTTCAGATTTAAAGGAAAGGTGGGACTGACAGTATCTGAATTTATGTCCCCCCCGGGAGGTGTCAGACATGGAGGAGCAGCGTCTCTACCCCGAGCTCCTCTCGTCAGTGAGCTCCTCACTCTATCTCTTCAGAGAGTAATAATATTTCAATATATAATATTATTTTATTATTAAAATGCATTGTCCATCTCAGGGCAAAGTTGGGGATGAAAATCTGTCACAAACTGAAATAATTGTGTGTTCAGGTTTTGAGAAACGTGGAACATGCTTGTGAATAAGTGAGGGTCTTTGAGCCTGAATGCGGCGCTGGCTGAGCACCGTACACGACTCCTCTAAATGTGCGATATTTACCTCTAGAATATTAATGCGAAAGGGAAAGTCAAACTTCTCCATCTCAATGGGAAGAGGGTACAGAGAGCAGTGCCCCGGGCGACCTGCCACCATATGAACCCTTTCAAACATTCACAAGGAACATTAGCATTTCCAGAGCAGGGGAAATATTAGCATTTTCAGAGCCGAAGCTGTGAGGGAGCGAGCTAATGAGAGTGTGCATTTACCACAGCGGAGAGCAGGGCCATTTGTACAAAGAGCCAACTGTATACGACACTCGTGCTGTGTTGTGACTGTTTTGAATTCAGACAAAATACTGTAATGTGAACTGTAAAATGTCTAATAACTAGGTTTTATACACAACATTTTTTAGAGATTTTTTAAAATTTACTTTTATTTAACCAAGTCCCATTGATTTTTTTTTTTTTTTTTTTTACAATAGAGACTTGGCCAAAGTAGCACCAAGACAATAACGACAGTGCAGAGAAATCCCACAATGTTACATTCTATAAATAATTGTATTGTGTTAAACATAGTGTCCACTGCACAATCATTTTTCTTCTGAGATTGTTGGATGTCACACGACACGAGGTGAAGGATTTCAGTCATACACAGCACACATGCACCGTCTGCACCGTCTGCACCGTCTGCACCGTCTGCACCGTCTGCACAGGAGCAGTCGTGGCTGCGTGCCTCCAGACTACATTTGGAACGTCTCTGAAGTGAACAGCTGAGACCTGCGCTACATGATAGTGTGTTTTTGTGTATATAAAAGTTAGAAAATGAAAAAGAATTGGAAGAGATGGTCCTGCTCATGATGGAGTTTTTGTGTTGTTACTGAGGAGCTATTTTTCTATTATGTGGCTGTTATTTACATTAATATGAACATGAATTTATGTAGAATTTAAATGTCATGACAAGAACTAAACTGGGCTCAGCCTACAGCTCCCATCATGCACCAGGTGACCGTGTGCAGCCCACATCATGTCATCTACACCTTTGACTTTAAATCTGCTCTGGGACATCTGGAGTTTGATGAAGGATGAAGGGCTGAGACGCACTGGTGTGATTTTAATTTTATCTGCCACGTGGTAATAAAGGCTTTTAATTATTCTGTACTTCTCGAGAGCCTTGAGTTTTTGTTCTTTGTATGTGAGACTGGTCCATACACTGACGAGCAACAGAAGGACAATTTTGCACAATCTCTGTACATCCAAATAACACACTGTCTCTGCCTTTTTGCTGAACTAAAGTGGTGTTATTATTTAACCCCAAAATGTGGTTGATGTCAGCCGAACACATAAGAAGTTGTAAGATGAATGTGGCAACTTTGTGGGGGGAATTCCAAACAAATGATGATAAAGTTTGGATATTTCTTGGCAAAGTACCATGTAATCAACTGAGCAGAGAGCAGAGTGAGCCTCTTTTAGCACAGGAGGGGGACGTACCGTGTCGTTGCAGCCGAAGAAGGTGTAGACGGCGTAAAGGTAGTAGTCAAAGAGCTGGGACACACAGTGGATGACATCAAACGCAATGGGCTTCAGGATGTTCATCATCTGCATGTACTTCCCTGAGGAGAGGAAAACAGCATTTAGACACTACACCTCCACAGAGGGCGCCGTCTACTCCCCCACTGAGCTACACCGTAAGTACATACACAACATACTATTATGATTAAAGGAGACTTATTAGACAGCTGAGGTAGTCCTGACTAAGTCTCACTCAAGATCATCACGGAGGTGAGTCCCTAAGTTCAAGAAGTGCACTGAAGGATGGGTCAAATGCAGAGAACAAAGTACCACACCTGAACATTATACAAAATAGACCTTTGTGAACTTTAACCATGACACAACATTGTTTCTTCATCAAAAACATACTTGGAGTTGGATTTAGTTTTATTCAGACTTATTACATCTTGTTTCCCTTTGAGTGCTCACAGTACAGCTGGTATCTAATTTCCCAGGATTGTTACGTTAAATTCATAAATAATTGTAAGTAATTCTTAGCATATCTGCCGTAAAATCCCCCATCGTCTGTAGAAAGGCATTATTTTAAGTTCTACAACATGAAATGCCAAAGCAAAGGTACCAAGAACATGTTTAAAGACCAGTAACAACACACATAATGCATAATATTGGTCTTTTAAATGTCATCTTAAACAAAATCTTCAAAAGAAGTTTCTCCTGCCCATGTCGTTACAGTGAGTCGTGTGCAGAGTGTGCAGACTCACCGAGCAGCCGGATGACGTTGAGCGTGGTGTTGGTCAGGATGGGCACGTTAGCCTTGTTCAGGTTGTAGTCCGACTTCTTCTTGCTCCGGATTGTTTCCCGGGAGACGCTGTGCAGAGGTCAAAGGTTACATGCGTGAGAAAAGTGTAAGGTCTTTAATCTGTGTTAACAAGACTAATCCTGCGCTCTGACAGCCAGCGCAGACCCACGTAATTACAGAATCAGAAGCCATTTACAGACGGTTATTGAGAGAGGAGCAGCGTCACAGCGGCGGGTCAGTGAACCGTTTGACCCACGGTAATAGAGGATTAACATTCTCACAGGGAGCAGGACATGGACACGTCACTGTAGAGTATTTATATATTACTATATAATATATCACAGCGTGTATGAACATGCGCAGCAGCTCTTTAAGTTCTCATCTGAGTTCTAATGATCTCAGTGTAGATCAAAGTCTAAAAGGTATTAGTGGTGTTAATATATTAACACTTTAAACTTCTTATTGAGACTTACTAAAATACTAAAAATACAATACCATATAGTTACTGAGGAGTATATTTGAATCTGTCAATCATTAATATCTACTGACCTTATTTTGTCTTTCTCATTTTGCTCTTTCTCTGTGCTCCTGGTTAAGGGAGAATCACATTCACTTCAATAGAGAATTTGAGAAAAATGTCGCTGTTAAAATGTGATATAAATGAATGTCCTCAACATTAAGAATGTACAGTTTTAAACTGAGGTGGGCCGCAGTACGTCCTCAAGTATTCATGAGAAATGTGCTTTTACACCATGTTTATTAATGGCTCCATGAACATGAAACTAAGTCTGGCACAAAGTTCATCTGTTACCTCAAATTAAGTAGAGACAAATTATTTTTGCACTATAGCATCGTAAATTAGTTGTAATAATATGCTTTAATTATACAGGTGAAAGAACATGGAGCCACAGGGTTGACCACAGCCCTTTAAGTTGATGAATGAGTCTCTTTCCTGATTATCATGATCACATAGGCCAGATCACTCCAATCACTATTATATTATTACAGTATTAGAGGCCCTCCCAGCAGGACACGTTTAGAGCTGCAGCTCACAGCCTGGTGCTGATGTTCTAGTCTATGCATTTGAATGAGGCACCAAAATAAAAACATGAGTTATTGATGTTCGTGGACAGCGCAGACAAATGGTTGTTGTTTATGTTTGGCAAGAGTAATACTAGTCATTATTTAACTTCAAAAAAGAGACTTCAAACTTCAGTAATGAGAGTGAGCTGTGTGCTTCTTGAGTGTGAGCTGAGTGCTTCATGAGTGTGAGCTGAGTGCTTCTTGAGTGTGAGCTGAGTGCTTCTTGAGTGTGAGCTGAGTGCTTCTTGAGTGTGAGCTGAGTGCTTCTTGAGTGTGAGCTGAGTGCTTCTTGAGTGTGAGCTGAGTGAGTGTGAGCTGTGTGCTTGAGTGTGAGCTGAGTGCTTCTTGAGTGTGAGCTGAGTGCTTCTTGAGTGTGAGTGTGAGCTGAGTGCTTCTTGAGTGTGAGCTGAGTGCTTCTTGAGTGTGAGCTGAGTGCTTCATGAGTGTGAGCTGAGTGCTTCATGAGTGTGAGCTGAGTGCTTCTTGAGTGTGAGACTGTGCTTCTTGAGTGTGAGCTGTGCTTCTTGAGTGTGAGCTGTGTGCTTCTTGAGTGTGAGCTGTGCTTCTTGAGTGTGAGCTGTGTGCTTCTTGAGTGTGAGCTGAGTGCTTCTTGAGTGTGAGCTGAGTGCTTCTTGAGTGTGAGCTGTGTGCTTCTTGAGTGTGAGCTGTGTGCTTCTTGAGTGTGAGCTGAGTGCTTCTTGAGTGTGAGCTGAGTGCTTCTTGAGTGTGAGCTGAGTGCTTCTTGAGTGTGAGCTGAGTGCTTCTTGAGTGTGAGCTGAGTGCTTCTTGAGTGTGAGACTGTGCTTCTTGAGTGTGAGCTGAGTGCTTCTTGAGTGTGAGCTGTGCTTCTTGAGTGTGAGCTGTGTGCTTCTTGAGTGTGAGCTGAGTGCTTCTTGAGTGTGAGCTGAGTGCTTCTTGAGTGTGAGACTGTGCTTCTTGAGTGTGAGCTGAGTGCTTCTTGAGTGTGAGCTGTGCTTCTTGAGTGTGAGCTGTGTGCTTCTTGAGTGTGAGCTGAGTGCTTCTTGAGTGTGAGCTGAGTGCTTCTTGAGTGTGAGCTGAGTGCTTCTTGAGTGTGAGCTGAGTGCTTCTTGAGTGTGAGCTGAGTGCTTCTTGAGTGTGAGCTGAGTGCTTCATGAGTGTGAGACTGTGCTTCTTGAGTGTGAGCTGTGTGCTTCTTGAGTGTGAGCTGTGCTTCTTGAGTGTGAGCTGAGTGCTTCATGAGTGTGAGACTGTGCTTCTTGAGTGTGAGTGTGCTGAGTGCTTCTTGAGTGTGAGCTGAGCTGCTTCTTGAGTGTGAGCTGTGTGTGCTTCTTGAGTGTGAGCTGAGTGCTTCTTGAGTGTGAGCTGAGTGCTTCTTGAGTGTGAGCTGTGTGCTTCTTGAGTGTGAGCTGAGTGCTTCTTGAGTGTGAGCTGAGTGCTTCTTGAGTGTGAGCTGTGGAGGTTTAGATTCTTGACACACAGAGGTTCTGTAGATGATATTTTTTGTCTCAAAACACATAAAATGTGAATTAGCTGCTAAAGCTTAAACACAAATATAAAAGTCTCCAGTTCTAATAAATATTTAGTTTGTACATGAAATAAAACAAGAAAATCACTTCAACAGAAGAGAAACAGTTAAGAGTGAAATAACAGGGACACTGCAGACTCACGTTTGTCACTGATAAAGACTTTGAACTGAACCTTTTTCTTTTTTAATAACATGTTTCTCTGAGTTGAAGAGATTAATTGTTTGAAGTTGAAGTGTCCTTTATCGCCCCCTATCTTTAACCAACAAGCAACAACAGAGAAACAACGTTCAGTTTTCATTTTGACATGTGAGACTAACGTGCAGGGTCTTTGAGAGTTATGTTATGGGCTGAAAAAAAAATCAAAAAGAAGACAAAATGTGATGACATTTTGTCCGTTATGCCGCCCACAGTTCTGCCATAGTTCTGCCATAGTTCTGCCATAGTTCTGCCCATAGTTCTGCCATAGTTCTGCCCATAGTTCTGCCATAGTTCTGCCCATAGTTCTGCCATAGTTCTGCCCATAGTTCTGCCATAGTTCTGCCATAGTTCTGCCCATAGTTCTGCCATAGTTCTGCCACATAGTTCTGCCATAGTTCTGCTGTTCTGCCATAGTTCTGCCATAGTTCTGCCATAGTTCTGCCATAGTTCTGCCATAGTTCTGCCATAGTTCTGCCATAGTTCTGCCCAGTTCTGCCATAGTTCTGCCATAGTTCTGCCATAGTTCTGCCATAGTTCTGCCCACAGTTCTGCCATAGTTCTGCCATAGTTCTGCCATAGTTCTGCCCATAGTTCTGCCACAGTTCTGCCATAGTTCTGCCATAGTTCTGCCATAGTTCTGCCATAGTTCTGCCATAGTTCTGCCATAGTTCTGCCCAGTTCTGCCAGTTCTGCCATAGTTCTGCCCAGTTCTGCCATAGTTCCATAGTTCTGCCATAGTTCTGCCATAGTTCTGCCATAGTTCTGCCATAGTTCTGCCCATAGTTCTGCCATAGTTCTGCCATAGTTCTGTCATAGTTCTGCCATAGTTCTGCCATAGTTCTGCCATAGTTCTGCCATAGTTCTGCCATAGTTCTGCCCATAGTTCTGCCATAGTTCTGCCATAGTTCTGCCATAGTTCTGCCATAGTTCTGCCATAGTTCTGCCATAGTTCTGCCATAGTTCTGCCATAGTTCTGCCATAGTTCTGCCATAGTTCTGCCCATAGTTCTGCCATAGTTCTGCCCATAGTTCTGCCCCATAGTTCTGCCATAGTTCCATAGTTCTGCCATAGTTCTGCCATAGTTCCATAGTTCTGCCATAGTTCTGCCATAGTTCTGCCATAGTTCTGCCATAGTTCTGCCATAGTTCTGCCATAGTTCTGCCATAGTTCTGCCATAGTTCTGCCATAGTTCTGCCATAGTTCTGCCACAGTTCTGCCACAGTTCTGCCACAGTTCTGCCATAGTTCTGCCACAGTTCTGCCATAGTTCTGCCCACAGAAGGGTGTCAGTGCATAACCTCTGCTTCGTCACTAAATCTCTGCTGAAACACTCTGGTTACTTAATGTAACTCTGGTTCTATGAGTCCTTCTTGAGTGTGTTACTTAATGTAACTCTGGTTCTATGAGTGCTTCTTGAGTGTGAGCTGTGCTTCTTGAGTGTGTTACTTAATGTAACTCTGGTTCTGAGTGCGCGGGTCAGGGTCGGGCTCAGACATGCTCACATTAGAGTGTAAGTTGTGTTCAGACAGTACATGTGCGGCTCGGGCTGGACTCTGGATTATTTTTGGGGCTGATATAAAGTGTGCACCTCTTGAGTGGGACGTCCCCAGTCTTCTCGTCCACATAGTCCTGCTTCAGCTCCTCGGGGACGTCACTGTCACTGTCATACTCCTGGTACACGCTCTTCTCCAGCTCATCTGACTCATACTGCAGCATGAACACAACAGAAAACATAAGTCCATCTATGCTTCACTGTAGAGAAACATATCAGACAATTATTGAACAAATACTATAATATAAAGCTGTTTACTCTTGTCCATGTGCTGCACTGTCCATAACCACAGAGACACTTATTGTGCACGTTTTGTAGCCTTATACTATCTTATCTTTTTGATTGCGTTTCTTATTCTCCTACTGGTCTTGATTGATTGACTGATTGATCATTTCCCCATCGTGAGACAAATAAAGGTTTATCTTATACTAATAAAACACAAGGTGAACATAACAAACAGGCACCAACTCACGTCCACTTTAAGAAAGTGATAAATGACTTTTAGACAAGAACATGCTTTAAAACAGTACAACACGATGTAATCTTGCATTATATTAAGTGCCTTCCAGACAATTAAAAAAAATAAACATCCTCATTTCAAATTGGAATTGATGTTTTATATTGTTGTAGAGATCAAAACTGATAATAAGAGTTCAATAATTCTTAATGTGAAGGTTCATACGACTGAGAGAACGACTCATCTCAGGAGACAATGAGAGTCAGGCCTAAGTCCTGTCATGGGCAACCGCTGTGATGTTATTGTGTCTTTGGGCAAGACACTTCAGCCACTTGTATGTGTCTTTGGTGGTGGTTGATGGTTCAATCTAAGCCCAGGGCAGCTGTGGCTACGATAGTCTAAGCCTGTGGCCAGTGCTCAAACTTTTTCTCCTAGAAAACCCTGTTTTACCCGTGGATACATCACCCGACATCCTTCCTCCAGTTGAAAAGTTATTGTCTAAAACCTGGTGTCTGCACAGTTTGTTTTGTCTCGTAAGATTGTTGATGTCAAACTACACAACATGAGGAAAAAAAAAAAACATACTAAAAATACAATACCATATAGTTATTGGGGAGTATGTCCGAATCTGTCAGTCATTAATATCTCTTGACCTTATTTTGCCTTTTTTTTTTTGCACTTTCTTTGTGGAGACGCTCCAGGTCAAGGGAGAATCACATTCTCTTCAATGGACAATTTGAAAAAGTTTCCCCACTAAAATCTGATATGAATTAGGTTGATCTGTGTAAAATGTTCAGTCTTCATGTGAAGTACAAGTCGACACTGCACCGCTGCTTTAATGGGTTTGTACAGAACTATATGTTGTGAGATAAAAACATGTTTTGTGAATCATAAATTTGAGTAAATTGTAAAAGCAGCACATTTCACAAAATGAGACTGTGCTGTCTGCAGATGATGATAAAGTGGAGCAGCACACAGGTGCAGTCTGAGCGATGGTGCACACGATCAGACTCTGGCATCGTCTCTGTGATCGTAGCTTCGCTGAGGTGTAACAGGTTCGCATTTGTAAAAGTGAGTGAATAAAAGAGAAATGAAAAGAGACCTAAATCTGACCTTTGTCCCGTCTCACTCTGACACCTATGGGCCACAAGTTTTAGTCATGACTCAAGATTTCCCCACGATCAGAAATCTTTTGTTGCAGATGGCCAAAGTCGTGCAGTGGACACCAGGTTTTATAAGGAAAAATATGAGTGTTTTCTAATGAATAAAGATGTTCTACTCTATAGAAGCAGTTAACATGTAATAAAGTCTTTATAGTTCACACAATAACTGGTCTAAGACTCTCCTGAGCACACGTACCCCGTTAGAAGCGAGCACGTCCTCGCTCTCCTCGTCCTTCTGCTCCATGTGCATCTCAAAGGGGTTTCCTCCCTGGAGGTAGAGCTGGAAAAGGCTGAGCTCCTGCCCCGGCACAGCCCCAGACGAGGCCTGTTTACTGGGGGACACGGAGGGAGAACGGCACTGGCCCAAGAACTTGAACTCCTGAAAGTACATGCAGGACGAAGGGTTTCAGTGATTCTCTGAACATTATTTAAGGAAAAAAACTGTTTATAAGCAGGTAGGCAAAAAGACGTAATTCTGTTATTTAAAACAGTATTATGAGTGAAGATATTTTGACAATCCATCAGAAAAGTGACAAACTCATTGTGTATCAGAGGTTTAAGACAAAAGTGATGAGGGCTCAGGTCGTTTCTGCAGGTGTTTGATTGACAGGCAATAATAGACAATAAAAGAATAGTTATGGGGTTGTTCTTGTTTGTGTCTGGTGTTTGTTAAGTTGAATTTATAAACCATATCATAATTTATGTTACTGAGCCTAACACACATCGACAAAGACGAAACTATTTTAATAAAAGACAAATCTCATCATATTTTGGAAAGAACAACATTAATTTGTTTTGCTGCATTTTGATTAAACATATACATAATGTAATGAAATATAATAAAATAATAAAAATCAAATGAATGAATAGGTCTGAACCCCCTCAGACAAATCATCAACAACACTGGCTATGGATCAGGACTGGAGCCGCCGTCAGTCACCTCCTCTACATGGATCAAACTGTACGATAAGAATGAGACATGGACTCACTGATCCACACCAGGATCTACAGCACAGACACTGGAATGTCATTCAGGCTGGAGAAGTGCAGCCGGATGGTGACAAAGAGAGGGAAGGTAGTCCACACAGAAGAGGTCTCACTCCCAGAAGGGACAATAGCAGACACTGAGGACAGGTACAAGTACCTTGGTATCCCACAAGCAAATGGCAACAAGAGGAAACAAGGAAAGAAGCCACGGCCAAATACCTCAGACGAGTAAGACAAGTCCTAAGGAGTCAGCTCAATTAAAATACTTTTTAAATGGAGGAAGAAACATATTAAAGCTCAGTTTTCTAAACTGGACTTTGGGTCGAAGCAGGAGGTTAGAATTAAAGGACCAACGCTAAAGGAGCTAAATGGTTTGCTCCAGACGACGGGATGAAACTCGCTCTTTTCAAACACAGTGGGACGAAATGTAAGAAATGTAATGACTTCAATCCATTGAAAATTGGGGAAACAGAATAAGGATAAAAAAACAATACAAAACCAGCTTTTTATGTCATACTATTGGAGCTATTTCATACGGACTTCAGAACTTTTAATTTGAAATTCTTTTTTATTCTGGCCTTAAGTCACTGGGAGAGACACTGACCCGGGGCCAGATTTACTCGCCAGCACCTGGTTTATACACCACAGTCCAGGATGAAACATCCAAGATCCACAAGTACATCCAGGACAAGGCCCCAACAGATGATCAGTGTCTCAGACAGTGGAGCAGAGGAAGAGGAGCTGGAGGAACCATCATGGAAGGACAAGCCCCTGCATGGGATGTACCACCGGAACATAACTGAAGTGGATCATATCAAGAAATCCACCAATGTCTTGAGAAAGATCTGGACTGAAGGACAGAGGCTCATCCTGGAGCACAGGAGCCTTGAGCACCAGAGCGATAGAGGCTCAGATCTACCACCAGACAAGACCCAAGACAAAGAGGCTCCTGAGACAATCCAGCTCATAACTGCAGGTGTAAGATGCAGAAAACAAACATGGAGCCACAGAACCAAGTGGAGCCATAGTGACAGAAACATCTGTGAGAGTAACGGACTGGAAACCCCCAGGTCAAGAAACACATCCAAAGGTCGTGGAGAATGAGAAAAGATCCTGAAGGCCTCAGTGGTGCCCGTGGTCATCGGACTCGGGGCAGTGACCCCCAAACTGGAGGAGAGACGACAGCAGATCCCAGGAGAAACATCAGACATCTCAGTCCAGAAAAGTGCAGCAGGCAAGTCAAGTTTATTTGTATAGCACAATTCATACACAACATAATTCAAAGTGCTTTACAGAATAAGAAAGACATTTAAATCACACAAATCAGAACATAAATAATCAGCACAGGAACAGCAAAGATACTGTAGAACCCTCAAGCTCCCAGGCCTCTGGGAGAGGACCGAGCGTGGAAAAAGAAAATGAGACCATCGGCGGAGGGGGAGGAGGAGATTTTATATGGATAGGCAATCCAAATAACAGGTTCAAGGATTGAGGATATTTCTTTGAAATTCCTGTAGTTATACAGGCTCCTGCCGTCTGTCTGGATCTGCGACCTCATCAAACTCTAGAACGTGAACACAATCTTAACTGAGCTGATTTTTTTTTTTTCTAACACAGTGAGAAAAATGCCCCAGTCGGTGCCACTTGTGAACCTGGATGTCATGTTTGTCCCAAATCCAAAATAAAACAGAGGATCTGGAAACGTCATCACATTTTATCCAGACAAATATTACGGAGATTTGAGCCGTTTTAATGTCGTTTAACTTTGTCTGAGAGCCACACACAATTCAATCGCCTTTATGAGAACCTGTCGCCTGCAGACATACTGGAGCTGGCTTTGGGTCCATACTGTTGATTGGCAAATGAGTTTTTTAGTGAGCTCAATCCAAGCATGAAAGAAACAAGATGAAAAATAGATTGTGTTGAAAATTAGCTCCATTTATCATTCAAAGGGCTGTGCATCTGCCTGTTCGATGAGCTGAATTTAAAGTGTTCTCTATAGACTGCATACATTACACCACCCTCAGGCAGGTGGAGGCAGATTAACTGCACGACTGAAATGTCCCACAGTGGGGCTTTAATGGACCTATCTTCATAGACATAAACAGGAGGCCGAGGTAAGAGTCTGAAGAAACGTCAGTCACAGAAACTCCTCCATCTCCATGGAGACAAGAGCTTAGACATTACAGGTCTGTGGAGAGGCAAGCCCGCTCACAGCAACAATACATGACTAAAATGTTACGCAGCATAGCTTTAAATGTTTCAAGTTATATTTTATTGTATTGATAATTTGCGGGGTGTTCTACATTTAACTCTATGGCAGAATTTCCACGGTGACATCATGCTCACACTAGGAAACACTGCCAAAAAATAAAATAAAATAGTCTGAAAACGGTGTGTTCAATTACAGCTCAGATAAAAGTCTAACAAAGCCTCAGACAGAGGTATGCCTTCAGTTAGCATCACAAAGTGTCAATAGGCCTGTTGTGTAACCATTCGACTGTCAGATGTGATGCATTTGGTTCTTGTTTTCGTGTACACGCCTGGCTGCAGAGCGTCTGTGACTCACGTGCAGTTGGGAGATGTTGAAGTTGGACTTGACTGGACACAATTCCCACGTTTCATTTTCCAGGAACATCCTCAGCTCCTCCAGACGAGCCCTGTTTTCAAACCACAGTCAGCAGGTTACGGATTCAATGTGCGGCTCGTGATTTTTACTCTTAAAGGTCTTACATTACACAAAACTGACTCTTGTGACCTACTGTTATAAGGTTGATCCGTCTTCAAAAACATATCCAGAGTTTTGTTTTGTTTCATTCACATATTTAAGTAACACGTCTGTGTCCCTCAGCCTCAGATCCAGAGCAAAAGAAAAAGAAAATCTGTCACTGGACAAAAAGTTATAGACGTGAAGACGTTTTGCTGCTCATCCAAGTCTCTTCTTCAGTTCTGGTCAGATTTCTGCTGGACACTGACTTATATCTGTCTGAAGGAGGCGCTAACGACACTGAAACTGTAAACAGCTTTTGTCTCCAGTTTGTTTGTAGATTAGGCCTGTTGAGCTACACTAAGTGAGCACTGTGCCTCAGTCCTGCTTAACATAGTAATTCGAGCCCCTAATGAGTGATTTCACACCTATTAACTCCCGATGAACTCTATTGTTCTCTTTGTCCTGGGTCTGAGGATGGAGGTGTAGACGGGACAGATTATGTCTCAGGCTCCTGTTTAAGGAAGAATTCTCTTTCCAAACAAAAATATCTTCTCTAACTCTCCTCTCAAACCATTTCTTTTCTCTCAGATCTGAACCTCACTCTCTTCAGAGGAGAGGTTAGTGAGTTTGAGATGTAGATGTACATCAGACTGTGGTCCTGAGCTGCTCTCTCTCGTGTTGGTACATTCTCTTATATAGATGAACATCAGACTGTGGTCCTGAGCTGCTCTCTCTCGTGTTGGTACATTCTCTTATATAGATGAACATCAGACTGTGGTCCTGAGCTGCTCTCTCTCGTGTTGGTTCATTCTCTTATGTAGATGAACATCAGACTGTGGTCCTGAGCTGCTCTCTCAGTGGTGTTTACTGAAGTGAAACACTCCTACAACGATTTGTCGAATTGACAGATTTTAATTTTCTTTTGCTATGTTTGAGTAACACTTTATTATTAGTCTGTAACATCTCCCAAGCTCAAAACACTCTGTTCCACCTTGTGATGTCATGGAGCTGTAGTTTTCTGGTTAACAGCTCTTTGTACCTTTAGTTCAGAGCTTGGAAATTTCAGGACTGAAATGATCCAAATGATTCTAGTGAAGGTGGAGTTTAAAAACACAGTGGAGCACTTCCTGTACTAAAGTTCTTAAGCATGATATACTGTTAGAGTGAAATATAACGATAAATGATAATATTGAAACTATTTAATGCCACTGACACAATAAGAATAAAGCAGGATCACCCCAGTAAAGTGATTTTTAAATAAACAGTGTCATTAAAAGGTACAGGATTAACAGAATGAAAAAAGTGACTTATACAGCCCTCTGCTGCTTAAATGTTAATCTTTTACAATGTATATAACAAAAAAAACTTACAATTACTGCAAATAAATAGTACAAACTAAATATACTGTTCCGGTGTTCATATTTTGAACAGTATAGTACTTGATAGTACTTATCAGGACAGGCCTCTGCAGGTCAGAACAGTTTAAACTACATCCAGCAGATTTCAGTCACAAATCCTCTGCATCTGTCAACAGTTTGTAAAGTTTAAACTCCAGCGTAAACCTCTAAATGTTTGATTTCATAGTCCTGGTTTCATAATATTTGCTGGAGTCATTTCTTGGACCCTTCCTGAGAATTATTATCTTAACAGTAACAGTAACTTTACTCGTCCCCTCACAAGATGAAACTGGACCATGACAGACGAGTCATGACTGATGGAAGACATTTTAAAAGAACTGTGTAGACTGTATTTAAAAAAAGACAGTGTTTTTGCACTGAGGTCCACAGCAGCAGCACTCGGGTGGGAGGGCTGGGATCGCTGATTGCTCTGAGCCGTTTCATCACAAATAAAGAGAAGGCTGCTGGTTCCTGGGGAGAGCTGCACAAATACACTTTCTTGGAGCAGTTTGCAGAGTCAAGACAAAAATGTGAGGACACAAACCACTGAGAGAGAAAGTGAGGAAAGATAACGAGGCTAGAATACTCATTGACACGTGTAAATATTTGAAATCATACGGGTTCCCCTTATGTAACTATCAAAACAGAAGTGCAACGGACAATAAAATATTCTGTGTGACAAAAACGTGTTTAGTTCAGAGCTCTGCAGATCCGCTCTGACATTCATGGGATTCTAGAAGTATTTACTTTACTCTCCACTGTCCAGTGTTACACAAGAGAAGACCCAGAACATGAAGAACGACGAGGGAGAACGACACTGTGGTGTTCTGTTCAGGATGTAACTGCATGTTATGCTGCTGCTGCATGTTATGCTGCTGCTGCATGTTATGCTGCTGCTGCATGTTATGCTGCTGCTGCATGTTATGCTGCTGCTGCATGTTATGCTGCTGCTGTGTGTGATGCATTTTGGTTTTGCTCAGACCACAGTCACTAAAGGAGAAAAGGAGACAAACGTCTTTGCTGAGACAGTGTCCTCAGGAGGACTCACACAGTTTGTAGAGCACAATGTAGAGCCTAATGTCAAGAACTTTACAGAAAAGTCTTAAAACTATAAAACTTCAATGTAATTAAACATTCTTAGACATCCTTTTTTACTACTCCACCAGGCTGTTCAGACTGCAGTTGTTCTGCACTGTGAATGTTTCAACAATATCACAATGAATGTAGTTTAAGGCCTCATCTGTGGGTGTAGTTTAAAGCCTAAAAAGTGTAGTTTAAGGCCTCACCTGTGGTTTAAAGTGTAGTTTAAGGCCTCATCTGTGGGTTAAAGTGTAGTTTAAGGCCTCATCTGGTGGGTTAAAGTGTAGTTTAAAGCCTCACCTGTGGTTTTTAAGTGTAGTTTGTGGTTTAAAGGCCTCATCTGTGGGTTTGTTAAAGTGTAGTTTAAGGCCTCACCTGTGGTTTAAAGTGTAGTTTAAAGCCTCACCTGTGTGTAGTTTAAGGCCTCACCTGTGGTTTAAAGTGTAGTTTAAGGCCTCACCTGTGGTTTAAAGTGTAGTTTAAAGCCTCACCTGTGGTTTAAAGTGTAGTTTAAAGCCTCACCTGTGGTTTAAAGTGTAGTTTAAAGCCTCACCTGTGGTTTAAAGTGTAGTTTAAAGCCTCACCTGTGGTTTAAAGTGTAGTTTAAAGCCTCACCTGTGGTTTAAAGTGTAGTTTAAGGCCTCACCTGTGGTTTTTAAAGTGTAGTTTAAAAGCCTCACCTGTGGTTTAAAGTGTAGTTTAAAGCCTCACCTGTGGTTTAAAGTGTAGTTTTAAAGCCTCACCTGTGTGGTTAAAGTGTAGTTTAAAGCCTCACCTGTGGTTTAAAGTGTAGTTTTAACCTGCCTCACCTGTGGTTTAAAGTGTAGTTTAAAGCCTCACCTGTGGTGTTTTTAAAGTGTAGTTTTAAAGCCTCACCTGTGGGTTAAAGTGTAGTTTAACCTGTGGTTTAAAGTGTAGTTTAAAGCCTCACCTGTGGTTTAAAGTGTAGTTTTAAAGCCTCACCTGTGGTTTAAAGTGTAGTTTAAAAGCCTCACCTGTGGGTTTAAAGTGTAGTTTAAAGCCTCACCTGTGGTTTTAAAGTGTAGTTTAAAGCCTCACCTGTGGGTTAAAGTGTAGTTTAAAGCCTCACCTGTGGTTTAAAGTGTAGTTTAAAGCCTCACCTGTGGTTTAAAGTGTAGTTTAAAGCCTCACCTGTGGTTTAAAGTGTAGTTTAAAGCCTCACCTGTGGGTTAAAGTGTAGTTTAAAGCCTCACCTGTGGGTTAAAGTGTAGTTTAAGGCCTCACCTGTGGTTTAAAGTGTAGTTTAAAGCCTCACCTGTGGTAGTGTTTGAAGTAGTTGACACTCTGGCGTTTGATGGACTCTTGCAGAACCTCAGATTTACTGTCACAGAATTCTTCTCCCACCTGCATGAGCCTGTCCACAGAGGGAGGCATGACTCATAAATACAAAAATACACTTTTGGGTTTGATGTGATGCAGGGACAGAGTAACACTCTTTACTGCCCCTAGTGCTCGTGCGTTTTATAGCAGTTTTGAATGAATGAAACATTTTATTTTGGTAAGCTGCGTGCTTATGTCAGCCCACCCTGACAACACACAACTCCACAAAACAGTAACATAACACAATCAGTATCTTGGCTCATATGAGCTACTACAAAGTATATGCATGAATGAATTCATGCTTTAATTTTTTTAAATTTAGACAGACTTTTGATTAACTTAAATTCATCACTGAGATCGTTCCAAAGTCTTATTCCTAAAACCGATCCACATCTTTGCTTCACATTATTTCTTATTTTACTGGATTCAAACTGAAGCAAACCTCTTAAATTATAGTAACTACTTTTTAATTTAAAGAAGGACTGAATTTCAACAGGAACATCCTTATTCACAAAACAGAATTGTCAAAATTTTAACTTAACTATTTCCATAAATTTTAATATGTTTGATTTTATAAATAGTTCATTAGTCGGACAGAATCCTGCTTTATTAATGATTCTTTTTGCCCTTTTCTGTAGTTTAATTATAGGATCTACATATGTTTTACAAGCATTTCCCCAAATTTCCGAACAGTAAGATAAATACGGAAGCACAAGTGATGAATATAATAAATGCAGCATTTCTTATTCAATACAGATTTGGTTTAATAAAGTAAACCAACAGTTTTTGATATTTTACTCCTGATGTTCTGTATATGTGGTTTCCAGCAGATCTGATGATCTATAATCACTCTCCCAAGAACCTCGTCTCATAAACACGTTTCTATTTCGATTCCGTTCCAAAACAATTTTACATTAGAATTTACCTTATTAGATCCAAAAATCATGAATTTGTCTTCTTCTCGTTCAGTGATAACTTATTTAAATCAAACCCTTTTTAAAATTGTATCTACTCTGTTTAAACTTGTGAAATTAACTGATCAACATCAAATCCTGAACAATATAAATTTGTGTCATCTGCAGAAATAACCAGATTCAATATTCTAGAAACTTTACAAATGTCATTCAAATAAAGGATAAATAATTTTGGCCCCAGAACAGATCCTTGGGGGATTCCGCACGAAAGAGTTTTATGAAGTTTTAGTCTGAACTGGGTCAATTTTTTTATCTGTCCAGCCAAAACCATGAGGTTTGACAAAACTTTATAAAGATGAGTGAATCTCTCTAACTCCAGACGCCATGACTGGCAGGTTAATGAATTAGAGATATATTAGAGATATAGAGGCATGGTCCAAAAACAGCCACTTACACGTAAAAAAAGGGAAAAAAAAAAACAACAGAGGATGGAGAACCAGTGCAGATTTTTACAGAATCAACAAACAAACCAAACTTATTTATCTCAGGTAAAAGTAAAAATCATACATTCTGTTCTGAATGTTACGAGAATTTTCAAAAGGGTCAGGACGGAGTCTCGCTCTGAGGTCTCACTCCAGATTCTTCTGGACTAGACTGAACGCAGAGCGGACTGGCTGTTCATGCAGTTAATCTGTAGCTTTGTGACCTAAAACAGTCTAAAACAGTAAAACTCTTTCTTTAGAATAAAACAAAAAAGAAGTAACATACAAACTCTGGGCTGTAGTAAAAATGTCGTCTGTGTCACAAAATGAAAGTTGGACAAAACGCTGAGACAGTGAGAAGAGAGTGAGGCACCTGCTGATGATGTCCAGCACCACGATGAAGTCATCGTACTTAAAACTGGACATGTCTGTGCCCAGGATGAAGGGCTTGACCTTCAGCTGCACGTCCTGAGGAGACAGGATGGTCTTTAATACGAAAACATACACAGACACACAAAATATACACACAAACACACAAAATATACACACAAACACACAAAATATACACACAGACACAAAGTAACAAACCAAACACACGTCCTGAGGAAACAGGATGGTCTTTAACACGAAAACATACACAGACACACAAAATATACACACAAACACAAAACATGCACACAAACACACCACACACAACCAAACACACAAAACATACACACAAAACACACACACACACTCAGACCAAACACATTTAGAGTGAATCATTTCAGTTATAATAAAAATAAAAACACAGCACACAGTCTGATTTAGTGGAGTATTTAGTATTTAGTTATTTCTAGCTATTTATTTATTATCTTGTTTTATTTTTTATCTTTTTTTTTTGCATGTACGATTTTCCTTCTGTTCTTTAACTGTGCGGTGCAATACTGGAATTTCCCCACTGTGGGACTAATAAAGGCTTAACTTAACTTATCTTATCTTATTATCTTATCTTAGTATTTAAGTGTGGTACGAGTGTGGTATAATTTAACTTATTTAATAAAAGTGTAACATACATTTTTAAAGCCTTTAGTTTCTATTTTCACACAGTCCATTCTGCTCAGGACCCTGATGTTTTAATCATACATTTAGTCAAGTGTAAAACTGTTTGTTGTACTTTTTATTCCAATATCGACACAGATTCTGCAGCTCTACACAAACCTTAGTTTAGACACCGTACCTGCCAGATCCGCGTCAGCCCGTGCTCCAGCTTCTTCTTCACGTACGAGCGGTCCACCCCCTCGTCCGACTCCTCTGCAGCGCCACCTGCAGGGTTTGTTTTGACATTACTCTTTTGACTAAATTGTTTTTAGCTTTAGTCAAAAGTTGGTCAAGTCATAATTAGGCCTGTCACAGTAGGACATTACGAAGTACGATTTAGAAAAGTCTCTACTGTATGTGTAGACCTGCAGTATGTGTAGGACTACTGTATGTGTAGACCTACACATACAGTAGTCCTACAGTGTGTAGGCCTGCTGTACGTGTAGACCTACTGTATGTGTAGGCCTGCTGTATGTGTAGACCTGCAGTATGTGTAGGCCTGCTGTACGTGTAGGCCTACTGTATGTGTAGGCCTGCTGTATGTGTAGACCAGCAGTATGTGTAGGACTACTGTATGTGTAGGCCTGCTGTACATGTAGGCCTACTGTACGTGTAGGCCTACTGTGCAGGGAGAATGGAGCAGACTGTTACCTGGAGCGTCCTGCTTGTCGTGCTCCTCGTGCCACTGCATCGTACAGTGGTAGCTGAGCATTACTTCCCACAATGCTTTGCACAGATCTGTCAGACACGGAATGTAACTGTCCAGTGTAATGTGCTGTGAAAAAAGAAATAAAAATCTGATCACAATATAATCTTAATATAATCATGACCATTTTAGAAGCAAAAATAAGTATTTCCAGTTAAATCCTGTGAAGTGTCTGTCACAGCTCGTCTGGTTTGTGGACAGGAGACGTGTGTTTATACATATGTGTGTGTATGGATCCACAGACACAGCTCACATACTATAACTCCAAACACCCAGTGCGGGGCGCGCGACCCGCACTGAGGGCGGGGGCGCGCGACCCGCCCTCAGTGTGGGGGCGCGCGACCCGCCTTCGGTGTGGGGGCGTGCGACCCGCCCTCGGTGGGGGCGAGCGACCCGCCCTCGGTGTGGGGCGCGCGACCCGCACTGAGGGCGGGGGGCGTGCGACCCGTCCTCGTGTGTGGGGGCGCGCGACCCGCCTTCGGTGTGGGGGCGAGCGACCCGCCCTCGGTGTGGGGGCGCGCGACCCGCACTGAGGGCGGGGGCAAGCGACCCGCCCTCCGTGTGGGGGCGCGCGACCCCCTCCGTGTGGGGGCGCGCGCGACCCGCCCTCCGTGTGGGGGCGCGCGCGACGCCCTCGGTGTGGGGGCGCGCGACCCGCCCTCGGTGTGGGGGCGCGCGACCCGCACTGAGGGCGGGGCGTGCGACCCGTCCTCGGTGTGGGGGGGCGCGCGACCCGCCTTCGGTGTGGGGCGCGAGCGACCCCCCCCTCGGTGTGGGGCGCGCGACCCGCCCTGAGGGCGGGGGCGCCACCCCGTCCTCGGTGTGGGGGCGCGCGACCCGCCTTCGGTGTGGGGGCGCGCGCGCGACCCGCCCTCGGTGTGGGGGCGCGCGACCCGCACTGAGGGCGGGGGCAAGCGACCCGCCCTCCGTGTGGGGGCGCGCGACCCGCCCTCCGTGTGGGGGCGCGCGACCCGCCTCCGTGTGGGGGCGCGCGCGACCCGCCCTCGTGTGTGGGGGCGTGCGACCCGCCCCGTAACAGTTTGTATCATGTGTTTTTTATATTTATGGAGGGTTGTCGTGTGGAGCATGAATGACATAGGCTTGTGGGCGGAGCTCTGTACATGGGTGACGTGGGGTTGTGGGTGGAGCTTTGTTCAAAATTTTTCAGCTAACCGTAGGGATAGTTCAAATATTGATTAGGAGAGATCGCTAAATTGCTCAAACATGCAGGGATGACGTCTAAAACCTCTTCAGGAATCTTTTTGATGAGGGAACATCATATAACACCGTAGAAAGCTAAAAAAATCAATCATAATACTAAAAATTATGCAAAATTATCATGGTTAAGATGTTTTCTGGTTTATAGTTCCAAGTTTTCTGTATGTGGATGTCGTTTATAGTGCCTGGAAAGCGCTGTTACTATTCTGTTAAGTGTTTTTTTTTACTGCAAACCAGTTTCCTCACAGAGTCTGAAAATGATCCAGTTCTACGACTAAAACAACCTAAATGTAAAGTGACATGTAACTGGAGCCTTATGTCACATTAACTTTACTTTCTCATTCAGAAAGTTTAAGCTCCAGGTTTAGAAAATGAGGAGTGAGGAGCTCCTTCTGCTTCTGGGTAATTCAAAACAAAAAAACACGTTTTATTTTAATAATGACATGTTTTCAAAAATAGACCCACCAAGAGGACATAAATAATGATTTGACCCCGTTTAACTTTTGTTATGTTTTAAATTATTCAGGTTTTAAAAGTGTTGTCAACTGGGTAATGTGCTGTTAACTCACCACGCTCATATCACTCTTACACCACACTTATACCACACTCATATCACTCTTACACCACACTCGTGTCACACTTACACCACACTCGTATCACACTTACACCACACTTATATCACACTCGTATCACTCTTACACCACACTTACACCACACTCGTACCACACTCACACCACACTCATACCACACTCGCATCACACTCGTACCACACTCACATCACACTCGTACCACACTCACATCACACTCGTACCACACTCGCATCACACTCATACCACACTCGCATCACACTCGTACCACACTCGCACCACACTCACATCACACTCGTACCACACTCGCACCACACTCACACCACACTCATACCACACTCGTACCACACTCGTACCACACTTACACCACACTCACACGACACTCATACCACACTCACATCACACTCGTACCACACTTATACCACACTTACACCACACTCACACCACACTCATACCACACTCACATCACACTCGTACCACACTTATACCACATTTGTTTGGAAGGTTTCAGTTCTTTTGGCAGTGGCAGTAGTGTTTTCTGGTGACAGATTTAAAACATGGATGTCTGGACAGTTTAATTGTCCATGAGGCAGAACACTCACCATGACTGATACTTTAAAAATGACACATATTTAAAGTGTTGGTTGTGTTAGGCTGAAGGATCTTGGTTTGACTGATGCCCCTCTGTCATTTTTATTCAATACAACCAAATACTTAAAGAATTATGGCCCAAAAAAGATCCAAATGATCTGAAAACAAATCGACTGGGTTGACGTTACACAGGTGATGTTCCACTGCATATTTGTCAAATATGTTTAATATATGTTTAAATTAATGTATCTTGCTTCAAAAGCCCAAAAACTATTATGATTAAACCAAACCAAAGTGGAGACACTTCCCCAGATGAAGCGTCATGATGACACTGTCACATGGCATGGAGGCTGGGCCGATTGTAGAGTTCAGAATATCCTCACATTTCTCTGGACAGTTCTGAATATCCTCACATTTCTCTGGACAGTTCTGAATATCCTCACATTTCTCTGGACAGTTCTGAATATCCTCACATTTCTCTGGACAGTTCTGAATATCCTCACATTTCTCTGGACAGTTCTGAATATCCTCACATTTCTCTGGACAGTTCTGAATATCCTCACATTTCTCTGGACAGGTCAGAATATCCTCACATTTCTCTGGACAGTTCAGAATATCCTCACATTTCTCTGGACAGTTCTCGTCATGAAGCTCGTTCCTTCATGTTCGTAAAGTCTAATGACATTCTACAAAAATGTGCGTTATTCCAGTTTACGTCTGAAAGGTTTTGAGAGTTGGTTTTACAATAAAACAGGATGATTCTTTCAAACAAACAGGTTAAACCTGATTATTTCAGTCAATCTCTACTGAATAAAAGATACAAAGGAGCTGTTAACTTGAAAACTACCACTTGATGACATCACAAGGTGGAACAGAGCATTTTGAGCTTTGGAGATGTTACAGACTAATAATAAAGTGTGACTCAAACATGTGAATGAAACAAAACACAACAAGTTTTTGAGGAGTTGTAACTTGATTTAAAGCTCACAAGAGTCCATTTTGTGTAATACAGGACTTTTAAATGTCTCACTTTGTTGTCTACAGTGGCATATCCTTGAATCATGACGTTATGCAAAACTAATTACTGCGCCCTAATTGTTATTCAGGCAGAATCCTCTGCAGCAGCACCGAGGAGCTCAGTATGGGGTCTACACCTTAAGAACTGTCTTAACGAGCTACAAATGAACTACTGATTACACTTATGTAATGAGAAGTATCTGCAGAGAAAAACAGAGGCACTGAGGAGAAGAGGGGGGTGTACAAGTCCACAAGGCCACAGTATATGCAGTACAAGAACGTACACAGAAACAAACACAACACAGTAATAGGATTTTCAGCACATGTCCTGCAGTATTCCCAAGACCAGAGAGTTGAATACAGTACGTCTCTGTTAAATTAAAAAGATCAAACACAGACCAAACAACATGAAGAATTTATTACTGTTTAAGTTAAAAAGATGGATTTTTATCTTTCATATAGGAGTGTGCAGGGAGCGAGCGTTGTCCAGATGAGGATTACGATTATTAACACTGGAGATAGATGGATACAGCTGTTTATTGTAGTGGGTGGTATATGTGGGGAAAAATATCAGAATCTGCACTAAAATATTGGCAGAACTTATGGGCAGGCCCGCTTACTGAAATTTGGGGGCCTGGGGCAAGAAGGCTCACACGGCCCCCCTCTAATGTAAAATGAATAGGCAGAGACAGACCCCTTTGTCCCCCCCCACATCAACTCCCCTGTTCATCAGTATCAGTCGCTCTGGATTATGAATAATCAGTATCAGCATCAACCACAAAAAAAATGTGACTCTCTAATTAAAACATAACTATCATTTTTTTACATCCGACTTGTCAGGATTGGTGGATTAACGGCTGCGCTCGGAGCAGACTGACCGTGCACAGGTCCTTGTACTGCATCTTCTGGAACTTGGTGTCAGCGTTCCCAGCGCACAGCTCCACGTACCCCAGCACCACCTGGAACACCGTGTTGTGGATGGCCTGGGTGAAGTGCATGTGCAGCTGGTCCATGGCCATCTGAGGGCGCAAGAGCAGAGGTTAGAGACGCAGAAGTGTAGAAACATCACTCTCCACAAAAAAACAGTCTCTTCCCTCTGCTGTTGTACTCGAGTACTCATAATACTGTCACTTTAAAGAGTATTTTACTTCTATGGGATATAACACATCCAAACTACTGCATATTTACACAGCTGTGGAGGGAAAAGCAGGAAACTTCATCTCAAAGCTCACTGAGAGAAGGAGTTTGTCGACGCTTTGAGGGTTTGATTTATTTACACCTTTTTGGAGCTCGACCCACTGACCTGAGTCTTTCCCAGCAGAGAGTACGCCCTCTGCACCTTCGTGTAGTGCACCACCTCAAAGTGTTTACACGTCTTTGACAGAGCCACGTCCAGCTGCTCCTGTGGAGACAAACACCACAGAGTCAGAGACGGAGGGATGGAGAGAGGGATACGAGAGAGAGGGATACGAGAGAGAGGGAGAGAGAGAAGGACACGCTGCTCCTGTGGAGACAAACACCACAGAGTGAGAGACGGAGGGATGGAGAGAGGGATACGAGAGAGAGGGATACGAGAGAGAGGGAGAGAGAGAAGGACAGGCTGCTCCTGTGGAGACAAAACACCACAGAGTCAGAGACGGAGGGATGGAGAGAGGGATACGAGAGAGAGGGAGAGAGAGAAGGACAGGCTGCTCCTGTGGAGACAAACACCACAGAGTCAGAGACGGAGGGATGGAGAGAGGGATACGAGAGAGAGGGAGAGAGAGAGAGGGCTGCTCCTGTGGAGACAAACACCACAGAGTCAGAGAGGAGGGATGGAGAGAGGGATACGATAGAGGGATAGAGGATACGAGAGAGAGGGAGAGAGGGATAGACAGAGGGATACGAGAGAGAGGGAGAGAGGGATACGATAGAGAGGGAGAGAGGGATGGACAGAGGGATACGAGAGAGGGATACAAGAGAGAGGGAGAGAGAGAAGGACAGAGGGATACGAGAGAGAGGGATAGGAGAGAGAGGGAGAGAGAGAAGGACAGGCTGCTCCTGTGGAGACAAACACCACAGAGTGAGAGACGGATATGAGACGGAGGGAGGAATACAAGAGAGAGGGAGAGAGAGAGAGGGAAGAAAGTGGAGAAGGGGGCCCGGTGGAAAAAGGAGAGAGTGTGGATGGAGAGCAAGGGAATAGAAATAGAGGGGAAGAGTGGAGATGGGCGAGAGTGGAGACAGAGGAGAACAACAGAGATCAGATAAAGGATGAAAGAAAGAGAAGATGGAGGGAGGAGAAAAGCAACAAAGAGAGAGTGAAAAGAGAGATGAGTAAGGAGAGGAAGGGAGGGGAGAGTGGAAGAGAGAGAAAGGGGTGAAGACCAGGAGAAGAATGGAAAGGAGAAAAGAAAGGAGAGAGGAGAGATAGAGCAGAGGGTAGAAGCATGGTGAGGAGGAGAGAGAGAGAGAGGGTAGAAGTGGATGAAGTGCGAGAAGAGAGGATCAGTGTGGATAATCTGAGCCTCACATCAGAGACGCCTGGAGTAGAATACATCAAGTACATCAAGTACATCAAGTACATCAAGTACATCAAGTACATGTAGTGGGTCAGAGGTCAGAGGTCAGAGGGCATGAGGCCATTTAAAGGATGTTGAACTTTTAAAGAACTTCCCCCATCGTCCCTCTGCTCAAGATGAAACGACACATTTTCATGTTGGTCTCAGTTTGGACAGAACCTGCTGAATATTTATCTTTTACTTCAGTAAAGTGAATATTTATCTCACTTTTACTTCAGTAAAGTGAATATTTATCTCACTTTTACTTCAGTAAAGTGAATATTTATCTCACTTTTACTTCAGTAAAGTGAATATTTATCTCACTTTTACACTAGTAAAGTTCGGACGTATCAGACAGTTATAAAACAGAATCCACCTGACACCTGACCTGAGTTTAAACCTTCATGTGACAGAATCAGGCCGTTATCTACTTTAAAAAGTTTCATTTGAACTATTGTGTAAGTCCGAGGCGTTTTGTCGCTTGTTAAATCAGAACTATTGAGCTTTACAGTTATAATCTATAACTGTGGATCATCATGTTAGAATTTGCACATTTTAAATCACAATATTCATCTAAAACTAAACAAAAACAAAATATTCTGCTGATTTCTGTTTTAAAAAACTGAACAATGGGACCCGACGCGACGCTGCTGAATCCTACATGTATCTGTTCAGAAAATAAAGTGAAAGAGTGAGACGAGCACAGAGCAGAGTCTGTGGAGCTGAAGACGAGGATCCACATCATGTCTCGATAGAGTTTAAGGATCGTTCAAACGTGCACGACTCAAATAACAACTTTGAGCGAGTAAATGTCGAGGGAAACGACTAAAACACGACTAAAGGCTCTAAAAAGTGGTTATGTAACTGTAAATATATTTGTCAAATCATGAAGGAAAATGATAAACTTCACCAGAATTTAAAAATACAAAAAGCCAGGCACATTTTTCCTTAATCAAAATCTTAAAGATAATTACAGTCACTATGTTTGAGTGAAGTGTGTCGTCTAATCTGTCAAATGCACAAAACAAATGTGCCTCTCGGATTTGACCCAACACACGATTCATGTTTCACTGCTGTGTTATTGAGCAAGACACTTTCTCAGCTGCAGGTGCATGAATGTGACTCACTTCTATCTGCTCCAGCGTGTCCTGCAGTTTGGAGTTCAGCTCACTGGAAAACACAAGAACACGTTTAAACACAGGGAGATGAAACACAAACATAAAACTGTCCACAGCACCTCCACAAACCCGAGGACTTTACACACTGACACTGTGAGGACAGTGCTCTGAAGGGGGATAGACTTAACACAGAGAGCAAAGAGACACACTGACGCTGTGAGGACAGTGCTCTGAAGGGGGAGAGACTTAACACAGAGAGCAAAGAGACACACTGACGCTGTGAGGACAGTGCTCTGAAGGGGGAGAGACTTAACACAGAGAGCAAAGAGACACACTGGACACTGTGAGGACAGTGCTCTGAAGGGGGATAGACTTAACACAGAGAGAGCAAAGAGACACACACTGACGCTGTGAGGACAGTGCTCTGAAGGGGGAGAGACTTAACACAGAGAGCAAAGAGACACACTGATGCTGTGTGAGGACAGTGCTCTGTAGGGGGAGTGACTTAACACACAGAGCAAAGAGACACACAGAGCAAAGAGACACACTGACGCTGTGAGGACAGTGCTCTGAAGGGGGAGAGACTTAACACACGGAGTAAAGAGACACACTGACGCTGTGAGGACAGTGCTCTGAAGGGGGAGAGACTTAACACAGAGAGCAAAGAGACACACTGACACTGTGAGGACAGAGCTCTGTAGGGGGAGAGACTTAACACAGAGAGCAAAGAGACACACTGACGCTGTGAGGACAGTGCTCTGAAGGGGGAGAGACTTAACACAGAGAGCAAAGAGACACACTGACGCTGTGGGGACAGAGCTCTGTAGGGGGAGAGACTTAACACAGAGAGTAAAGAGACACGCTGACACTGTGAGGACAGTGCTCTGAAGGGGGAGTGACTTAACACACAGAGCAAAGAGACGCACTGACGCTGTGAGGACAGTGCTCTGAAGGGGGAGAGACTTAAAACAAGGAGCAAAGAGACACACTGACGCTGTGAGGACAGAGCTCTGTAGGGGGAGAGACTTAACACACAGAGTAAAGAGACACACTGACACTGTGAGGACAGTGCTCTGAAGGGGGAGTGACTTAACACACGGAGCAAAGAGACGCACTGACGCTGTGAGGACAGTGCTCTGAAGGGGGAGAGACTTAACACACGGAGCAAAGAGACACACTGACGCTGTGAGGACAGTGCTCTGAAGGGGGAGAGACTTAACACAGAGAGCAAAGAGACACACTGACGCTGTGAGGACAGAGCTCTGTAGGGGGAGAGACTTAACACACAGAGTAAAGAGACACACTGACGCTGTGAGGACAGTGCTCTGAAGGGGGAGTGACTTAACACAGAGAGTAAAGACACGAGAGACTCTGTTGAAAAGTGAAACTTATAAAACACGTGAACATGTTTTGTTCTGAACATAGAATGTTCAAAACAATAAGAGGAAAATGTGATGTTACAGTTAATATGTAAAATATGTCACTTAAAGGAGAAGAGAAAGTCAAACACGTCAGAGGATAAAAGAGAAAGAAACAACTATAACATGGTAAAAAACTCTAAAGAGTCTGTTTCCTTTAAGAGTGAAACTCACGTCAGTAAAAGTGACTTTATTTGAACGACACGATAAACAGAATAAAAAGTGTTTGTCTCAGACGAGACGTTAGAGCTTCACACAGAATAATGAATAAATAATGAAACGAAGCAGCAATTAAACAGGCCCCGAAGAAACAGGAAGAAAAACACATCCTCCACCCACCACCACCTCAACACCACCTCAACACCACCCACATCCACCTCAACACCACCCACCACCACCTCAACACCACCCACCACCACCTCAACACCACCCACATCCACCTCAACACCACCCACATCCACCACCCACATCACCCATCCACACACCACCACCCACATCCACCTCAACACCACCCACCACCACCTCAACACCTCAACCACCACACCACATCACACCTCAACACCACCCACAACCCACCACACCACCACACACACCCACCACCTCAACACCACCACATCCACCTCAACACCACCCACCACCACCTCAACACCACCCACATCCACCTCAACACCACCCACATCCACCTCAACACCACCCACATCCACCTCAACACCACCCACATCCACCTCAACACCACCCACATCCACCTCAACACCACCCACCACCACCTCAACACCACCCACCACCACCTCAACACCACCCACATCCACCTCAACACCACCCACATCCACCTCAACACCACCTCAACACCACCACCACACCTGAGTGTAACATCTCCAAAGATCAAAACTCTCTGTTCCACCTTGTGATGTCATGAAGTGGTAGTTTTCACGTGAACAGCTCCTTTTACCTTTAGTTCAGTCGAGATAAGTGACTATTCCAGATTCGCTGAAATGATCCAGATGATTCTAGTGAAGGTGGAGTTTAAAAACACAGTGGAGCACTTCCTGTATCACCACATGATGACATCACAAGGTGGAACAGAGTGTCTTCAGTTTGAGAGAAGAACTCAGCCTGCAGGTTTGTGAGTTGAATGAAACAAAACACAAGTGTCTATGTTTGTGACGTGGAAACGACACAGATGAGGACATCGTGGGCCGTTTAAACGAGGACTCGCGGTTTTACCTGATGCAGCTGTAGTGCTTGAAGGTGCTGGCGGCTTTCTGACACTCCAGACACAGCTGAATGGCTCCTGGATAGTCCTCCTCCTGGAAACACACGGGACACTTCTGAGGCAAATACTCCACTGTGGTACCAGTCAGTTTTTAAGTACTGCAGAGGACGTGACCATATTTTTACAATATGTGTCTCACAGTTTGATATTTACTGCAATATTCTGTGGAGGCTAACACAACTGTGGATATGTTTTATATACTTTTCCTTTTAAAATGCCTTGACGAGGCTTTGGTTCTGTCATAACCCGAAGAGTTCACATTTGTCATGTAGTTTGCACCGACACAGAGCAGAGGATCATGGTCTATGTTGTTCCCTTTGTTTTTCTGCTGTTGTGATGGTCCATGATATTAGAGACTTTTGACCATATGATATGGTTAACTAAACGATGTTTCGTTAATGGTACATCCCTCGTGCTGAATCACTGAAGGTCCGTACTCAAAACTGTCTAATGAAAACCAGAGGAATCCAGAATCTAAACTCTGTGTCCCTCAGGCGTCCAGGTCTGATCCAGAGCAAAAGACAAAGTTTAAATCTGTAAAAGTGAAGAAGTTTCTCTGCTCATCCAAACAATCCCAGAACTGAAGAAGCGGTTTGGATGATCAGAGAAGCGTCTTCACTTATAACAATCTGTCCAGTGACAGATTTAAACTTGGTCTTTTGTGGTGTTTACTTCTGCAACAATTATAAGATAAGATTTGCCTTTATTAGTCCCACAGGGGAAATTCCAGCATCGAACCGCACACATAGAACAGAAGGAAAATCGTACATGCACAAAGAAAGTAAAATACAACAAGATAATAGATAAATAGCTAGAAATAATTTAAGAAATAGACTCAAGAATAAACTCTAATATACACACACATATATACATATAGATATACATCTCCGTAAAGTGACTTGTGAAGTGAGTATTGCACATTATGTAAAATGAGCTCGAGGGAATAACCGTATGGTCGACTCTGCCCTGATTTAAAGAGAACATATTGTGCTTGTGTCTATGGTTCATCTGTCACACCCGTGGATCATTAGGTTATAATTTGCACATTTTAAATCACAGTATTAATCTAACTAACACTGAGTTCTGTGTTAGACGACTGCAATGCCCAGAGGGAGCACACCACACCGTAAACGTCACCAGAGCCGGTATTAGGATGGACAGCTGCAGATCACACTAACGAGCCGCTGTTTTTTTCATTTGTATCAAAATGACAACGCTGTCAAACGCACATCACAGATTAAGGACATAAAATGACTAAAATAGTTGAGTTTATTGATTCGTATCTGACTCTCGATACTTCTGAAAACCCTCGTTTGTTCTAATGTAGTTGTACTTTTGCTGACCCGGTCGTAGACGGCAGGACATTAGTCTGAGTGTGGAGCAGAGTGACCTTCAGAGCAGGTCATTGTTACAGCCCCAGGGAAATCAGAGGGAAAAGGACCTGGGACAGAGGGCAGCACCAAGAGCCGACGTCCAGAGGCATTATGGGACTTTAAGTGGACGTAACAGAAATAAAGTAGGACTGTCATGAGTGGAGACATTTTCCATTAAGAAAAGAGCAGTCAGCCCTGTTTATATGTACATGAGTCCTGTTCACATGTACATGAGTCCTGTTCACATGTACATGAGTCCTGTGTTCACATGTACATGAGTCCTGTTCACATGTACATGAGTCCTGTTCACATGTACATCCTGTCACTGTTCACCTGTTCACAGTACATGAGTCCTGTTTCACATGTACATGAGTCCTGTTCACATGTACAGTCCTGTTCACATGTACATGAGTCCTGTTCACATGTACATGAGTCCTGTTCACATGTACATGAGTCCTGTTCACATGCACATGAGTCCTGTTCACATGTACATGAGTCCTGTTTATATGTACATGAGTCCTGTTCACATGTATATGAGTCCTGTTCACATGTACATGAGTCCTGTTCACATGTACATGAGTCCTGTTCACATGTACATGAGTCCTGTTCACATGTACATGAGTCCTGTTCACATGTACAGTCCTGTTCACATGTACAGTCCTGTTCACATGTACATGAGTCCTGTTCACATGTACATGAGTCCTGTTTCACATGTACATGAGTCCTGTTCACATGTACATGAGTCCTGTTCACATGTACATGAGTCCTTTACATGTACATGAGTCCTGTTCACATGTACATGAGTCCTGTTCACATGTACAGTCCTGTTCACATGTACATGAGTCCTGTTCACATGTACATGAGTCCTGTTCACATGTACATGAGTCCTGTTCACATGTACATGAGTCCTGTTCACATGTACATGAGTCCTGTTCACATGTACATCAGTCCTGTTTATATGTACAGTCCTGTTCCTGTTCACATGTACATGAGTCCCTGTTCACATGTACATGAGTCCTGTTCACATGTACATGAGTCCTGTTCACATGTACATGAGTCCTGTTCACATGTACATGAGTCCTGTTCACATGTACAGTCCTGTTCACATGTACATGAGTCCTGTTCACATGTACATGAGTCCTGTTCACATGTACATGAGTCCTGTTCACATGTACAGTCCTGTTCCTGTACATGAGTCTGTGTTCACATGTACATGAGTCCTGTTCACATGTACATGAGTCCTGTTCACATGTACATGAGTCCTGTTCACATGTACATGAGTCCTGTTCACATGTACATGAGTCCTGTTCACATGTACATGAGTCCTGTTCACATGTACATGAGTCCTGTTCACATGTACAGTCCTGTTCACATGTACATCAGTCCTGTTTATATGTACATGAGTCCTGTTCACATGTACATGAGTCCTGTTCACATGTACACGAGTCCTGTTCACATGTACACGAGTCCTGTTCACATGTACATGAGTCCTGTTCACATGTACAGTCCTGTTCACATGTACAGTCCTGTTCACATGTACATGAGTCCTTCTTTGCGGCTTTAGGGCTGACTCCTGGTTTTAGTAGTATTAGTTCTTGTTTAGTGCTGGTTAAGTAATGTTTTAGTCCTACTTTAATCTTGGTTCATGTTTGGCCTTGTCCTGGTCTCTCACTAAACGAGCTAAAGGTTTGTGATCGTAGATAAAAGGTGAGAGTGTCCTTACCTCCAGCATCTCACTGAGCCGCACGTCTGTTCTTTGCTGCAAAGACAAAAAGTGAAGTGCACGTTATAGTCTGACAGGAGGTGACAATGAGCACAAGGAGTAAGACAGGAGGAGAAAGGAGGAGACAGGAGGAGATAAGAACATGTGCACAAGGAGTAAGACAGGAGGAGACAGGAGGAGACAGGAGGAGACGATAAGAACATGTGCACAAGGAGTAAGACAGGAGGAGACAGGAGGAGACGATAAGAACATGTGCACAAGGAGTAAGACAGGAGGAGACAGGAGGAGACGATAAGAACATGTGCACAAGGAGTAAGACAGGAGGAGACAGGAGGAGACAGGAGGAGATAAGAACATGTGCACAAGGAGTAAGACAGGAGGAGACAGGAGGAGACAGGAGGAGATAAAGAACATGTGCACAAGGAGTAAGACAGGAGGAGACAGGAGGAGACAGGAGGAAGAAGGATAAGAACATGTGCACAAGGAGTAAGACAGGAGGAGACAGGAGGTGACAGAGGAAGACAGGAGGAGACGATAAGAACATGTGCACAAGGAGTAAGACAGGAGGAGACAGGAGGAGACGATAAGAACATGTGCACAAGGAGTAAGACAGGAGGAGACAGGAGGAGACAGGAGAGACAGGGAGGAGATAAGAACATGTGCACAAGGAGTAAGACAGGAGGAGACAGGGAGGAGACAGGAGGAGACGATAAGAAGGAGTGTGCACAAGGAGTAGTAAGGAGACAGTCAGGAGGAGACACGGAGGAAACAGGAGGAGACAGAAGGTGACAATAAGAACAGGTGCACAAGGCTTTATGCACAAGACTTTCCACATGAGCAGACCGATCCAAACACTGTTTTGCACCGTGTCACTTAGCCTCATTTGAGAGGATGTAGTTGGATGTAGGTGGATGTAGGTGGATGTAGGAGGATGTAGTTGGATGTAGGTGGATGTAGGTAGATGTAGTTGGATAGGAGTAGGATGGAGTAGGTGGATATAGGGTGGATGTAGTGGCTGTAGGTGGCTGTAGGTGGATGTAGGTGGATGTAGGTGTAGCTGTATGTGGATGTAGTGGATGTGTGGGATGTAGGTGGATGTAGGTGGATGTAGGTGGATGTAGTTGGATGTAGTTGGATGTAGGTGGATGATGTAGGTGGATGTAGGTGGATGTAGATGGATGTAGTTGGATGTAGTTGGCTGTAGGTGGCTGTAGGTGGATGTAGTTGGATGTAGGTGGATGTAGGTCGATGTAGTTGGATGTAGGTGGATGTAGGTCGATGTAGTTGGATGTAGGTGGATGTAGGTCGATGTAGTTGGATGTAGGTGGATGTAGGAGGGGACTTGGAGAATATCGTTGTAGTTACAGGTTTATACTTGAGTATCTATGGTCAATAATAGTTGGATGTAGTTCGATATAGTTGGATGTAGTTGGCTGTAGGTGGATGTAGGTGGATGTAGGTGATTGTAGCTGGATGTAGGTGGATGTAGGTGGATGTAGTTGGATGTAGTTGGCTGTAGGAGGAGACTTGGAGAATCGTTGTAGTTACAGGTTTATACTTGAGTATCTTTGGTCAGTAATAGGTGGATGTAGGTGGATGTAGGTGGATGTAGTTGGATGTAGGTGGATGTAGCTGGATGCAGGTGGATGTAGGTGGTGGTGGATGGTCAATAATAGTTGGATGCAGGTGGATGCAGGTGGATGTAGGTGGATGTAGGTGGATGTAGCTGGATGTAGTTGGATGTAGTTGGATGTAGGTGGATGTAGTTGGATGTAGGTGGATGTAGGTGGATGTAGTTGGATGTAGTTGGATGTAGGTGGATGTAGGTGGATGTAGGGATGCAGGTGGATGTAGGTGGATGTAGTTGGATGTAGTTGGATGTAGTAGTTGTAGTTGGAGTAGTTGGATGTAGTGGATGTAGTTGGATGTAGTTGGATGTAGGTGGATGTAGGTGGATGTAGCTGGATGTAGTTGGGATGTAGGTGGATGTAGGTGGATGTGTAGGTGGATGTAGCTGGATGTAGGTGGATGTAGCTGGATGTAGCTGGATGTAGTTGGCTGTAGGTGGATGTAGCTGGATGTAGTTGGATATAGGTGGATGTAGGTGGATGTAGCTGGATGTAGCTGGATGTAGTTGGGCTGTAGGTGGATGTAGCTGGATGTAGTTGGATATAGGTGGATGTAGGTGGATGTAGTTGGATGTAGGTGGATGTAGTTGGATGTAGCTGGATGTAGTTGGATATAGGTGGATGCAGGTGGATGTAGGTGGATGTAGTTGGCTGTAGTTGGCTGTAGTTGGATGTAGTTGGCTGTAGTTGGCTGTAGTTGGCTGTAGTTGGCTGTAGTTGGATGTAGATGGATGTAGTTGGCTGTAGTTGGATGTAGTTGGATGTAGGTGGATGTAGGTGGATGTAGTTGGATGTAGTTGGATGTAGGTGGATGTAGGTGGATGTAGGTGGATGTAGTTGGATGTAGTTGGCTGTAGTTGGCTGTAGGTGGATGTAGTTGGCTGTAGTTGGCTGTAGTTGGATGTAGGTGGATGTAGTTGGCTGTAGTTGGATGTAGGTGGATGTAGTTGGCTGTAGTTGGCTGTAGTTGGATGTAGGTGGATGCAGGTGGAGACTTGGAGAATATCGTTGTAGTTACAGGTTTATACTTGAGTATCTTTGGTCAGTAATAGGTGGATGTAGTTGGCTGTAGTTGGATGTAGTTAGCTGTAGGTGGATGTAGGTGGATGCAGGTGGTGGTGGATGGTCAATAATAGCTGTATGTAGGTGGATGTAGTTGGCTGTAGGTGGATGTAGGTGGATGTAGTTGGCTGTAGTTTGATGCAGGAAGAGACTTGGAGAATCGTTGTAGTTTCAGGTTTATACTTGAGTATCTATGGTCAATAATAGTTGGATGTAGTTGGATGTAGTTGGATGTAGGTGGATGTAGTTGGATGTAGTTGGATGTAGGTGGATGTAGTTGGATGCAGGTGGATGTAGGTGGATGTAGTTGGATGTAGGTGGATGTAGCTGGATGCAGGTGGATGTAGGTGGATGTAGTTGGATGTAGGTGGATGTAGTTGGATGTAGTTGGATGTAGGTGGATGTAGGTGGATGTAGCTGGATGTAGTTGGATGTAGTTGGATGTAGGTGGATGCAGGAGGAGACTTGGAGAATCGTTGTAGTTACAGGTGTATACTTGAGTATCTATGGTCAATAATAGTTGTATATAGTTGGATGTAGGTGGATGTAGTTGGATGTAGGTGGATGCAGGTGGATGTAGGTGGATGTAGGTGGATGTAGGTGGATGTAGGTGGATGTAGGTGGATGTAGTTGGCTGTAGGTGGATGTAGTTGGATGTAGGTGGATGTAGGAGGAGACTTGGAGAATATCGTTGTAGTTACAGGTTTATACTTGAGTATCTTTGGTCAATAATAGGTGGATGTAGTTGGATGTAGGTGGATGTAGCTGGATGCAGGTGGATGTAGTTGGATGTAGTTGGATGTAGTTGGATGTAGGTGGATGTAGGTGGATGCAGGTGGATGTAGGTGGTGGTGGATGGTCAATAATAGTTGTAGTATGTAGTTTTTTCACAGCTCTGGGTCAAACCTCCTCCTGCACTGACCTCAGCTCAATGCAGAGAAGCAGCAGCTCCTTAAACGTTCCTTAGTGTCGTAGTTATAATATAATATAATATAATATAGTTATAATATGAGTCATGGATCTGCTGAGTCTGTGGATCAGTGTTTTTGGCCAGAGGTCGAACAGCGCCGCGCTCTGGCCTGTACCGGTATTACACACTGAATATACTAAAGCTGTGAGGATTTATTGAAAACAGAAGCATTCACACATTGTCCCATGTCTGTGAAAAACATGTCTACTGTAGATTTTATGAGTTTTATGATGGTTTCAGTTTAAGGTGCAGCGTACGTCACAAGTTTCTGTTCTTTTGATGCTTTATCTCCTGTTTGCAGCGTTATTATATTTTCTTTTACACATGATTATAGACGACACACTGAGACTGAAGTGGGCTAATCTTTAAAACAGCCATTCAAAAGAGTGGCCCACTCAAATAATTACTCTGTGCTGTTCTGTTACTGCACGATAAAGTCCACTGCATTTTCTTGTCCATGTACATTTACTTTGACTGCGTACTTTCTCCTAACTCGCTGTAGTAGATCAATCTGGGGTGTGTACTGGTTTAGAAGGTCAGTATTACTTAGGTCTTAGTTTAGTCTTACTTTAGTCCTGGTTTAGTCCCCGTTTAGTCCCCGTTTAGTCCCCGTTTAGTCCCCATTTCAGTCCTGGTTTAGTCCTGGTTAAGGAGTTTGTACCAGATGCTCAGAATTGTGGAAATATCAAAATGTCCTGTCCTGTCTTAGTCCCGTCTTAGTCCCGTCTTAGTCCCGTCTTAGCCCCCTCTTCGTCCCCTCTTCGTCCCCTCTTCGTCCCCTCTTCGTCCCCTCTTCGTCCCCTCTTCGTCCCCTCTTCGTCCCCTCTTCGTCCCCTCTTCGTCCCCTCTTCGTCCCCTCTTCGTCCCCTCTTCGTCCCCTCTTAGTCCCCTCTTAGTCCCCTCTTCGTCCCCTCTTCGTCCTCTCTTAGTCCTCTCTTAGTCCTCTCTTAGTCCCCTCTTAGTCCCCTCTTAGCCCTCTCTTCGTCCCCTCTTCGTCCCCCCTTTGTCCTCTCTTAGACCTCTCTTAGTCCCCTCTTAGCCCTCTCTTAGTCCCCTCTTAGACCTCTCTTAGACCTCTCTTAGCCCCCTCTTAGCCCTCTCTTCGTCGTCCCCTCTTAGTCCTCTTAGCCCTCTCTAGCCCCTCTCTTCGTCCCCTCTTAGACCTCTCTTAGTCCTCTCTTAGACCTCTCTTAGCCCTCTCTTTCGTCCCCTCTTAGCCTCTCTTATCTCCCCTCTTAGCCCTCTCTTAGTCCCCTCTTAGCCCTCTCTTAGCCCTCTCTTAGCCCTCTCTTAGTCCTCTCTTAGTCCCCTCTTAGCCCTCTCTTAGTCCCCTCTTAGCCCTCTCTTAGCCCTCTCTTAGTCCTCTCTTAGTCCCCTCTTAGCCCCTCTCTTAGACCTCTCTTAGCCCTCTCTTAGTCCTCTTAGTCCTCTCTTAGTCCCCTCTTAGCCCTCTCTAGTCCCCTCTTAGCCCTCTCTTAGCCCTCTTAGTCCCCTCTTAGCCCTCTCTTCGTCCCTCTTAGTCCCCTCTTAGGTTAGCCTCTCTTCGTCCCCCTTAGCCCTCTCTTAGTCCTCTCTTAGTCCCCTCTTAGCCCTCTCTTCGTCCCCTCTTAGCCCTCTCTTCGTCCCCTCTTAGCCCTCTCTTAGCCCTCTCTTAGTCCCCTCTTAGCCCTCTCTTAGCCCTCTCTTCGTCCCCTCTTAGACCTCTCTTAGCCCTCCCTTAGCCCTCTCTTAGCCCTCTCTTAGCCCTCTCTTAGCCCTCTCTTAGCCCCCTCTTAGCCCTCTCTTAGCCCTCTCTTCGTCCCCTCTTAGACCTCTCTTAGCCCTCCCTTAGACCTCTCTTAGCCCTCCCTTAGCCCTCTCTTAGCCCTCTCTTAGCCCTCTCTTCGTCCCCTCTTAGCCCTCTCTTCGTCCCCTCTTAGACCTCTCTTCGTCCCCTCTTAGCCCTCTCTTCGTCCCCTCTTAGACCTCTCTTCGTCCTCTCTTAGCCCTCTCTTAGCCTCTCTTCGTCCCCTCTTAGTCCTCTCTTAGCCCTCCCTTAGCCCTCTCTTAGCCCTCTAGCTTTTAGCCCTCTCTTCGTCCCCTCTTAGACCTCTCTTCGTCCCCTCTTAGCCCTCTCTTCGTCCCCTCTTAGACCTCTCTTCGTCCTCTCTTAGCCCTCTCTTAGCCCTCTCTTCGTCCCCCTCTTAGCCCTCCCTTAGCCCTCTCTTAGCCCTCTCTTCGTCCCCTCTTAGACCTCTCTTAGCCCTCTCTTAGCCCTCTCTTAGCCCTCTCTTAGCCCTCTCTTAGCCCTCTCTTAGTCCTCTCTTAGCCCTCTCTTAGTCCTCTCTTAGTCCCCTCTTAGCCCTCTCTTAGCCCTCTCTCTTAGTCCCTCTCTCTAGTCCTCTCTTAGTCCTCTCTTAGTCCTCTCTTAGTCCCCTCTCTTAGTCCCTCTTAGTCCCCTCTTAGCCCTCTCTTAGTCCTCTCTTAGCCCTTCTCTTAGTCCTCTCTTAGCCCTCTCTTAGTCCCCTCTTAGTCCTCTCTTAGCCCTCTCTTAGTCCCCTCTTAGCCCTCTCTTCGTCCTCTCTTAGTCCTCTCTTAGCCCTCTCTTCGTCCCTCTTTAGCCCTCTCTTAGCCCTCTCTTAGTCCTCTCTTACCCTCTCTTAGCCCTCTCTTAGCCCTCTCTAGCCCTCTCTAGCCCTCTCTATAGCCCTCTCTTAGCCCTCTCTAAGCCCTCTCTTAGCCCTCTCTTAGCCCTCTCTTAGTCTCCCTCTTCCCCTCTCCCCTCTTAGCCCTCTCTTAGCCCTCTCTTAGCCCTCTCTTAGCCCTCTCTTAGCCCTCTCTTAGACCTCTCTTAGTCCCCTCTTAGCCCTCTCTTAGCCCTCTCTTCGTCCCCTCTTAGACCTCTCTTCGTCCCCTCTTAGCCCTCTCTTAGCCCTCTCTTCGTCCCCTCATAGTCCCAGGCTGTGTGCTGCTCACCAGGGTCTTGATGGTCCTGAGGGACTTGAGGAGACCGGTCAGTAGCTGTCTCCTCCTCTGATTGGCCAACAGACCCAGACAGGCCTCGGTGAAGCCCTCCTTAGCTCCGCCCAGTTGCCTTCACACAGGAGGAGGAAACATTTACAAAAAGGTTTCACTAAGAAACACTTTTTTTTCAGGAAAACAATATATTCATCTTCCTTTGCCAATCCCTCGTCTACAAGATTAAATCAGTGCAGAGAAAAGTAGATTTTCAGTAGATTTTCAGTGACAAACATTAAGTGAAAGAGACTGAGGAGGAACAGGGCCTGACCTTCGGGCGTTGGTGCAGATCACTGCTGCCAACTGCAGGTTCGTCTGAAGAGCGGTCACCCTCTCCAGCTCCTGCACAAACAACACACACATCAACACACACATGTACATAAAACTAAACACAAACACACATATACACAAACACACACAACACACACATGTACACAAACACACACATAAACACAAACACATCAACACACACATCAACACACACATGTACATAAACACACACATCAACACACACATGTACATAAACACACACATCAACACACACATGTACATAAACACACACATCAACACACACATGTACATAAACACACACATCAACACACACATGTACATAAAAATAAACACAAACACACACAACACACATATACACAAACATAAATACAAACAAACAAACAAACACACACACATCAACACAAACCTTTTTTTTTTTTTGATTGATTGAAAAATGTATTGATTATTTATTGATATTATTTTGATGATTTATTATTTGATTATTTTCATAATTATTGGTTGTACTTTGATCCACACTAAAAATATTCACTTTTAAACATGTTTTTGGCTCCTTTAGAAAACAGAAGAAACTCAGTTCTGTCTCTGGACAAAAGTGTCAGAGTGAGGACGTTTCACCCTCTTCCAATCGGCTCCTTCGGCTCCTTCGGCTCCTTCAACTCCTTCGGCTCCTTCAACTCCTTCGGCTCCTTCAACTCCTTCGGCTCCTTCAACTCCTTCGGCTCCTTCAACTCCTTCGGCTCCTTCGGCTCCTTCGGCTCCTTCGGCTCCTTCGGCTCCTTCAACTCCTTCAACTCCTTCGGCTCCTTCGGCTCCTTCAGCTCCTTCGGCTCCTTCAGCTCCTGCTCTTTGTCTTATGTCTGAGGGAGGGGCCAACTTCACTGAAACTGTGTCGAGTCTTTAAGTCATTTTGCGTAACCTGAAAGCACCAGTGAAACAGTTTGTAGTTTGTACCTTTACATAAGCCGGCTGCTTCTCCAGGATCAGGTCTGCCACCTTCTTAGAAACCTGCAGAATTTCACCAGAGAAAACACAACTATTACTACTGCAGGAAGGAATCATCCTCCACACTCCAGACATTCACTCGTATGTGCTCTGCTAATTAAACACAAACATCACCACACGCTCCTGCAGTTTGAGACACAGCGCCCCCTCAGGACAGGAGTATATTCTGTTCTCCCTCGGTTCTGTCCGACATAACCAGACTAACACTCCTCTAAAGCCCCAGACTAACACTCCTCTAAAGCCCCAGACTAACACTCCTCTAAACCCCAGACTAACACTCCTCTAAAGCCCCACTAACACTCCTCTCTAAAGCCCCAGACTAACACTCCTCTAACCCCAGACTAACACTCCTCTAAAGCCCCAGACTAACACTCCTCTAAAGCCCCAGACTAACACTCCTCTAAAGCCCCAGACTAACACTCCTCTAAAGCCCCAGAGTAACACTCCTCTAAACCCCAGACTAACACTCCTCTAAAGCCCCAGACTAACACTCCTCTAAAGCCCCAGACTAACACTCCTCTAAAGCCCCAGACTAACACTCCTCTAAAGCCCCAGACTAACACTCCTCCCCTCAACTAACTAAACCCTCAAAACTAACACTCCTCTAAACCCCAGACTAACACTCCTCTAAAGCCCCAGACTAACACTCCTCTAAACCCTCAAACTAACACTCCTCTAAAGCCCCAGACTAACACTTCTCTAAAGCCCCAGAGTAACACTCCTCTAAACCCCAGACTAACACTCCTCTAAAGCCCCAGACTAACACTCCTCTAAACCCTCAAACTAACACTCCTCTAAAGCCCCAGACTAACACTTCTCTAAAGCCCCAGAGTAACACTCCTCTAAACCCAGACTAACACTCCTCTAAAGCCCCAGACTAACACTCCTCTAAAGCCCCAGACTAACACTCCTCTAAAGCCCCAGAGTAACACTCCTCTAAACCCCAGACTAACACTCCTCTAAAGCCCCAGACTAACACTTCTCTAAAGCCCCAGAGTAACACTCCTCTAAAGCCCCAGACTAACACTCCTCTAAAGCCCCAGACTAACACTCCTCTAAAGCCCCAGAGTAACACTCCTCTAAAGCCCCAGAGTAACACTCCTCTAAACCCCAGACTAACACTCCTCTAAACCCCAGACTAACACTCCTCTAAAGCCCCAGAGTAACACTCCTCTACAGTAGTACTCTAAAGCCCTGTATCGTCCCGTATCGTCCCGTATCGTCCCGTATCGTCCCGTATCGTCCCGTATCGTCCTGTATTATCCTGAATCGTCGTGTTCATACTCACAGCGGCCTGCTGGGTCTTCAGTTTGTCCCTGTATTGTTCTGTAGTATCACAGTAGTACTCTAAAGCCCTGTATCGTCCTGTATCCCCCTGTATCGTCCTGTATCCCCCTGTATCGTCCTGTATCGTCCTGTATCGTCCTGTATCCCCCTGTATCGTCTTGTATCCCCCTGTATCGTCCTGTATCCCCCTGTATCGTCCTGTATCCCCCTGTATCGTCCTGTATCCCCCTGTATCGTCCTGTATCCCCCTGTATCGTCCTGTATCCCCCTGTATCGTCCTGTATCCCCCTGTATCGTCTGTATCCCCCTGTATCCCCCTGTATCCCCCTGTATCGTCCTGTATCCCCCTGTATCGTCCTGTATCCCCCTGTATCCCCCCCCTGTATCGTCCTGTATCCCCCCTGTATCGTCCTGTATCCCCCTGTATCGTCCTGTATCCCCCTGTATCGTCCTGTATCCCCTGTATCCCCTGTATCGTCCTGTATCCCCCTGTATCGTCCTGTATCCCCCTGTATCGTCCTGTATCCCCCTGTATCGTCCTGTATCCCCCTGTATCGTCCTGTATCCCCCCTGTATTGTCTTGTATCCCCCCTGTATCGTCCTGTATCCCCCTGTATCGTCCTGTATCCCCCTGTATCGTCCTGTATCCCCCTGTATTGTCTGTATCCCCCCTGTATTGTCCTGTATCGTCCTGTTCATACTCCAGCCTGTATCCCCCTGTATGTCCTGTCTCGTCGTGTTTACTCACAGTCCCTGTTTGTCCCTGTATTGTTCGAGCTCGTGCAGGTTGAGCTCTGGGGGCAGCTTCTGTTCAAACACACAAACGTGATCAGTGAAGAAAACCACACACCAACAAACACAGAAATATCACTTTAACCACAAAGATGAACCTGAACAACTGTCTTGATCTAAACAGAACTAGTATATACATAGTACATCAGGATATTGATTTAAAATGACTTGATAAAAGACATAAATCCGCTGACTTCCACGTGGGAAAGCTGCGGTGCCCAGAGGGAGCTGACGTCGCTGTAAACGTCACAACAACGAGCCGTGCAGCACCTCACAGCTGCACTTTACAGGTGAGGACAGGGTGAGACAGGGTGAGGACAGGGTGAGGACAGGGTGAGATGGAGTGAGGACAGGGTGAGATGGAGTGAGGACAGGGTGAGATGAAGTGAGGACAGGGTGAGGACAGGGTGAGGACAGGGTGAGGACAGGGTGAGATGGAGTGAGGACAGGGTGAGATGGAGTGAGGACAGGGTGAGGACAGGGTGAGGACAGGGTGAGGACAGGGTGAGGACAGGGTGAGACAGGGTGAGGACAGGGTGAGACAGGGTGAGGACAGGGTGAGGACAGGGTGAGATGGAGTGAGGACAGGGTGAGGACAGGGTGAGATGAAGTGAGGACAGGGTGAGGACAGGGTGAGGACAGGGTGAGGACAGGGTGAGATGGAGTGAGGACAGGGTGAGATGAGGATGGTGAGTGAGGACAGGGTGAGGACAGGGTGAGGACAGGGTGAGATGGAGTGAGGACAGGGTGAGATGGAGTGAGGACAGGGTGAGATGACAGGGTGAGGACAGGGTGGAGGGTGAGGACAGGGTGAGGACAGGGTGAGATGGAGTGAGGACGGAGTGAGGACAGGGTGAGATGAAGTGAGGACAGGGTGAGGACAGGGCGAGGACAGGGTGAGATGAAGTGAGGACAGGGTGAGGACAGGGTGAGGACAGGGTGAGGACAGAGTGAGGACAGGGTGAGGACAGGGTGAGGACAGAGTGAGTGATCGTTCTTATCATAATAACAAACATGAGCAAAACAGCTTCTAAACTAAGAGCTCTTCCGCCGCAGAGGAGGGAGGAGCAGGGATTTACTAAAGCAGAGCCAACCAGCCCCAGCAGATGTTACAGACCAGTGGCCCAGAGGATGATGGGTAATGAAGTTCCTCTTGACTGGGAGCCTCATTTCAGATAGAGCTGTTCTCCCGGGATTTAATGAGATTTCACAGCAGTGTTCTGCACAACCACACAATCCATCAATCTAAGAGCTAAGCAGGCCAGAGCGCGGCTGTCACTCACAGGAAGTCAGGACGAAACAAGACAAAGAGTCCTACACGAGGTCCTACACAGGGTCCGACACGAGGTCCTACACAAGGTCCTACACAAGGTCCTACACAGGGTCCGACACGAGGTCCTACACGAGGTCCTACACGAGGTCCTACACAGGGTCAAACACGAGGTCCTACACAGGGTCCGACACGAGGTCCTACACAAGGTCCTACACGAGGTCCTACACAGGGTCCTACACGAGGTCCTACACAGGGTCCTACACGAGGTCCTACACAGGGTCCTACACGAGGTCCTACACAGGGTCCTACACAGGGTCCTACACGAGGTCCTACACAGGGTCCTACACAGGGTCTGACACGAGGTCCTACACAGGGTCCGACACGAGGTCCTACACGAGGTCCTACACGAGGTCCTACACAGGGTCCGACACGAGGTCCTACACAAGGTCCTACACAAGGTCCTACACAGGGTCCGACACGAGGTCCTACACAAGGTCCTACACGAGGTCCTACACAGGGTCAAACACGAGGTCCTACACAGGGTCCGACACGAGGTCCTACACAAGGTCCTACACGAGGTCCTACACAGGGTCCTACACAGGGTCAAACACGAGGTCCTACACAGGGTCTACACGAGGTCCTACACGAGGGTCCTACACAGGGTCCTACACAGGGTCCTACACGAGGTCCTACACAGGGTCCTACACAGGGTCCTGACAGGGTCTACACGAGGTCCTACACAGGGTCCTACACAAGGTCCTACACAGGGTCCTACACAGGGTCTGACACGAGGTCCTACACAGGGTCCTACACGAGGTCCTACACAGGGTCCTACACGAGGTCGTACACAGGGTCCTACACGAGGTAATACACGAGGTCCTACACAGGGTCCGACACAGGGTCCTACACGAGGTCCTACACAGGGTCCTACACAGAGTCCTACACGAGGTCCTACACAGGGTCCTACACGAGGTCCTACACGAGGGTCCTACACAGAGTCCTACACATGGTCCTACACAGGGTCCTACACGAGGTCCTACACAGGGTCCTACACGAGGTCCTACACGAGGTCCTACACAGGGTCCTACACAGGTCCACCTACACAGGGTCCTACACAGGGTCCTACACAGGGTCCTACACGAGGTCCTACACGAGGTCCTACACAAGGTCCTACACAGGGTCCTACACGAGGTCCTACACAGGGTCCTACACGAGGTCCTACACGAGGTCCTACACAGGGTCCTACACAGGGTCCTACACAGGGTCCTACACAGGGTCCTACACGAGGTCCTACACAGGGTCCTACACAGGGGTCCTACACGAGGTCCTACACAGGGTCCACACGAGGTCCTACACAGAGGTCCTACACAGGGTCCTACACAGGGTCCTACACAGGGTCCTACACGAGGTCCTACACAGGGTCCTACACGAGGTCCTACACAGGGTCCTAATCCAGACTCCAATACAGTCCGATCCCAGTCCTAATACCGTATCCAATATCTGTCAATGCCAATATTAAGTTTGTAAAATCGAGTAAGGATCAAATTGATAGACAAGTTTACAAACTAATATTTTGCGTTTGCAAAAAGAACTAAATATGTGGACCTCGCCCTGGCCCGGGCCGGACCTCGCCCTGGCCCGGGTCGGACCTCGCCCGGACCAGCCCAAAGCTGGTCAGTCTTAAGTTGGTCCAAACCCAGTCTTATCTCACCTTTGTTAGATCTGGACCAGTGAAATGTGATTAAATCCTCCTCCTGCTGATTTTACATCAGTTTCTCTAATGCCTCTTGACAGAAGATCAGGATTCATTTGAAACTCGATGAGAGCACACACACGCTCGTAAGAGAGCGCGCACACGCTCGTGTGAGAGCGCGCACACGCTCGTAAGAGAGCGCGCACACGCTCGTAAGAGAGCGCGCACACGTTCGTATGAGAGCGCGCACACGCTCGTGAGAGCACACGCGCAGCGCGCACACGCGCGTAAGAGAGCGCGCACACGCTCGTGAGAGAGCGCGCACACGCTCGTGTGAGAGCGCGCTCGTGTCGTGTGAGAGCGCGCACACGCTCGTAAGAGAGCGCACACGCACACACGCTCGTAAGAGAGCGATGCGCGCACACACTCTCGTGTGAGAGCGCACACGCGCTCGTGTGAGAGCGCGCGCGCTCACGCTCGTGTGAGAGAGCGCGCACACGCTCGTGTGAGAGCGCGCACACGCTCGTAAGAGAGCGCGCGCACACGCTCGTGTGAGAGCGCGCACACACGCTCGTGTGAGAGCGCGCACACGCTCGTGTGAGAGCGCGCGCACACGCTCGTAAGAGAGCGCGCACACACTCGTCGTATGAGAGCGCGCACACACGCTCGTAATAGAGCGCGCACACGCTCGTAACACGCTGTGAGAGCGCGCACACGCTCGTAAGAGAGCGCGCACACCTCTCGTGAGAGCACGCGCACACGCGCGCGTGTGAGAGCGCGCACACGCTCGTAAGAGAGCGCGCACACGCTCTCGAGAGCGCGAGCGCGCGCACACGCTCGTAAGAGAGCGCGCACACGCTCGTAAGAGAGCGCGCACACGCTCGTGTGAGAGCGCGCACACGCTCGTGTGAGAGCGCGCACACGCTCGTGTGAGAGCGCGCACACGCTCGTAAGAGAGCGCGCACACGCTCGTATGAGAGCGCGCACACGCTCGTAAGAGAGCGCGCACACGCTCGTGTGAGAGCGCGCGCACACTCGCTCGTGCGCGCAGAGAGCGCGCACACGCTCGTGTGAGAGCGCGCACACGCTCGTGTGAGAGCGCGCGCACACGCTCGTGTGAGAGCGCGCACACGCTCGTAAGAGAGCGCGCACACGCTCGTAAGAGAGCGCGCACACACGCTCGTAAGAGAGCGCGCACACGCTCGTAAGAGAGCGCGCACACACGCTCGTGTGAGAGCGCGCGCACACGCTCGTGTGAGAGAGCGCGCACACGCTCGTAAGAGAGCGCGCACTCACACACGCGCGTAACGAGAGCGCGCACACACGCTCGTATGAGAGCGCGCACACGCTCGTAAGAGAGCGCGCACACGCTCGTGTGAGAGCGCGCGCACACGCTCGTGTGAGAGCGCGCGCTCGTGTGAGAGCGCGCACACGCTCGTAGTGAGAGAGCGCACGCGCACGCTCGTAAGAGAGAGCGCGCACACGCTCGTGTGAGAGCGCGCACACGCTCGTAGAGAGAGAGCGCGCACACGCTCGTGTGAGAGCGCGCACACGCTCGTAAGAGAGCGCGCACACGCTCGTGTGAGAGCGCGCACACGCTCGTAAGAGAGCGCGCACACGCTCGTGTGAGAGCGCGCACACGCTCGTGTGAGAGCGCGCACACGCTCGTGTGAGAGCGCGCACACGCTCGTAAGAGAGCGCGCACACGCTCGTAAGAGAGCGCGCACACGCTCGTGTGAGAGCGCGCACACGCTCGTGTGAGAGCGCGCACACGCTCGTGTGAGAGCGCGCACACGCTCGTGTGAGAGCGCGCACACGCTCGTGTGAGAGCACACTCACACTCGTATGAGAGCGCGCACACGCTCGTATGAGAGCGCGCACACGCTCGTGAGAGAGCGCGCACACGCTCGTGTAAGAGAGCGCGCACACGCTCGTAAGAGAGAGCGCGCACCACGCTCGTATGAGAGCGCGCACACGCTCGTGTGAGCAGCGCGCACACGCTCGTGAGAGAGCGCGCACACGCTCGTATGAGAGCGCGCGCACATGCTCGTGTGAGAGCGCGCACACACGCTCGTGTGAGAGCACACTCACACTCGTGTGAGAGCGCGCACACGCTCGTGTGAGAGCGCACACGCTCGTGTGAGAGCACACTCACACTCGTGTGAGAGCACACTCACGCTCGTGTGAGAGCGCGCACACGCTGTGTGTGAGACGCGCGTGTGAGAGACACGCTCGTGTGAGAGCACACTCACGCTCGTGTGAGAGCGCGCACACGCTCGTGTGAGAGCACACTCACGCTCGTGTGAGAGCGCGCACACGCTCGTGTGAGAGCACACACAGTGTGCCTGCACCGCGTGACCTCGACAACCTGACCTGCATCGTGTGACCTGCATCGTGTGACCTGCACCGTGTGACCTGCACCGTGTGACCTGCACCGTGTCACCTGCACCGTGTGACCTGCACCGTGTGACCTGCACCGTGTGACCTGCACCGTGTGACCTGCACCGTGTGACCTCGACAACCTGACCTGCACCGTGTGACCTGCACCGTGTGACCTGCACCGCGTGACCTGCACGGCGTGACCTCGACAACCTGACCTGCATCGTGTGACCTGCACCGCGTGACCTGCACCGCGTGACCTGCACCGTGTGACCTGCACCGTGTGACCTGCACCGTGTGACCTCCATGGATCTTATGATCTCAGGAGCTCTGTCCACAGACAGTCCATGTGTGACACTGACCTCCAGCTCGTACTGCACCATGTCGAAGGAGTCGGAGGAGAAGTAGACCTCCTCGATGCTGTCGATGATCTCCTGCTCTGCGGTCGGGTCCAGAGGCTGCTCCCGGAGCTCACGCATCTCCTCCTGAGGGACACAGAGTGAGCAGAGTGCAGGAGTATTATTAACAAACGGCCCATATCACACTGTTTTCTGATCTGTTACAATCCTGTGTCCTCCCCTGTTTTGTTTCATTCACACATGTTTAACAAACAACCCTGCAGATTTTGTTCTTCTCTCAAACTGAAAACACTCATCTTCGTACAGCAGCTGACACTTCTCACCCTGGACATGGACTATTTCAGCCACTTCCCTCAGGAGGCTCCGGTCCATCAGGACCAGAACCTCTCGTCACAAGAACAGTTTCTTCTCCTCTGCTGTTGGTCTCATGAACACTTCATAAACCTGCACTAAACTGGACACTTTATAACACTGATCACTAAATAACCCAAAACTGGTCTGATCATTTGGGCCCCGGGCCATAACACCCCTAAACCCAGCTGTTTACATGCCTTTAAAGGTGCAGTAACTTTTCATGATGCACTGCTGGTGTTTTGATGCTGCTGTTGTTTATATTTTCTACCTCCTGCCCTTATTTGTATTTTTATTTATTCAGTGTGTTTTTTTGTGTGTGTTATTCTATGTTGCACTTTATCACCGAAGTAAGTTCCTAGTCTGTGAGCTCTGCTCACGGACAATGGCAACAAAACTTCTTCTGGTTCTGATCTGATTCTGAAACCTTGTGATCATTAAATGCTCCACTGTGTTTTTAAACTCCACACACCTTCACTAGAATCATTTGGATAATGTCAGTCCTAGAATTGCCCATCTCTACTAAACAAAAGGTAAATGGAGCTGTTAACTTGAAAACTTCATGATATCACAAGGTGGAACAGAGCATTTTGAGCTTTGGAGATGTTAAAGACTAATAATAAAAGGTTACACAAACGTGTAAATGAATCAAACACAACTCTGGGCCTGTTTCTGAGGAGGTAACAACATTCTAACACAGGAGTCAAGGTTGTATAATCTAGGACCTTTGGAGAAGACACAGTTCAGTTTAACTGGCAGGAACAAGCTTTTTATTATATAAAACTGCAGAACTGTCAAGAAGCAGAAACATTTGAAAAAAGATGCAGATCAGATTAAAATATTAACTGCTAAACTTTCATAAAACAGACATTTAGTAGTGATGGACGTGTCGACTCGTGTCAGGCTCCGACAGAGACACCTGTGTGGAGCTGTGCCACTGTGTCCCGAAAAGAAAAGAAACAGACATGTCTCTGTGTTCTGTGGTGTTCTGTGGTGTTCTGCGGTGTTCTGCGGTGTTATGCGGTGTTATGCGGTGTTATGCGGTGTTCTGTGGTCTTTATTTTGGCGTGGCTCGTGTCCTGAGCTCTGAAGAGACTCTAAAGTTCAACACGACAGAACCACAGAGAAAAACAACATGGTTTTATTCGTCTGTTCAGTCAGAAGAAGCTCACCTCAGATCTGCTGAAAGCTCCGTGTTACTGTCATTTTCACAGCCACATACAGTCCACTGTACTGTACAATAATATATAAATACATAAAAAACAACAGAGCATCTCAAGGAGCAACGCGTCTGCATAGGAAGCAGTTCTTTTTTGAACCACCAGATGGCAGTATAGACCGTATCAACACAGTGTTAACACTGAGTGTTGGAGATGTGACACAAACCTGAGGGTCATGCACCATCACTGCTGTTTAACTGTCTGCAGAGGTCATTGTGTCACTATGATACAGATTTTAAAACTATAGCTTCAAGTATCAACCGATACCTGATAAACCGATACCAGCTCAGAGATCCAAATCCTACATGCAGCTGTTATTTTTCTCTCAGGTAAATACAGAAAAACTTTGTGTAAGTAGAAAGACAAACCATGATGAGACTTTGGGTAGACTATGACCAGAAATAGTTTTATTACATCAAACTATACGTCCAACCAGGAAATCGGCTGAACTACTATTTGGAAGATATCCAGTGCAACACGTTTTATTGGATCATCGATGATATTTAAACCAGTATAAGATTAAAGCATCGGTGACCACAGCCTCTGCTCTTTGACAGCACTGACAGTTCAAACAGCTCATGTCTCATTGTGTAACCTCATGCCCTTCACACAGACATGAAGCACAAACAGAACTGCGGGTCCTGACCTGACTGGGGATCCTCAGGCTCTCCACAGGGCTCAGGTCGGCCATGTTCTCCTGAGGGCTCTTCAGACCCTGGCACAGAAAACAGGTTAGAGAACAGCAGAACATCCATCCATCCATTACAGGACAAAACGTTTTGTCCAGTTAACAGATTTAAACTTCTTCTTTTGCTTTGGATCAGACCTGGACGACTGAGGGACACAGACATCTTCATATAAAAATATTATAACTTTTGAATGTGAAAATCCCCAAAGGTTCCCTAAAATCAGGACGTAGATATGTCACTGGGACTGTTGCCATAGCAATTAACAACGTAAATTTAAAAAAAACTTTATCTTTCTTTTGTTGACTGATCAGACACTATCGTATTATCAGGGCACATCTGAAATAAAGATTCATATCACATCAGACACAAGTCTCCACAGACGCTCAGCGGTGTTTATATGTGACGAGACCCTGAAGGAGCCGTATGTAGACTGCACTCTTTATAGAATGCACTCTTTTAAGACTGTATGTAGACTGCACTCTTTATAGAATGCACTCTTTTAAGACTGTATGTAGACTGCATTCTTTATCACTCTTTATAGACTGTATGTAGACTGCACTCTTTATAGAATGCACTCTTTTAAGACTGTATGTAGACTGCATTCTTTATCACTCTTTATAGACTGTATGTAGACTGCACTCTTTTAAGACAGTATGCAGACTGCACTCTTTTAAGACTGTATGCAGACTGCACTCTTTTAAGACTGTATGCAGACTGCACTCTTTTAAGACTGTATGCAGACTGCACTCTTTTAAGACTGTATGTAGACTGCACTCTTTATAGAATGCACTCTTTTAAGACTGTATGTAGACTGCACTCTTTATAGAATGCACTCTTTTAAGACTGTATGTAGACTGCACTCTTTTAAGACTGTATGTAGATTGCACTCTTTTAAGACTGTATGTAGACTGCACGCTTTATAGAATGCACTCTTTATAGACTGTATGTAGACTGCACTCTTTTAAGACTGTATGTAGACTGCACTCTTTATAGACTGTATGTAGACTGCACGCTTTATAGAATGCACTCTTTATAGACTGTATGTAGACTGCACTCTTTTAAGACTGTATGTAGACTGCACTCTTTATAGACTGTATGTAGACTGCACGCTTTATAGAGTGCACTCTTTATAGACTGTATGTAGACTGCACTCTTGCACTCAGCAGGAGCCTGAGGGCCAATAAAAACTGGTCTGAGTGCTGCATTTGGCCCCGGGCCATAGTTTGGACACCCCTGTTTTAAACCAACAGCTTCTTAGTTTACATACGGTTCCTTTAAAGGTGCAGTAACTTTTCTGGTAGAGCGTCTGTGAACTTCTTGTCTCCACCTGACCAAGTTAGGAGTCAGATCTGTGAAGAGGCAAGTCTGCTCATAGAAAGAAAATGTTTTAAACACTACACCTGAAGAGAAAAGGCAAGATTCATAGATACATTTAATGCCATACTGTGAAACATTACACACAAAGGAACCACATCTCCATTTAACTCACAAACCCTGTACATGCTCCACTGTGTTTTTAAACTCCACACACCTTCACTAGAATCATCCGGATCATTTCAGTCCTCTCGACTGAACTAAAGGTAAAAGCAGCATGAAAACTGCCACTTCATGACATCACAAGGAGGAGCAGAGCATTTTGAGCTTTGGAGATGTTACAGACGAATAATAAAGTGATACTCAAACATGTGAATGAAACAAACACGACTCAGGGTCCGTTTTTAGAAGGACATGGATTAAACCTACAAGTCCATCTCTGAACTCCTTTGATTTTATAAAGTAACTTTAATGTGATCAAACCAAATTAAACTGTCCCTCTAAATGAGGGTCCAGAAGAGGTATTTTCACTCATTTATTTAGTTCCAGAGTTTAAATGTCCTGTGGAGTTTAAATGTCCTGTGGAGTAAAGACAGTGTCCTCGTCCAGGCTGTTTGAATGTGTCAAACACAGAGCTGTCACCTGAGCATCTCCGAGCAGAGATGTGCTAATGCTAATGCTAATGCTAATGCTAATGCTAGTGCTAATGCTAGTGCTCCTGCTTCCCTCTCTCCTCTCTCCCACAGTCCTCCGCGCTCACCTGGCGGGTCATGAGGGACTTGATCTTCTGCATGTTGGATTTGCGCTGTGTCCGAGGAACAGTCACAAAAAACGGCCTCAAAGAAACATCAACACCTCAGAGGGCAGCCATGACGGAGCGTCACGTGACCGCCTATCCCCGAGTGCGCATGCGCGTCTGTGGAGTGCGCCGCCTGCCGGAGCCTAGAGGAAATACCACAGAAGTGTAATACAGAGAGTGCAAGTAACAGCAGTAAAGTACTGCAACAAGTACTGCACTTAAGTCAGAAGTAGTTTGTGTGTATATTAGAGTTTATTTTTGAGTCTATTTCTTAAATTATTTCTAGCTATTTATCTATTATCTTGTTTTATTTTATTTTTCTTGTGCATGTACGATTTTCCTTCTGTTCTCTATGTGTGCGGTGCAATGCTGGAATTTCCCCTGTGGGACTAATAAAGGCAAATCTTATCTTATCTTATCTTATCTTATCTTATCTTATCTTATCTTGCTTGTTTGCTTGTTTGTTTGTTTTGCCCTTTATCTGTACTAACAGAGGTGAGTACTTCTTCCACCACTGCCAAAATATACTAAAGTACTGTTACTTCAAAATGTCTGTGTCCCTCAGTCGTCCAGGTCTGATCCACAGCAAATGATGAAGTTTAAATCTGTCACTGGACAAATCTTTGTAGGAGTGAAGACATTTGGCTTCAGTCACGGACCAGAAATGAAGAAGTGTCTTGGACGAGCCAAACGTCTTCACTCCTACAAAGATTTGTCCAGTGACAGATTTAAAATGCATCTTTTGTTACTTCAAAACAGAAGTAATGCCACATATAGAAATAATTCCTCAAGTAGCTTATCATTTTCACAGTGGCCTGTCTTGTTTATCCTATAATTCAGTCAGTCAAGATTTTTAGTTTTATTTTATTTTTTTATATATTGGGCTTTTTGCATGTACTTAATATTTAACTATAACACGAGTGTCTGTCATGTATCTGTGTATAACATGAGTAAATCATTTTCATTTGTATTCGTGGTAAATCACTACATTAAGACCAGAACGTCTTCGAGCAGCAGATTCTCATGTCTGTTTATTTATTGTTGTGGTGCATGTTCTGGTGGAATCTTTAAACCTTCTGGATCAGGAGTTTGTGGAGGATCTAAAGGTCCAGGGCTGATCGGGCCCAAGAGGATCAGACCTTTTTGACAGACGACTGTTTCAGACTCTGTGCTGAGTCCCTGGAGGACTCGGGGACACACGGGGACACACATAAATGACAGACGTGTCCCTGGAGGACTCAGGGACACACAGGGACACACGGGGACACACATAAATGACAGACGTGTCCCTGGAGGACTCGGGGACACACGGGGACACATATAAATGACAGAGATGTCCCTGGAGGACTCGGGGACACACAGGGACACACGGGGACACATATAAATGACAGACGTGTCCCTGGAGGACTCGGGGACACACAGGGACACATATCCTCACAGAGATGTCCCTGGAGGACTCGGGGACACACGGGGACACACATAAATGACAGAGATGTCCCTGGAGGACTCGGGGACACACACTTATAACTGTCCTCACTGGTTCCTGCGCAGGGATCTGTCAGTCTCTCTGTGGTGACATAATGAGTGTTTTCGGCCCAGTGTTAATGACGGCCCCTGGAGCAGGGTCCTCCCTAACCCCACCTCTCACTCTCTGTGCTCTCACTCTCTGTGCTCTCACTCTCTGTACTCTCACTCTCTGTACTCTCACTCTCTGTACTCTCACTCTCTGTGCTCTCACTCTCTGTACTCTCACTCTCTGTACTCTCACTCTGTGCTCTCACTCTCTGTACTCTCACTCTCTGTACTCTCACTCTCTGTACTCTCACTCTCTGTGCTCTCACTCTCTGTGCTCTCACTCTCTGTACTCTCACTCTCTGTGCTCTCACTCTGTGCTCTCACTCTCTCTGCTCTCACTCTCTGTGCTCTCACTCTCTGTACTCTCACTCTCTGTACTCTCACTCTCTGTACTCTCACTCTCTGCGCACTCACTCTCTGCGCTCTCACTCTCTGTGCTCTCACTCTCTCTCTCACTCTCTGTACTCACTCTCTGTACTCTCACGCTCTGTGCTCTCACTGTACTCTCACTCTCTGTACTCTCACTCTCTGTGCTCTCACTCTCTGTGCTCTCACTCTCTGTACTCTCACTCTCTGTTCTCACTCTCTGTGCTCTCACTCTCTGCGCTCTCACTCTCTGTTCTCACTCTCTGCGCTCTCACTTTCTGTGCTCTCACTCTCTGTTCTCACTCTCTGTGCTCTCACTCTCTGCGCTCTCACTCTCTGTTCTCACTCTCTGCGCTCTCACTCTCTGCGCTCTCACTCTCTGTGCTCTCTGTCTCTCACTCTCTGTGCTCTCACTCTCTGCGCTCTCACTCTCTGTGCTCTCACTCTCTGTACTCTCACTCTCTGTGCTTCTCACTCTCTGTTCTCACTCTCTGTTCTCACTCTCTGTTCTCACTCTCTGTGCTCTCACTCTGTGCTCTCACTCTCTGTTCTCACTCTCTGCGCTCTCACTCTCTGTTCTCACTCTCTCACTCTCTGTCTCTCACTCTCTCACTCTCTGTGCTCTCACTCTCACACTCTCTGCTCTCACTCTCTGTTCTCACTCTCTGCGCTCTCACTCTCTGTACTCTCACTCTCTGTGCTCTCACTCTGTGCTCTCACTCTCTGTGCTCTCACTCTCTGTTCTCACTCTCTGTTCTCACTCTCTCTGCTCTCACTCTCTGTTCTCACTCTCTCTGTGCTCTCACTCTCTGTTCTCACTCTCTGTGCTCTCACTCTCTGCTCTCACTCTCTGTTCTCACTCTCTGCGCTCTCACTCTCTCACTCTCACATTCATTATGATGTGTTCTGTAATTATAGAATATATTTAGTGACAAATAAACATTCAAGTGCAGTAAAAAAAAATTAAATCATAAATTTAAAAAAATATATAAAATTAAAATAAATAAATGACAGATAAATTAAAACTGCAAGCAGCGATGAAGGGCTGTGCAGCCCTTGTGAATTTGTGGAAAAGAATAATAATAATCATATTTTTTTCACTTTTTCCACTACATTGATAAAAGTCAGAATGACTTTGTCACATTTTCCTCGTCATGAAGCGTCTCTTTTTAAAGTCCATAACAAATAGATTGGCTTTAATTAAGTTTTTTATACAATTTGAAGGGGGCGCTATAGAGCCATCTTAAAAGATAAATGCATTTCATGACTTTTACAAAGAGACGTTTCCAGTCCTGAAATCCTCCATGTGCTGCAGGGAGCTGGCTGCTGTTCCTCGTGTCCGTCACTAGGTGGTGCTCTGTCGTCACACATAGAGGAGCTGATGGTGTATTTCCACAGACCTGATGTGGTTTTCCTCAGAGTCACTCCCCAGAGCAGCAGAGGAGAACCCGACCTCGAGTTATAGCCCGGTACTAGTGAGTCAGACCCGGGTACTCTTTATTTATAGCTCTTTGTTTAGTAGTCCCGGGTTTAGTCCTGGTTCAGTCCTTTAGTTTAGTCCTGGTTTAGTCCTGGTTTAGTCCTGGTTTAGTCCTGGTTCAGTCCTCGCTCAGTCCCGCCTCAGTCCTGGTTTAGTCCCGGTTTAGTCCTGGTCCTGGTTCAGTCCCGCCTCAGTCCTGGTTTAGTCCTGGTTTAGTCCTGGTTTAGTCCTCGCTCAGTCAGTCCCTGGCTCAGTCCTGGTTTAGTCCTGGTTTAGTCCTGGTTCAGTCCTCGCTCAGTCCCGCCTCAGCCTCAGTCCTGGTTTAGTCCCGGTTTAGTCCTGGTTCAGTCCTCGCTCAGTCCCGCCTCAGTCCTGGTTTACTCCTTCTTTAGTCCTCCTTGTTTAGTCCCGGTTTAGTCCCTGGTTCAGTCCTCGCTCAGTCCCGCCTCAGTCCTGGTTTAGTCCCGGTTTAGTCCTGGTTCAGTCCTCGCTCAGTCCCGCCTCAGTCCTGGTTTAGTCCTTGTTTAGTCCTTGTTTAGTCCTCGGTTTAGTCCTCGCTCAGTTCCCCGCCCGCAGTCCTGGTTTAGTCCTGGGTTTAGTCCTGGTTTAGTCCTCGCTCAGTCCCGCCTCAGTCCTGGTTTAGTCCTGGTTTAGTCCTGGTTTAGTCCTCGCTCAGTCCCGCCTCAGTCCTTGTTTAGTCCTTCTTTTTAGTCCTTGTTTAGTCCGCTCAGTCCCGCCTCAGTCCTGGTTTAGTCATGGTTTCCTGCTCAGTCCCGCTCAGTCCCGCCTCAGTCCTGGTTTAGTCCCGGTTTAGTCCTGGTTCAGTCCTCGCTCAGTCCCGCCTCAGTCCTGGTTTAGTCCCGGTTTAGTCCTGGTTCCTCAGCCTCAGTCGCTCAGTCCCTCGCTCAGTCCCGCCTCAGTCCTGGTTTACTCCTTCTTTAGTCCTTGTTTAGTCCCGGTTTAGTCCTGGTTCAGTCCTCGCTCAGTCCCGCCTCAGTCCTGGTTTAGTCCCGGTTTAGTCCTGGTTCAGTCCTCGCTCAGTCCCGCCTCAGTCCCGGTTTAGTCCTTGTTTAGTCCTTGTTTAGTCCTGGTTTAGTCCTCGCTCAGTCCCGCCTCAGTCCTGGTTTAGTCCTGTTTAGTCCTGGTTCAGTCCCTCGCTCGGTCCCGCCTCAGTCCTGGTTTAGTCCTGGTTTAGTCCCGGTTTAGTCCTGGTTTAGTCCTCGCTCAGTCCCGCCTCAGTCCTGGTTTAGTCCCGGTTTAGTCCTTGTTTAGTCTTCTTTAGTCCTGGTTTAGTCCTCGCTCAGTCCCGCCTCAGTCCTGGTTTAGTCCTGGTTTAGTCCTTCTTTAGTCCTTGTTTAGTCCCGGTTTTAGTCCTGGTTTAGTCCTTGTTTAGTCCCGGTTTAGTCCCGGTTTAGTCCTTGTTTAGTCCTTCTTTAGTCCTGGTTCAGTCCTCGCTCAGTCCCGCCTCAGTCCTGGTTTAGTCCTTCTTTAGTCCTTGTTTAGTCCCGGTTTAGTCCCGGTTTAGTCCTGGGTTTAGTCCCTGGTTTAGTCCTGGTCTGACCTGGTTTTAGTCCGTCCTTCCTGTTTAGTCCTGGTTCAGTCCTCGCTCAGTCCCGCCTCAGTCCTGGTTTAGTCCCGGTTTTAGTCCTGGTTTAGTCCCTTCTTTAGTCCTTTAGTCTTTTAGTCCTGGTTTAGTCCTTCTTTAGTTTAGTCCTTCTTTAGTCCTTCTTTAGTCCTGGTTTAGTCCTTCTTTAGTCCTGGTTTAGTCCTTCTCCTTAGTCCCGGTTTAGTCCCGCCTCAGTCCTGGTTCAGTTTGAGCTGCTCTTGATGTGGTGCAGCTGCTCTTTTTCCACACTCGTTCTGTCTTTGTGGCGTTTTCCTCTGAGGGAAAAGTCAGAGAAAAACAGGGCCTGTGTGGACTGAAGTTCAGCTGTAGTTTAAAGAGTAACATGCTACATTTACTTTGTGGAGTTTTCTACCATTGAAAAACCTGACGTGGTCTTATTTTCATATTTGAGTTTTCGTGATCTCTTCAGGGCCTGATTCAAAACCCTCCTGAGCAGAACGAGCCTGTGCAGAAAGAGCCGTTCATCCGTCTACGTCTCCCACGCTCCACACGCCAACTTTTCATAAATACACAAAATATACTACGACTTCACAAACCTGGTGTGATGTGCAGTAGACTCATGAGAGAGATGCAGCTGTGACTCTGCAGGGGGAGTGTGTCTCCATCGAGGTAAAAAGTGCCCTGTTCAAATTCACTGTTGAAAGACAATTTTTTTCTCCCATAAAAGTTACAACATTTAAACTCCACGTCTCTCAGTCACTAACCCCCAGTCCAACTGAGGACTAAACCAGGACTAAACCAGGACTAAACCAGGACTGAACCAGGTCTAAACCAGGACTAAACCAGGACAAAAGGACTAAACCAGCACTAACCTAAACCAGGACTAAACCAGGACTAAACCAAGACTAAACCAGGACTAAACCAGGACTAATCCAGGACTAAACCAGGACTAAACCAGGTCTAAACCAGGTCTAAACCAGGACTAAACCAGGACAAAACCCAGCACTAAACCAGGACTAAACCAGGACTAAAACCAGGACTAAACCAGGACTAAACCAGGACTAAACCAGGTCAAACCAGGACTAAACCAGGACTAAACCAGGACTAAACCAGGACTAAACAGGTCTAAACCAGGACTAAACCAGGTCTAAACCAGGTCTAAACCAGGACTAAACCAGGACAAAACCAGGACTAAACCAGGACTAAACCAGGACTAAACCAGGTCTAAACCAGGACTAAACCAGGACTAAACCAGGTCTAAACCAGGACTAAACCAGGACTAAACCAGGACTAAACCAGGACTAAACCAGGACTAAACCAGGTCTAAACCAGGACTAAACCAGGACTAAACCAGGACTTTGGTTCATGGAGAGACACGTGTGAAGTACTTCCTGATTCTAGACCTGACACAGTACACATGCTCAGATTTCCTGACTCCTCACACCACCACCCACACCACCACCCACACCACCACCCACACCACCACCCACACCACCACCCACACCACCACCCACACCACCACCCACACCACCATCCACACCACCACCCACACCACCACCCACACCACCACCAACACCACCACCCACACCACCACCCACACCCACCACCACCACCACACCACCCACACCCACCACCCACACCACCACCAACACCACACCACCCCAACACCACCACCCACACCACCACCCACACCACCACCACACCACACCCACACCCCACCCACCACCACACACCACCACACCACCACCCCACACCACCACCCACACCACCACCACACCACCACCCACCCACACCACCACCACACCACACACCCACACCACCATCCACACCACCATCCCCACCACCATCCACACCACCATCCACACCACCACCCACACACCACCACCCACACCACCACCACACACCATCCACACCACCACCCACACCACCACCCACACCACCACCATTGTGAGATGCACAATCTGCTGCTGCTCATGTTGGTTATATTTGTTAAATTGTCCGGGTCTCGTCACAGCTGAGTTTTATCTGTGTTTATGTCACATTTTGACTTTTCTTTTACTTTGACTTTTCTTTTACTTTGACTTTTCTTTTACTCTGACTTTTCTTTTACTCTGACTTTTCTTTTACTTTGACTTTTCTTTTACTCTGACTTTTCTTTTACTTTGACTTTTCTTTTACTTTGACTTTTCTTTTACTTTGACTTTTCTTTTACTTTGACTTTTCTTTTACTTTGACTTTTCTTTTACTTGACTTTTCTTTTACTCTGACTTTTTTTCTTTTTACTTCTGAGGGACACGGCTCGTGACACTGACATGTCCCTGATGTGGGACAGACACGTGTCTCTTTCTCAGAGCGGTTTTTGGGAAGTATCTAAACATGATGAAGGAGACATGGAGCAGGATTCACTTTATAAACACTTCACCATGTTTCTGTGGGTTCCTGCAGGTTTGAGTCGTCTTTATAATCTCGTATTCAAGACGTCATTGTTTCAATCGACTCTTTTCTTACTTTACTCTCATTTTATTTTCTTAATTGGTCACACACAGGATCCAAAAGCATCAAAGGTTTATGTATTATTTAAGTTAATAAGAGTATCCAGAGTATCCAGAGTATCCAGAGTATCCTGAGGAGGAGGCCCAGAGGAGGAGGCCCAGAGGAGGAGGTCCAGAGGAGGAGGAGGAGGAGGAGGAGGAGGAGGGGGTCTGGAGGAGGAGGTCTGGAGGAGGAGGTCTGGAGGAGGAGGTCCGGAGGAGGAGGCCCAGAGGAGGAGGCCCAGAGGAGGAGGTCCAGAGGAGGAGGTCCAAAGGAGGAGGTCCAAAGGAGGAGGTCCAGAGGAGGAGGTCCAAGGAGGAGGTCCAGGAGGAGGAGGTCCAGAGGAGGAGGTCCGGAGGAGGAGGTCTGGAGGAGGAGGTCCAGAGGAGGAGGTCCGGAGGAGGAGGTCAGAGGGGGAGGTCTGGAGGAGGAGGTCTGGAGGAGGAGGTCCGGAGGAGAGGCCCCAGAGGAGGAGGCCCAGAGGAGGAGGTCCAGAGGAGGGGTCCAAAGGAGGAGGTCCAAAGAGGAGGAGGTCTCCAGAGGAGGAGGCCCAGAGGAGGAGGTCCGGAGGAGGAGGTCTGGAGGAGGAGGTCTGGAGGAGGAGGTCCGGAGGAGGAGGTCTGGAGGAGGAGGTCCAGAGGAGGAGGTCTGGAGGAGGAGGCTCAGAGGGGGAGGTCTGGAGGAGGAGGTCTGGAGGAGGAGGTCTGAGGAGGAGGTCCTGGAGGAGGAGGTCTGGAGGAGAGCTGCACACGTGGACACAGGAGGTGCCCTCTCTCTGTGTCAGACAAAACACGGGGCTGAAACAAAGCAGGCCCAAGAGAGGAGGAGCCAGCAGGCATCAGACCCCGCCCCCTGTCACGTGATTGGGCGCTCGGGGTGTCAGTCACGCAGACGGAGGCGGGGCTGTGTCCTCTCACACGTGGACAGTACATTACATCTCTATCTTTTTTTCCCCACTGTTTCCACGTCATCAGCTCCTCTCTCCTCTAAAGTCTGAATCTATCATTACGACGAGACGATAAAATGAAAGAGCCGAGGAGACGCCTGCTGCTTCAACATGTCTCCATTTACGGGAAAGCTCCGGACAAAACCGTCATTTAAACTGATTTTATTTATCATGGGCCACGTACAATAAAATAAAATGACAGCAGCTTCAGCAGTGTGTCACTCAAAATCATGTTTTTAGTTTTCTGCCGTGTTATAAAGTTGGTCCCTCATCAAAAAACCTGAAGAGGTGCATGTTTGAGTCATTTAGGGATCTCTCCCTGAGCCCTATTCAAACTCTCCTCACATCAGCTGTAGATTCTGTCCAATGCTCCGCCCACAAGCCTACTCACCACGTACAAGGCTCCGCCCACAAATCCACGTCTCCCTCTGTCCTCCACTCGTTCCCTGTATTAATGGCTCCTGTTTGACTCGTTCTCAGTATAAAAGACACCTGTCCACAACCTCAAACAGTCACACTCCAAACTCCACTATGGCCAAGACCAAAGACACGTCAAAGGAACCACAAACAAAACTGTGACCTGCACCAGGCTGAAGACTCAATCTGCAACAGGTGAGCAGCTCGTGTGAACAAATCAACTGTGGAGAATTATTAGAAAATGGAAGAAAGACACTGATAATCTCCCTCCATCTGGGGCTCCACAAGATCTCACCCCGTGGGGTCAAAATGACACAAGAACGAGGAGCAAAACTCCCAGAACCACACGGGGGACCTAGTGAACGACCTGCAGAGGGACCAAAGTAACAAAGGCACCATCAGTAACACACTACGACCAGGGACTCAAATCCTGCAGAGACGTGTCCCCCTGATTAAGGACATGTCCAGGCCCGTCTCAAGTTTGGATTTGGATGATCCAGAAGAGACTGGGACAATGTCAGAAGATCAGATCATGGTGTTTGGAGAAAGATGCAAGCTGTCAGAAGACCAGATCACTGTGGAGCATGGAGAAACATCAGATGCTGAGCTGATCCAAAGACCAGACCTACTGTGGAGCATGAGGAAACATCAGGCTCTGGGGCTGTTTTTCTGGGACCAGGACGACTGATCCGTGTAAAGACAGAATGAAAGAGACATGTATCGTGAGATTCTGAGTGAAAACCTCCTTCCATCAGCGAGGGCAGTGAAGATGAAACGTGTCTGGGGTCTTTCAGCGAGACAATGATCCAAACACACGACGAAGGAGCGGCTTCAGAAGAAGCATTTCAAGGTCCTGGAGTGGCCCCGTCTCCAGATAAAACCCCAGAGAAAATGTTTGGAGGGAGGTGAAAGTCCCAGAACATCACTGCTCTAGAGGAGATCTGCAGGAGGAATGGACCAAACTACAGCAACAGAGAGAAAACCTGAGACAGAAAACGTCTGAGTCACTGCAGCAAAGAGAAGAACAAAGTGTTGAGACCAACTTCTGTTACTGAACAAATATATATTTTTCACCATCATTAGCAAATTAATTATTTAAAAATGAGACAGTGTGATTTCCTGGATTCTTTCTCATAGTTGAAGTGAAACTATGATGAAAATCACAGGCGTCTTGTCGTTTTAAGAGAAGAACTTGAACAGTTGGATGAATAAAAAACTCTTTTTCCTCTGTGTTTGTGCTGGTCGTTGTTACAGACGGATTTCTGTCTCTATATGAGCAAATCATTATTATTTTATTACAAAACACTAATACAGCGCCGCCACATGAAAGTTATTTTCAAAAGTGAATCTGCTCATCCAAGAAGTTTGTTCAGTTTGGACTTGAAATCTGTCTGAGGGGAGGGGCTTCGTACACTATGTACACGGACACACCCCCTCGCTGTTCACAGGTGGATCTGTGAGACGTTAAGATCATTAAAGACTCTAAGGTGTGAACTGTCTCTGACCGACTGTCCCACACCCTGATAACGAAGTACACGCTGATACTCGAGTACTGCGAGTAAAAATACTTTTGTTTGGGTCTGATGAGGAGCAGCTGCAACTTAGACCCCCGAGGAAGAGAGAGAGAGGAGAGGAGAGAGGAGAGGAGAGAGAGAGAGCGAGAGAGAGAGAGGAGGAGGAGAGGAGAGAGGAGAGAGAGAGAGAGGAGAGAGAGAGGAGAGAGGAGAGAGGAGACAGCGGAGAGAGAGAGAGAGGAGAGAGAGGAGAGAGAGAGGAGGAGGAGAGAGGAGAGGAGAGGGAGGAGGGAGAGGAGACGAGGAGAGGGAGAGGTGGAGGAATAGAGAGAGGAGAGGGAGAGTATGAGAGGGAGAGGAGAGAGAGAGAGAGGAGAGGAGAGAGGAGGAGAGAGAGATGAGAGGATGAGAGGAGAGGAGAGAGGGAGAGGAGGAGGAGAGAAGGAGAGAGCGGGAGAGAGAGGAGAGAGGCGAGAAGGAGAGAGGGAGGAGAGGAGAAGAGAGGAAGAGCGAAGAGGAGGAAGGATGAGAGAGAGAGAGAGAAAGAGAGAGAGAGAGAGAGAGTAGAGGGAGAGAGAAGAAGGAGAGGAGAGGAGAGAAGAGAGGAGAGAGAGAAGAGAGAGAAGACGAGAAAGAGGAGCAGGAGAGGGAGAGAGGAGGAGAGAGAGGGAGGAGGAAGAAGGAGAGGGAGGAGGGAGAGAAGAGAGAGAGGAGAGAGAGAGAGAGAGAGAGAGAGAGAAGGAGAGGAGAAGAGAGAGAGGAGAGGCAGAGAGAGAAGGGAGAGAGGATTAGAGAGGAGAGGAGAGGAGAGGAGAGGAGAGGAGAGGGAGGGAGAGGAGAGGAGAGGAGTCAGAGCGAGAGAGAGAGAGAGGAGAGGAGAGGAAAGAACGAGAGAGAGAGGAGAGAGAGAGGAGAGGGAGAGGAGAGAGGAGAGGAGAGGAGAGGAAAGGAGAGAGGGAGAGAGGAGAAGGGAGAGAGAATAGGGAGAGAAGAGGGAGAGGAGAGAGGAGCGGCAGGGAAACAGAGAGGAGGAGAGGGGAGAAGAGGAGAGAGAGAGGAGACTGAGAGGAGGAGAGGAGAGAGTTTAAACGTCGATATTGAGGCCCGCCCCCTTTAACCCCTTAGTCGTAAACTGGCAGCTGTCACTCTGATGTACCTGTGTGGACAGGTTTTATTTCACATTTTGTGGGAACTTAAAAGTGTACACTCATGAGGCCCTGAAGGGGGCGTGAGTGAGCACAGAGAGCAAACAATACAAGATTCAACTGTGAACTAAATATGAGACGTGTTAGCGCTTATACCCCACAGGAGTAAGTACCTCCTCTTTAATACCCCACAGGAACAAGTAAAACTCCTCTTTAATACCCCACAGGAGTAAATACTCCTCTTAATACCCCACAGGAGTAATACCTCTCTTAATACCCCACAGGAGTACTCATCCTCTTTAACCCCCACAGGAGAAAATACCTCCTCTTTAATACCCACAGGAGTAAATACCTCCTCTTTAATACCCCACAGGAGTAAACAATGGTACCTCCTCTTTAATACCCCACAGGAGTAAATACCTCCTCTTAATACCCCACAGGAGTAAATACTCCTCTTTAATACCCCACAGGAGTAAAATACCCCTCTTAATACCCCACAGGAGTAAATACCTCCTCTTAATACTCCACAGGAGTAAATACCTCCTCTTTATACCCCACCAAAGAGTAAAATACCTCCTCTTTAATACCCCACAGGAGTAAATACCCTCCTCTTTAATACCCCACAGGAGTAAATACCTCCTCTTTAATACCCCCACAGGAGTAAATACCTCCTCTTTAATACCCACAGAAGTAAATACCTCCTCTTTAATACCCCACAGGAGTAAATACCTCCTCTTTAATACCCCACAGGAGTAAATACCTCCTCTTAATACCCCAAGGAGTAAATACCTCCTCTTTAATACCCCACAGAAGTAAAAATACCTCCTCTTTAATACCCCACAGAAGTAAATACCTCCTCTTTAATACCCCACAGGAGTAAATACCTCTCTTTAATACCCCACAGGAGTAAATACCTCCTCTTTAATACCCCACAGGAGTAAATACCTCCTCTTTAATACCCCACAGGTAAATACCTCCTCTTTAATACTCCACAGGAAGTAAATACCTCCTCTTTAATACCCCCACAGAAGTAAATACCTCTCTTCTTACCTCCTCTTTTTAATACCCCACAGAAGTAAATACCTCCTCTTTAATACCCCACAGGAGTAAATACCTCCTCTTTAATACCCCACAGAAGTAAATACCTCCTCTTTAAACCCACAGAGAAGTAAAATACCCTCCTCTTTAATACCCACACAGAAGTAAATACCTCCTCTTTAATACCCACAGGAGTAAATACCTCCTCTTAATACCCCACAGGAGTAAACCTCCTCTTTAATACCCCACAGGAGTAAATACCTCCTCTTTAATACCCCACAGGAGTAAATACCTCCTCTTTAATACCCCCACAAGGAGTAAATACCTCCTCTTTAATACCCCACAGGAGTAAATACCTCCTCTTTAATACCCCACAGGAGTAATACCTCCTCTTTAATCAATACCCCACAGGAGTAAATACCTCCTCTTTAATACCCCACAGAAGTAAATACCTCCTCTTTAATACCCCACAGAGTAAATACCTCTCTCTTTAATACCCCACAGGAGTAACATACCTCCTCTTTAATACCCCACAGAAGTAAATACCTCCTCTTTAATACCCCACAGGAGTAAATACCTCCTCTTTAATACCCCAGAAGAGTAAATACCTCCTCTTTAATACCCCACAGGAGTAAATACCTCCTCTTTAATACCCCACAGGAGTAATACCTCCTCTTTAATACCCACAGAGAGTAAATACCTCCTCTTTAATACCCCACAGGAGTAAATACCTCCTCTTAATACCCCACAGGAGTAAATACCTCCTCTTTAAATACCCCACAGGAGTAAATACCTCCTCTTAATACCCACAGGAGTAAATACCTCCTCTTAAATACCCCACAGAAGTAAATACCTCCCTCTTAATACCCCACAGGGAGTAAATACCTCCTCTTTTAATACCCCACAGGAGTAAATACCTCCTCTTTAATACCCCCACAGGAGTAAATACCTCCTCTTTAATACCCCACAGGAGGGTAAATACCTCCTCTTAATACCCCACAGAAGTAAAATACCTCCTCTCTTTAATACCCCAGGAAGTAAATACCTCCTCTTTAATACCCCACAGGAGTAAAATACCTCCTCTTTAATACCCCACAGAAGTAAATACCTCCTCTTTAATACTCCACAGGAGGTAAATACCTCCTCTTTAATACCCCAAGGAGTAAATACCTGCTCTTTAATACCCACAGGAGGTAAATACCTCCCTCCTTTTAATACCCCACAGGAGTAAATACCAGCTCTCCTCTTTAATACCCCACAAGGAGTAAATACCTCCTCTTTAATACCCACAGAAGTAAATACCCCCTCTTACATACTCCACAGCGGTAAATACCCGTCTTTAATACCCCACAGAGGTAAATACCCGCTGTGTAACTCCTCTTTAATACCCCACAGGAGTAATACCTCCTCTTTAATACCCCACAGGAGTAAGTACCTCCTCTTAATACCCCACAGGAGTAAATACCTCCTCTTTAATACCCCACCGAAGTAAATACCTCCTCTTTAATACCCACAGGAGGTAAATACTCCTCTTTAATACCCCACAGGAGTAAATACCTGATCTTTAATACCTCACAGGAGATAATACCCCACATACTTTAAGACCCCACAGGAGTACGTACCTCCTCTTTAAATACCCCCACAGGAGTAAAGTACCTCCTCTTTAATACCTTTTAATACCCCAGCGGAGTAAGTACGGTCCTCTGTAAGACCCCCAGGACGCGTTCCTCCTCTTAAATACCCCCACAGGAAGTAAATACCCATCTGACTACCCCACCGGAGTGAATACCTCTCTTTAATGTCATTAAAGGAGTTGAATCTTAAATCCAGACTGTGATCTGGATGATTTGGAGTTTCGAGTGGTGGGGGGGGTTCTGAGGCCCATGCCTGAGCCGCCGCCGTAGAATCGTCCATATGTCATTGTTCAAGTATGACGGTCACCCCGGGAGAATATGCCCCGAACCAACCAGCTCCTCCCCTCCTGCAAGAAACCAACTCTGCCTCTCACACCTCCATCAACAGAGGGTCTTCTATCCACCCCCCTCCTGCACTCCTCCTTTCTCCACCTCCTCCTCCTCCTGCTCCTTCTCCACCTCCTCCTCTCCTCTTTCCTGCCTTTAATATCTCACGTGACCTTTGCTCTTCATAAAACATATAAGTGCTGCTGGCAGGCTGCAAGGCTAACCTGAGTGAAAGAAACAGAGTTTCCACTGCAGAGGAAAGGATGAGAGCGAAATCTGGTCGGTGCCAGGACAAAAACGAAAAAAAAAGAAAAAAAAACCAAACCATCTGTAATTCTTTTTTTTTTCAGATGGAATGTATTGGTGTTTGACGGGCCAAAGTTCTGTCGATAGGATGTCCGGAGCTCCCACTCCCAAAACACCCCCAGATCTCCCCAGACCCCCCCCCAGCCAGTATACAACAATGTCCGACAGCATAGTTATTTAGTATGAAAAAGAAAGCAGGATAGGACCACACCTCCTCAGTTTTGTGTTCAGCCATCCATTTTAATACCAGAAAATACATCAGATATGAATTCAAGTGATCAAACATGTAGCAGAGAAACTTTTGTCTCTGGTTTCAAGGAAGCCTCAAAGTTGTTCCTTTTCTGTGGACTCGTGGACCGTTCTCATGACGACCCCCTGATACTTTGTGTTTATTTCTGTTATTTAAACACCTGTTTGGAGGTTTTTGGGAGTAACTTTTGGGTTTACCTAAATCCAATGTGTCCTTCCTAATTATTTCCATAGTGAGAATTGGAGCGTTGGAAACGTTGCAGTCTTTCCTCTTCCGAACCGTGGGACGTGTATTGTGAAATGTTCTTTAAACAAACCTCCGTGTTGTTCTGTGTTGGACTTCGGGTCGTTTCCTTCGTGTTAGGTAAAAAGGAAACCTTCCGTCCCACACAAACGTCGCAGATCATTTTCATTTTGTGACAGAAACTGTTAGACTCAACAGAAGAAGAGGAGGCACGACTTCAGCACCTGAGGAAGAGTGAGCACTGCAACGATACAGTACTCGAGTAAGAGTTGAAAAAGTACTTCAGAAAAGTACAATTTATTATTTCAAACGTCACTCACCCTGCCCAGCGTGAGATGTGTGAGTCTGAGGATCTCGGGTTTATGGAGTTTAAACAAACAGTAAACTTTGAAGTTCATCATTTAAATATTTGTTTCATCAACATTAGAAAAATGTGTAGCAAAAAAAAAAAAGTGCTTTAAGAACAAAACTTATCCAATAAAGACAGATTGAAAAGACTTTTTCATTACTGGACTTTTTACATTTTCATATCAACAAACTGAAAGAAAACAAAGACGAGGGAGAAATGTGCCGCATGGAAGAAAAGATGACAAAACAAAAACCGGGGGCTACGCAGAAAATCAAGTTTCACTTCACACTGAGCACCTGCATCAAGGCAGTGATCAAGTGCAACTAGTGAGAAAAAGAGAAACTGAGTGAATCAAAGAGTGAAGCACAGATTGAAGCAAAGAGTTGAAGCAGAGAGAAGAAACTGGTGTACGCAAAGAGTTGAAGTCAAATAGAGAGAAGCAAACGAGTGATGCACTGGTGTGAAGCAAAGAGAGAAACAGAAGTTAAGAAAAGAGTGAGCGGAGGTGAAACAAAGAGTGAAAGCCCAGGAGAGAGTGAAACGAGAGTGAAGCAAAGAGTGGGGGGGGGTGGGGGTGGGGGGGGGGGGGGGGGGGGGGGGGTGGGGGGGGGGGGGGGAGGGGGGGGGGGGGGGGTGGGGGGGGGGTGTGAAACAAAGAGATAAACAAAGATTGAAGACAAAGAAGATAAACAGAGTTAAGGAAAAGAGTTAAGCAGAGGATTGAAACAAATAATTGAACAAAAAAAGTTGAAACAGAGAGTGAAGCAAAGAGTGAAAGCACTAGTGAAACAAAGAGGAAAGAAACAAACAGATTGAACCAAAAAAGTGTAAGCATAGAGTGAAACAAAGTGTAAAACTGAAGAGGTGAACCAAGATGAGAAGCAAAGATTTGAAACAAAGATATAAACGAAATGATTTAAACAAACATGAGGAGACAGAGTGCCTCGAATAGTAGCGCCAAGAGTAAGCAAGAGAGTGAACCAAAAATGGTAAAACAAAGATGTGTGAAGCAAACGAGCCAGAGAGCAAAGATTGGAAACAAAGATCTACACAAAGAGTGAAACAAAGAGATAAACAGAGTGAATCAAAAGAGTGAAGCAAAGAGTGTGAAGCAGAGAGTGAACACCAAATGTAAAACAAAGAGTGAAGCAAAGAGAGAAGCAAAGAGTGAAACAAAAAGTGAACAGAGTGAAAAAAAAAGAGTGAAGCAAAGAGGGTGGTGAAACAGAGAGAGAATGAACAGAGTTAAGCAACGATTGAAGCAAATTGAGATGTCGAGAAAATAGAGTGATCAGCAAAGAGTGATGAATACAAATGAGAGAAAACAATAGAGGTGAAGCAAAGAGTGAAGCAGAGGATGTGAAACAAAAAATGTAAAAACAAAGAGTGAAGCCAAGAGAGAAGCAAGGGGTTGAAACAAAGAGAGAAAAAAATAGAAGTGAAACAAAGAGAGGAACAGAGTAGAGAAGAAAACAGTGGTGAGCACAAGCAGTGAGCAAGCGAGAAGCAGAGAGTTGAAACTAAAATGTAAAAACAAAAGAGTGAAAAAAATGTTAACATAAAGCAGTTTTTTTTGAAACAAAAGAGAGAAACAAAGAGGTGAAACAACAAAGAGAGAAACAGAGTGAAAGACCAAAGAGTGAAGCAAAGAAGGGAGTTTTAGCAAAGAGGAAACACAAAGAGAGAAGTGAAGAGGTGAAGCAAAGATGCTGAAATCGAAGAGGTGAAGCAAAAGAAAGGCCGACATAATACTCAATGTAAACAAAGAAACAGAAATTTAAAACATCCAAACCCTCCAGAAA
>JAIEZT010001079.1:0-23163 GCA_019594935.1 Periophthalmus modestus | reverse complement strand
CAGGTGGGGGTCTAGGTGCAGCCATCACCGGACAGTCAGGAGGGGATGTAGGGTTCCAGCCATCACCGGACGGTTCAGGAGGGGATCTAGGTTCCAGCCACCACCGGACGATCAGGAGGGGATCTAGGGTCCAGCCATCACCGGACGGCTCAGGAGGGGATCTAGGGTCCGCAGCCATCACCGGACGGTCAGGAGAGGATCTAGGGGTCCAGCCACCACCCGGACGGTCAGGAGGGGATCTAGGGTTCAGCCATCACCGGGACGGTCAGGAGGGGATCTAGGGTCCAGCCATCACCGGACCATAACCGGTCAGCGGCCAGGCATCAACGGACGGTCTGAAAACAGTTACACTCCCCTGAGGGGAGCAGGGCAGCGGACAACATGTGAATAGCCAAAATGAACAATGAAATTTACGTTAATATATAAACTTTAGGAAAGCATGCTATGCCTTGACAATCGTTAGAATAAGGTGGAAACAACTTCTAAAACACAACATTCATTCAAATAAACATAATAACATATTATATATTATATTATTATTTTATTATTATTATATTATTATATTATTATTATTATAATTATTATATTATATATTATATTGTATATATTATAAGTGCAGATGCATCAATGCATGTCAGTATAAAATATTTAAAAAATGTTAGTATGGATGTATTTATGTACACATAATTATTTTGTTAGAGATAAAAATATTGACAGAACAAATATTACTTACAGACTTTACATTGAAAGTAATGAACACATTTACAATGAGCACAAAAATACAGTTTCAATTCATAGGAAAAAAAAAAAAAAACAAAGAACGTGTGGATTCAAAAAAAAAAAATCTAAAACAGGACTTCAGCTTAAGGGCTATGCCCTGATGATCACTGAAATATGTTGGAACAACTTCTGATGAAATCTCATATTGTTGGAGATTGACATAGACATGATCAATCAAAGTGCTCTTTCTGTAGTTGGAGATGTGACATTCTGAATATATCCATAACTAGTCATGAAATTGCAGACTGATGATGATTTCAAGATGTCATCATTGAAAATCTCCCATAACCACAATGTTTTGACTCTGTGCCTGTAGCCAAGTTAGCAGTTTTTTCATATTCTGCTTGAACACAGACATGGGATATGTAGGTGGACGATAAACAACTGCAACTAAAACCTGATGATTTACATTGTTGTAAATTAAGCACTCCAGATTAAACTGGGGTGCATCAGGAAAGTGATAGTTCGTGTTGTGGGAGCAGTACATGCCCACTCCACCGTGAAGTTGACTTTTGAGTGCAGTAAGAGCCGGATGCTTGCTGTGTTCATATGCCAGACTTCGTGGATGACTGTGAAAACTGTAACCTTCAATGTCAACACTATCAAGTGCAGACTGAGATGTTAACCATGTTTCTGTCACAGCTATACAGTCAGGCTGTAAATGCTGTGTGGATGGCACCAAATCAGGTACATGTTTTACTAAACCCTGAACATTCATCAAAAACAAGGTTAACACATCAGCTGACGCTTGTTTGTGACACATTGTCGTCCAAGAAATGTGGCATAGCTTCCAAGGCATGTTTAACCTCATCATTACAATAAATAGCTTCTCATCAAAGTCCTGGATAATAAGGCCATCTAGACTCTTACACGACTTAAAGCCACATAAGCTTGTCCTGAGGCAAACACTTGCTTTAGAGACACCACAGCATCGTCAACAGTCAGGCCCTGTACTTTGTGGATTGTAACAGCCCAGGCAAGTGCAAGAGGAAACTGCCGTCGTCTTCCTCCTTTGCTGTTAGCCCTTTCCTCCTGTGGCTCTATTCGTGTGGAGTTTATTAAAAGCAGGTGCAGTGGATGGGTACTTTTTCTGTCTCTGAGTACCAACATTGATGTCATCAAACTGAACATACACAGCTTCAGGAAGTCCATTTACTTCTGTTTCACTAATATGTGTTACAGTTCCACAGACTCCATTCACCAATCCATCTTCAACATCAATGTTCTTACACAGCATAACTCTGGCAGGAACACCCAAAAAATAGCTGTTTCTGCAGAGAAGTGAGGTTGTCTTTACTGTGAGGTGTGACTTTGCTTTCCATTTTTCCAGTTTTCTTGTTGTAGTGATAGTCCTGTGCCATCTATTGTTTGATAGTCAGGACAAGTGGTTTTGAGCTGGTTAAAGTTATGTTCATTTACCTGTGAATTTGTTGCGGAAAATATGTAGAGCAGAAGACTGCTCTCCAGTTTCACGACTTGTAGAATGTGAATGTCCTCAGGAAGCATGGGTGTCCCTTTAGAGACCGTGTTCTTAATCGGTTAAGTAATTCAGCAAATGTGGTATCCTTCTGTCTGACTATTGTTTTCAGTTCAGCCATTTTGAAACTTGACCAAAAGTTCACAGGTAGATTGTCAGTGTACAAGCCTTTTGCCATAACTGGTGGTAACTGATAGAAATCACCAACAGCTATAAGGCTGACATTTCCAAAAGGGGAAACATCACCTCTTTGCTTGATTTGCCGAAGTCGTCCATGTATGTATGTGAGAAGTTTATGAGAAACCATTGATATTTCATCAATGATTACTAACTTAAGGTCAATATATTTAGCACGGAGAGAGAATTGAGTTTTTCTTCACCTAATGGTATGTATGGAAGCGTCACATCTGTCCCAATGCTAAATGCACTGTGAATTGTAGATGCATTTAGGTTGTATGCTGCCATACCAGTGGGTGCTGTTATTAAAACACTCATGTTGTCTGGGTGGTGGCGTCGCATTGGTGCAAACAGACGATTGGCTTCATACTGAATGGCCCGAATCAAGTGACTTTTCCCTGTGCCAGCACCACCAGTGATGAAGACATGTAAAGGTTCCGGATTATTTCCATTGACTTTTTCTATGCACCACTTTTGTACTTTGAAAAATATAGACAGCTGGATGTCATTTAAAGATCGAATTAAACTCCAAACCTTCAGCTCGAGTCATTGTATTGTGTTGTTTTTCTAAATGACCAGTTTCTTTGTTAGCTATCCCTAAATCTGGAATATGAGGCAAGGGGTCTTCATCATCCAGTTTATTCTCTGCACGTTCATCAATAGATTCCAGACGTTCTGCTTCTTGCTCAGGACAAAGCATGCACCAAGCATCCTCTAATATTTCATTAGAGTCCAAGTTATTTTTAATGTCTTCCAAATCTTCAGTTTCAATGTCATAGTGAGATCTATTTGAGTTCACAATTGACATCACTGAAACGGTCTGGTTGCCACGTTGCACGGTGCCTTCTTTGTAGAACTGTTCAAAAGAATCAAATGATGAAGGTTTCAGGTCGTTATCATGACGATAAGGGAAAAAAAACAGCTGCAAGAGGCTTTTGTGATATAGCTCAGGATTCTTTGTTTCAAGAAAAACCGTGCATAGCGCACAACAGCAGTTTGGTTCTGAATCGTTTAGAAATATATCCACATGAATTCTGTAACTAATCACATTTTTCGATTTCTTTTCTGATTTACTTAACACACGGTATTCTGAAGCAAATGTGGCTATACACATATTATCAAAAGTGTCATTCTGTGGTCTGCTCTTATATCGATCCACCAATCCTGTCATCCAGATGTCATTGTTTCCTGACTTTTTCAGTTCATTTAGTGGTTTGGTGAGTTTGAAAATTGTGTCACCTGTGGGGATGAACACAACTTTCCTTGAACATTGTTTGAGGTGCATTTGACTGATTCTGTACACAGCTTCTTGTGCAGACACATCACGGTTATGGAGGTAGGCTTGACCAATCTTCTTCATAGCTTCTTTGGCATCAGCGTTTCCCGTTTTGTGGCCTCTTGGTGGTGTTTGTCTCACACACAGCCCCATCTCTCTCTCAGATTTTGACATATAGCTTATAATATAAACAATACAAGCATATACGTCGACGATGTACTGCAGGTCTAGGTTGGCATTCCAACATTTTAACAGAAATGCATTATATGGATTAATCCAAATTTCATTGACATCTCTTTGCAGGACAATTTGTGTACGTTTTTCAACACATTTAAGTGCTTTCTCCCATACTTCTTGAGTAATGCCAACATTGTTAAACAGCTGCTGAATACTCGTAACGGGATTGTCTTTATCTAGAAGTGCTTGTTTAACAGCCGTAAGTATTTTCATTGCAGTGTCTTCTTTCATGAAATTCTGTTCATTCTGAGAGCATATGCATTCAACATTGGCTTTATTTTGATCTTGGCTGTTTGTTGCAGTGTCACCTTGGCACTTTGGGCACTTTGGTCTTTTTGGTTTTTTGGTGATGAAAGTGCGTTGAGATACAGGACGTGGGAAATTGAAACGGCAAACTGTATTCTTCTTCTTGCATGTTTTAGAATGGCGTTGAGAATGTTGTTGCACGGAGGTAACAGTTTCAGCTAATTGCGGATCTTTTGTGGGTATTTCACATGTGATGTACTTGTCGATGAATTGCACCACTTCTTCATCAGTGTTTTTTCCAATCTCAGGAGCATTCTCAATCCAAAATAAAGCGTGAACATGGGGTGATCCACGTTGTTGAAATTCTACACGATAAAAGTAATCTTTAATCTTTCCAATTGGATTCAATGGAGACAGTAACACGTAATTCAAGAAGAGATGCCACCTGTAGTCAAACATGCGTGCTGCAGTAACAGGATGATTACGCAGCAGTTCACACCTTTCAGCATACTCCAAACTCTCAGCGGTTTCTGTTCTCCCCTCTTGCTTCAAAATTGAATTTAAAAGCCCTCCCCAGCGCATGTCTGCAGAGGAGAAACTGCCAAAGAAGGTTGGTTTTCCCAGATTCCGCACCATGGCAAGTAATCTTTTTGTGCACCTTGCCAGAAGCTTGGAGTAGTACCTCTTATTGGCCGCAGAAAACGATATCCTTCATCAGTCTTAATGATGTCCTGCAAAGACTCAATGTTTTGTGGAGCATTTTTTTTTGGCTGCTGGGTTTGTGTGTCCTTTGCGTGATGCTATGATACTTGTTGAATAACTTGCTGAACTTCTGACATGTATTGTGCAAAAAAAATGTATTCAACGCACTTTGCAAACCTTCCATCAGCGTGCAATATTCTGTTATTAAAATATCGTGCCAATGTCAAGTAGTGCTGTCTGGGTGTATGATAAGTATTGTTCCCTGATGGAAAAAGATACGGAAAAGATTTTGCTTCATTATCTTTATCTGACAAAATGCGCACAGGATTGTTTCCTTCAGCAGGTGCCAGATTAATTATATCTTCAAAACCCTGATCAAGAGTTTCTTGACCAAGATCAACAGGCATGGAACAAGAATCTTGATAAATACAGTGGTTCTGTCGGTCATGTAGAGTTTCATCTTCTTCATCAGGAGACTCAGATTTTTGTGACTTATTGTCCGTGACTTCTTCTATATGTTTTTCTTCTTCATGTTGAGTTTTGTCTTGTGCATCCTCAGGGGAGTTGTTCTGTTGTGCATTGACATTAGAGTCGTCTTGTGCTTGGTTTTCTTCTTCTTTAGCAAACTCATTCACCCATTCTTCATTTATTTCTATGTCTTGATAATATTTATTGTTCTCCTTTAAATATTTAAGTGCTTCTTTCAGGTGATTTGTGTCAACAAAGTGATATTCATAATGTCCTTTGTAAGACAGCTTGCGCTTTAATTTAACACGTAACAGACAACCTTCCAGATTTGAACGAGGCAAAACAGAACAAGTGTGATTGACTGAAGAAGGGATGCAAAAAATCGGTCCGTGGCATCCATTTTGACCACCCTTTGGTAAAGCTAACACTTTCATAAATGGAATGTTTAAAGAAATCAAATGTTTTTCCAGATGATTCAAACAAGATAACTCAAGAGGAACTGAATCCAGTTGCAAGTTGTTTCCCCACCATTCTGCTGGGGTCACACCTCTGCGGATCTTTGAATGACAAACCTTGCACATCCAAAGCTCACCTCTTGATTCTTGTAATGGACATGGTGTATTGCACTCAGAAGAACATTCATGCAAATACTCATCTGAGACACATGTTTCAGCCGTTAATTGAGCAGCTTTGTTTTTGTAGTTCTTTTGTTTGTATGGAACTACTGCTGCTTTAAACATCGATCGGAAACATACACAGCAAACAAATTCTGGTCCATCATTTGCTTTCTTTAAAAACTCATTCATTACAAAATTAATCTGATCTGTTAGTACTTTATCTTGATTTCTCTTGAATTGTTTTTTAGCCAGGACTTTATGTCTAAAAGCGCTGTCTTTGTGGTATTTGGCTTTATTTATTGATTTTAATTTTTGTTGAAGATCAGGATTTGCTTTATAATTTTTGACACTTTCACATTTGACTTTATTTTGGTGTGTCAAGTCTTTTCTGTATTTCTCACAACTGTATGCTTTCACTTTCTCTTGATGTTCCAGGTCTGTTGTGTATTTTTGCTTGCTGGATGCCTTCTTTTTCTCTTGATGTTCCAGGTCAGTTGTGTATTTCTCCTTGCTGGATGCCTTCTTTTTCTCTTGATGTTCCAGGTCAGTTGTGTATTTTTCCTTGCTGTATGCCTTCTTTTTCTCTTGATGTTCCAGGTCAGTTGTGTATTTTTCCTTGCTGTATGCTTTCACTTTCTCTTGATGATCCAGGTCAGTTGTGTATTTGTCCTTGCTGGATGCTTTCTTTTTCTCTTGATGTTCCAGGTCAGTTGTGTATTTGTCCTTGCTGCATGCTTTCACTTTCTCTTGATGTTCCACGTCCGTTTTGTATTTGTCAGAACTGTGTGCTTTCAATTTCTTTTTATATTCCAGGTTTGTTTTGTATTTTTCCACACCCCTTTCTATTGCTTTCAATCGATAGTCCTCCTCTTTGTGATATTTCACCATTTTACATTCTCTGTCCATCTGTGTCTTCTTTTTCCTTAAATACTTTGACAAAATGTTCTTCATATCATTTGATCTGTCAAAAGTATCATCAGCAATTGAACTGAAGACACCTTCGTTTGCATGTCTTGATCTGGTGATATGTCCCTGGGGCTCACAAAACGTACATAATTTGTAACAATCATTTTGTTGGCCTTGTTTAACACAAACAACATGTTCATAATGAGCTCCGTGATTCTGTAGGTAGATGCCTTCAGCAAAGAGTGTTTTTTCTGTGTTGAATCTCAACCATTTGCCTTGATAGAAGGTATAAATATCAACTCCAATGCTGTCAGCTGTAGCTTGAATTTCAGCTTGCGTTGCCCAGGTGTTGACATAACACATTTTTTGCTGTTTGATGTACTCTGCCACAGTCAAATGCTGATGTTCTTGATTCAAAAGGCAGTGATATTTCTCAGCATTATTTTTTAAGTGCTTCACTGCATTCAGTCTGATTCTTCTATGGTGTTTCTGTGTCCCACTTATGGCTTGGGAAACAGCACGGAAGAAACAGTTACCATCAGCAACAATGCTTTCATTATGACATGGCACCCCAGCATCACCAGTGCATAAGGATTCTTTAACATTGCAATTTTCAAATTCAACACTTAGAAACTTGCAAATTGCCTTGCACACATTCTGTGAAAGAGGATTAAACTGCAAAGTATTTTCCTCACTACCAACAATTGTGATGTCATTGGCATCATACACTTTGGCTTTCTTGACAATATGGTTGCCTTGAACAATAGGAGATCCATTTTTTAACTCAACCCTGGTTTGCTTTCTGTTTACACCACCACATTCACTCTCAGAAGAACACACAATAGCAGAAGGCTCCTCACCCACACCATCACATTCACTCTCAGAAGAACACACAACAGCAGCAGGCTTAGCAGACACATCACATTCACTGTCAGCAGAACACACAACAGCAGCAGGCTTAGCAGACACATTACATTCACTCTGAGAAGAACACACAGCAGCAGGCTCCTCACCCACACCATCACATTCACTCTCAGAAGAACACATAACAGCAGCAGGCTTAGCAGAAACATCACATTCACTCTCAGAAGGACACACAACAGCAGCAGGCTTAGAAGACACATCACATTCACTCTCAGAAGGACACACACCAGCAGCAGGCTTAGCAGAAACATCACATGCACTCTCAGAAGAACAGACAACAGCAGCAGGCTTAGCAGAAACATCACATGCACTCTCAGAAGGACACACAACAGCAGCAGGCTTAGCAGACACATCACATTCACTGTCAGCAGAACACACACAACAGCAGCAGGCTTAGCAGACACATTACATTCACTCTGAGAAGAACACACAGCAGCAGGCTCCTCACCCACACCATCACATTCACTCTCAGAAGAACACATAACAGCAGCAGGCTTAGCAGAAACATCACATTCACTCTCAGAAGGACACACATCAGCAGCAGGCTTAGAAGACACATCACATTCACTCTCAGAAGGACACACACCAGCAGCAGGCTTAGCAGAAACATCACATGCACTCTCAGAAGAACAGACAACAGCAGCAGGCTTAGCAGAAACATCACATGCACTCTCAGAAGGACACACAACAGCAGCAGGCTTAGCAGACACATCACATTCACTCTCAGAAGGACACACAACAGCAGCAGGCTTAGCAGACACATCACATTCACTCTCAGAAGGACACACACCAGCAGCAGGCTTAGCAGAAACATCACATGCACTCTCAGAAGGACACACAACAGCAGCAGGCTTAGCAGACACATCACATTCACTCTCAGAAGGACACACACCAGCAGCAGGCTTAGCAGAAACATCACATGCACTCTCAGAAGAACAGACAACAGCAGCAGGCTTAGCAGAAACATCACATGCACATCACTCTCAGAAGGACACACAACAGCAGCAGGCTTAGCAGACACCTCACATTCACTCTCAGAAACACACTCAACAGCTACAGCCTCAGCAGACACACCTTCACTCTCACCTTTGAAACTCACTATCACCTTATTAAGCTCAAACTGAACATTTGGCACACCAAACCCTGCTGCAAGTTGGATTATGTGATTGTAGACTTCACTGATGCTCTTCAAAAACACAACAACACTTGAACCATTACCATCTACCATCCCAGTTTTACTGCGAGCATGGGAATCCACAATAGCATACATGCCATTTTTAGCGATAATAGCCAATGTAGTGCCTGACATGGTGAAGAGACAAGCGTTATCAGTAGCAACATGTTCTTCCAGAGCAGTCTTCAAAGTAACTAAACATGCTTTTTCAAAAGGGATGGTGATGGAAAGCAGACGTCCCATAACACTCTCAATGTGCAAACAAAACTTCTTGCCAAACAACTCCTCCTCTTCTTTAAAATCAAAAGATCCCAAATAAGAGTGACCCTCAGCAATAGCAAGCTGCTTCATTCTGTACAGATGATCACCTTCCAATAAAGTCATGTTTAGATCTGCCTGAGACCATTTATGCACCTCCCGCAGATGTGTGTGTCTAACAATTGCAGCCAAAGCAATAGCCATGCACTGCCTTCCTCTACTTTCTGTATCAAATATTGTGTGACCTTGATGAAATGACCCAACAATATTATGAAAGTGAGGAGACTTAGCTTTGCTGTCTTCATGCTGCAGAGGCTGCTGTTGGACAGATGCTTGTTTTTCATGGCAGGAATCCTTGGCCACCTTTGCTTTGCACTCTTCCACTGACAGCCGCTGCAGTCTGACGACAGGGACTTCCTTTCCACGGCAGAACTTCTTCATTGGTACCTAAAAAAAAACAACAATGTTATTACCATTTAATTGCAAACAGTTTCTATTACAAAAAGACACTCATACACACTCAGCAGCGCACACATGTAGCATTCACACAAGACACACAGCTTACATACACATACAGACATTATTACACAATAATGTTTAATCACTATTATATTGCATGCCATTTTGTTGTATTAGCACTTTATTTAGACACCTGCACATCTGCTTCTCTGTGAACAGGACTGGAGGTGTTCCTGGGTCGCTTCACATCAGCCTGTACCTGCACACACAATAGATAGTGTTATGAACATGACCTGATCAACATAATGCTTGCTTTATTATGTATTTTCTATGCAACTATTAAGTACATATTTTTATCTAACCTTTTTCAGCACAACTCGAGGTTGACAGCCTGATGTTGAGCTTGCAGTCACCCCAACTCTAGCTGCATCCTTCACCTAAAAAAACATACATATAGTTATAGTTATTTATTCTCCAACACTTTTTCAGTTCATTTTCAAATAGTCTGTCATCCACACTCAGCAGCACACACGTAGCATTCACTCTCAGAAGCACATCAGTGCATACAGATTACATTACATAATGTTTCATCACCGTTATATTGCATGTCCTTTTCTTTAATAGGCACTTTATTAACACACCTGCACATGTTCTTCTCTGTGAACTGGACTGGAGGTCCTCCGGGCTCTTTTCACATCAGGCTCTACCTGCAGACACAATACATATTGTTATGAAATAACCTAATCACATAATACATGCTTTGACATAAAACATTCTGCCTGAACATACCACTTCCACGACCACTTCAGGCTCTGTGCTGGTGGATGGAGGTGGTGACACAGACACAGCATCAGTCTGCACCTAAAACAGAAGATGTCACATTTAGATATATACACACACCCCACCCACAGACATGTTTGGAAATGAATAACATACCTGCTGATCTTCTGTGGGTGCTGTGTTGATAGCAGTTGTCTTCAGCTAAAAAAAAAGAAATACCAGTTACACAAATCACATCTTGTATTCTGTATTTTATATCCAAATATGAAGTCAATATTTATATCTAACCTTCTTCAGCACAACTCGAGGTTGCCAGCTTGATGTTGAGCTCACTTCCTCAACTGTGGCTGCATCCTTCACCTAAAAACATAGATAGTGGTAGTTATTATCAAACACTTTTCGATTTCATTTTCAAAAGCACATATAAAATGTTCTTGTGACATACCTCTCTCTTTGGCTGACTTCTACTTGGCACGGCAGTCCTTGCTTGACTCACCTATATTGAAATAACACATTGAGGTTTTAGATTCACAAACAAAAACTATATTTAAACAACACATTTATGTTTTACATTCACAAATGTAAACAATAAGTACATTTGTTTGTTTTACCTTCTTTGTTGCCAGGGTAGTTGGGTTCTTTGAGGTTGCAGGAGTCTTCTGTGGTGCAGACAATACAGCAAAGCGGCCAGCCGACACGGGAATAGCAGACAGACTGGTGACCTGGAAAAATATGGTTTTAGTGAGGATTTTGAAACCTATTATTAATTGATGAATTGATAAATGATGTTAACATTTTTCTAACCTGTCGCTGGGGAAAATTTCTTGTGCTGGTGGCAGTGGACTGTTGACCCTTCTGAAAATATAAAGTCAATTAGCACCTTCACATAAGGAATTGGCCACAACATATATAACACAGCATATATTTTATATTTTACTTTTTTTACCTTTCTAACTCCTTCCCAGCCCTCGGAGTCCGTCTCTGGAGTAGTCGATGAGACATGGACTGCTCTGGATGTGGGACAGCTCACAACCACATCTGGGGTCTTCGGCAGGGGCTTCGGCAGGGGCTTCACACGCGGGGTGGCAGGTGTCTTGGGGCTTGGGTGGGCAGAATCCACGGTGCTCTCAGACAGATCCCTGATGGCCTTAGAGATCAAGCCAGACAAGATCTCCATTCCTTCTGGTACACTCAGGTGAATCTGCATAGACAAAATAACTTGAATTATTACACTGCTCTGTCACACATATACATTATGTCAACACACCAAAAGTATTTGTATTACTTACACCATCCTTGGCCCACAAACGGAGGTTCTTCATAGGGAAGTGCTCCACACAGGAGACATACTGCAGCCCTACAAAAATACATAATACACTTTATAATATACTCTTCCATATTTGACTTTCACTCAAGCACATGTACTGTGTCTTACCTTCTGCCTTTGCTGCCGCCTTGTATGCTTCACGAAAGCGGTTCTGCCAGATCACACTGACCCCGTGACGAGCAGGGAAGTCCACCACACATGTCTACAAAAATACAAAACTTTAGTTCACAAACTATTTGAGGTGACAGTGTGTTTTGGTGATAACAAATATGACTGGAGTGCATACCTTTGGACAAAGACGTTTCACAGTAGACAGAAGATTCTGGAAGTTCTTCTGTGCCCGCTCCACTGTCTGGCCCCTGGTTGAAGAGTCGTTGCCCGTAGCCAGCACCACGCATTTTGACACGCGTTGGTCGACAGTGGAATTCTGGACGTCCCAGTGGATGGATTCCGCGGTGCCTCCAGGACTGCAGATGAAGGCAAAGCTGACGGAACCATCTCCTCGGATGCACACATCTCTCTCCACGAAGGATCTGAGATGGGAATCCCCGATCACCAGGACCAACTGCAAAAGAAAAACAGCATTTATTAAACACTGAAGTGTGTAATATTAAGACTTTTTTCCATTTTACTTAACAATTTACTAATAATCTATTGATATTTTGTTTTATAACAATTAATGTACAATGTATTTGCATCTGCTGATAAAATGTGAAACAAACCTATGCTTTCTTTCTCAACAACTTCCAAAACAACATTATCCAGCTCTGGTCATGCCAGTTCATATGCTAAAGAACATGACAATGGTGGCTGAGGCCTGGTTAATGGGCACATTTAATATGAATAGGCTGCCTGCACTACATTTACACACCTGCCTGACCGACTAAAATAACCTTAAAACTGTTACTATCACATCGCTGTGTTTACACACTATAAACTTTAAAAAGTAAATTGGACATACCTCCTTGTTCGGGGATTCTGGTGGAAAGCAGACTCTCAGCTGTTTGCCGGTGAAAGGAGACCGTGGCCAGCGTCGTGCAGCAGGACGCCAGCCTGTCCCAATCGCCACTGTAAAGATACAAACACAATGTATTCTTAATTTCATCTCTACAACTTGTAATTAAACTGCTCACATAAACAACACAACCAATAATAATATAATACAAAATAAAGCCATACCAAACATAGGAGCCATCACCAAACTCTGTGCTTCGAACAGAAAACCTCAGGAGCCCCTGTTCAAAACACCTGAAAGAAATAACAAACATAAATCTTTGTAAATGCTTGAAAATACATAATTAGTACATGATCAACATTATAATGTCAAAACAAACTCTAAACACCTAGGGGGTTAGGTGTTGTTTGTTTTGCTCGGATCAAATCACATGCACTTGCCCAAAAAAATAACTATGGTTCAAGTATTACAGTTGACTGACACTTATAATAGTACACCATTACAAACATACCACAGTTTACACAAACTAAAGACATTGTAACTCTATATAATTCAAAATACTTCACATACCTTGATGCACTCAAAAGAAGCTGTGACTTGATAGTCGTCGCAAAAAAAAAAAAAAAAAAAAAAGACAAAAAAATCAAAGTAGTCCAAACTAAGAGAAAGTAATCCTCCTCGTAGAGTGGGAAAGTAAAAAGTCCAAGTGAAGTAACCAAACTTAGAGAAAGTAATCTTCCTCGCAGAATGGGGAGTCTTGTGTCTGGAGACCAAACAAAGACTACAAAATCTCTGTTTGACCTGTCTTTTAACCTCTCCTTCCCAGGTACCTACCCCCCTGGAACATACCCCAGCCCCCTTCTCCTCATGCATAACCCAGCCCCATTTTTGAGGTGTGCCTTAACATTTTACCTGCTAGTTCCACCTTTGCCTTATTATTATTTTTTCCTTTTCATCTGACAAACTACAAATACTTTATAGCCAAATGTATTATACATGTTAACTGTTCTGTTTTACTAATTGAACTGAAACTTTTCTAAGATGCCAACATTCATAATATGGCCCTTAAAAACATTTGTGTCATTAATATTATCTTTTACAACTGCCCTTTTTAAAAACAAATGTTTTGCATCATGAGCTTAACATAACAACACAAATAAAAACTTATAATGACTAATATTAAGATAAACACCATGACAACACCTACATACTTCATAAACACACACGACTTTGCCCTTCAGTTCTGAACTTCTCCTGCTACAAACACACTTTTTATCTCTGTCCAAACACTACTGCTCTCACCATTTTCATGTTCACAAAGAACCTTTATATAAAAATGGACAAACCTTAGGATAAGCATAAAATGGACATGGGTTAGGATAAACATGAAATAATGTACACAGATTTACATCGACACCACTGTAATTAAAATGATCACATTAATTAAATACTATGTCATCTTACCTTTAATAAACTGCTTACATTAAAGACTAAACACAAACTTACAGTACATTACAAACCTGTAATTTATAATATAATATAACTACTCAAATCAAATCCAGTCTCAGCCTCTTTGGAGATGAGCTTGTTAGATACTTCTTGACCTGCTTTCACATGGAAACAAGGCTGATGTGTTATTGTGTTCTCTGCTGATGGCTGTGGGGCCAAACTCTCGGCTGTAATGACTCCGATTATACATATGAATGGTACAAGTCAAACAGCCCCGTCACAACTCGACCCCCCAACCCCAAGTCATTCTCACTGACCATTTTAATGTCAGCACTTCTCTTTTGCACTGTACAGACATCATCATAAATGTATCAAATGCAACTATAACAAAAACAACAAAACTGACTGCCATAGAAGAAAATACATATCAGAACAAAGTCACTTGTTCTTATGACAAATGTTATACTAAATATCTTCTCATTCTAATATCTGACTCCTTTGTGTCAAATTTAATTCCTCTGACAAATGTACTTTTCTTTAAATTCCCTAGTACATCACTTTTCAGCCATAAAATACAATTCAATACATGCACATTTTCATTTATAAAGTTTATAGCACAGATGATTTCACACTTGCTCCCTCTGCTTTTATACAAATGTTTCTTTCCTTCACTTCTAATCTTCCACATTACATTATATAAATTTATGTATGGATAAATATGGTTTTAATTCCCATAGAATTATGCAGCTTACAGACTATGCCCTTTCCAAACTGATAAATGAACACTCCTTATAAATATCTGCCAATCACAGAAGAGAAACCACAACACTATACAAACTGTAGAATATTTCACATTTGAAATGATTACAGGTAAGTCACAATGATGGAAAGGTACTGCAGAATTGTACTCCTGAAAAAATTTCATGGCTAAAACGTACTGAAGTACAAGTACTACTGCCAAATATGTATGATACATTTGCTTATTACCATTTTACATAAATCTTTTGTACAATATTTAATTTATTAAACCTGTATTCAGATGTTCACATATATATCTACATATTCTCAAAGCTCTGACCAATGCAGCAGTGCAGTTGTGTTTCACACAGACAGAGGTGACACACACATGGACTGAGACAACAGAAGTGTAAGACAAGTCTGTAACAAACCCCGTCATTTATAATGAAACACATTAGCTTTAAATGTACACATTATACTGAAGTACAAGTACATGTTTAAATACTCTTAGAAAGGACATTCCGCAAAACATCTACTAATTTACCAATATGTAGGTGTCATTACTTAGTTTCCACACTGAGGACCCTCCCACAAATGTAAATGTCATTGTTTCCTGAAGTGAACACAGGAGTAGGAGCAGTGCTTAGCATGAACAACATTAACTGTGAATGTTGCTTATCTAACTTTTTCTTGGTCAATCAATGATCCCATTCAGACCTAAGGGGAAACTTTTACTTTGATTTTACAAATACACAGTCAATAGAATTAAACACCACAAAGTGTTGAGTTAAACTCTGACTCTGAAGTGTCTGAATATGCTCCACTTGAATTAAAAACACATCTTTGAAAACAAGCTCTCCTTCCACTTCTTTACTCGTATAATAATCATTTATATTCTACATATATACATTTATACATCTGCTCACCTTGTTGTGCACAAATTATTAAATCTCTATCCAAAATGCTGTCTCTGATAATTATGAGGCCAAATACAAGCATTCAAAATATGTTCGACCACAGCCTCACAGCAGTGACTGGGTCATCATGTTCGTCTGTAGACTGCACCTACTAAACTACTACTACTATTAAATAAATTGAAGACTCTAAGCTACTGAAACCAATAAGACATAGTTAAACTAACATACTCCTAATACTTGTAAAAATAGTAGTTTTTCATGTTCTCGCGGTGAGCTTCAGCTGCATACATATGTAAAAACATGCTGATGTGTTGTTGTGGCTCTGGACTCAGAGGAACAGGCTCCAGAATTTAACATATGAGAGGCCCAACTCAAATGACTCCTCCCCCAGTAACACACTCACAGGCTCATTTCGCTCAGTACTACGAGAGACAATACAAAGGCAGTTTCACTTTAAACTCATTTCAGCGTGTTCTTTTATACACATCTACACACAGTCACATTCAGTGAAGTCTTCACTGAGCTTCACTAAAGCACAAGGCTGATGTCCAACAAGGTCCTGGGTTCTGCTCATTTCTGTTCACATTTACATTTCTCCACCTGTCTCTACTGTGGCATTCACTTTTATGTAAGAAGCACAATCTTCCCTTTAACAGAAAGGAGCACAACATAAAATACAAAAAAATATACATTACATAGAAGGCATCTTCACTGGACACGACTTTGTTTAAAGTCTAATTGCTCACTTTTAACCATAAACATGGCCTTAATTATAAAAAAAACACTTTTCAAAGCACAAGTTGCAGCATTTCATCATTACTTTTGTACTAATTAGCGCCATCCCCCAAAAATATCACTATAAACTTATCATTTGTAGGACATTCACAATGCATATAACATTAATATTATTACTTTGCTGTGGTAGAACCTGTACAAACATCTCATTGTTTCACATCACATGCCAGTGTTTACATCATTATTACAAAACCATTCATTCTGAATGTAGGGACATTCTACACACAGGGAATACATTTCCCAAAACTTACTTTTTAAATGTATTTTTTAATCTATGTCTTCTTCTTTTGTTTTGTTTTTTGACCCCCCCCCCCATACATAAAGAAGAACTATTGTGCTCCGTTTTGTCATTCTGCTGGTACCCCTACTAAAGATTAGAGAAAAACCACAAGACTAAGATGCCCCTCTACGGTTTTATTTCACTTAAAACAGGCGCAGTTCAAATATATTGACTCCAAAATGATTGTTTCCTGACAGGCCCATTGTGTTAATGCCTCCTGGTGCAAACAGCTCCTACAGAGGAAACACTCAACACTATAACTACCAAAAACAATCACATATATAGGTAATAATATTGAAATAATTTGCTGGAAAATACAGCACAGTAAAACACATAAGACATTATTCAATTTGACTTGTCAGATAAACAATCACAATAAAAGAAGAAAAAATAACACAAAATACCACTAATCCAAATCACATACAATCATTTTAACATATAATCTACATACTAATTTCAACAAGTAGCAAAACTATAAAAGCCACATTCACAAACACTTACGTCTCCTACATAACTTTACAATTCACTTAAACTGCATCACAACATGTGTAAAATAACATATATCTACAACAGTGACTGATTATGCCAATATAACACCTAATGGAAATGTGATGTAAAAAAACAGCCAAACTGTGAGCTCTACATTGTGCAACATCAGAAAATGTGTGTAACTGTTTAAACTGCTGTGAACACGGTCAACAAGGAAAACGACAGGATGCCGTTTCAACTGATCCACTCATTTCTCTACATTTCTTGGTTTCTCTATTTTTCTTTTTATTTTATGCTTTTTGCCTCATTACGGCAGTGAGTTTAATGACATGCATGTCCTCAGAAAAGTCCAGCTGGTACCAAAAACCCTCTTCAATTGTGAGCTCTCTTAAAAACAAAATGAAGGCCTAATCTAAGCCAGAACTGATCACAAATCAAAACTTACTCCACTGACTTGACCATCCTTCACGACTATGCACCTGCGATTTTGTTAATAACATTTTTTTTGTACAGCAGATGCAAATGCTGCATAATTTCTCTTATTTTTCTTTACATGTTCCTATGAAATAATCACGCACTAACAACACTAACAACTAACACTTTTCTAGCACTCTGAGATTTCTTTGAAATGTAAAGTGCAATACAAATAAAATTCATTATTACTATTATTATTATTATTATTATTTTCTGATTCAAAAAATGCTACTTTAATAATTACAATTTCACCAAAAGTTTTTAACCGACCTACAACATTAATTACATCACCTGGGGACCTGACAGACAACGCCCTTGGAGACAAAGAACCACAGAACCAACCACCACAGCTCGACCTGAATCAAAAGCTCCTTCTGAGCAGGAGGACACATGGTTCTTCTGGCCAGAATCAGACCTGCATCATTCAATCCATCCTTCTGTTTCACTGGAGGAAAACTTCAGAAAAAATTCAGCCATTCACTTTCTTCTCATATGACTCAAAACAACTTGACCTGTTCCTCGTGTCCCCACACACAGCCCTGAAGATCGACACATGGGCTGAAGGACAACTCCAGAGACGAGCTGTGGCCAGAGACGCCAAGCTGCGTGAGGACAGCCATGTGTGGTCAGAGGGAGGACAAATGGACAGAGGACAGCCATGTGTGGTCAGAGGGAGGACAAAGGGACAGAGGACAACCCATATGTGGTCAGAGGGAGGACAAATGGACAGAGGACAGCCATGTGTGGTCAGAGGGGAGGACAAAGGGACAGAGGACAGCCATTTCTGGTCAGAGGGTGGCAAAAAAGGACAGAGGACAGCCATGTGTGGTGAGAGGGAGGACAAAGGGGACAGAGGACAGACATGTGTGGTCAGAGGGAGGACAAAGGGACAGAGGACAGACATGTGTGGTCAGAGGGAGGACAAAGGGACAGAGGACAGACATGTGTGGTCAGAGGGAGGACAGAGGGACAGAGGACAGACATGTGTAGTCAGAGGGAGGACAAAGGGACAGAGGACCGACATGTGTGGTCAGAGGCAGGACAAAGGGACAGAGGACAGACATGTGTGGTCAGAGGGAGGACAAAGGGGACACAGGACAGACATGTGTGGTCAGAGGGAGGACAAAGGGACAGAGGACAGACATGTGTGGTCAGAGGGAGGACAAAGGGACAGAGGACAGCCATGTGTGGTCAGAGGGAGGACAAAGGGACAGAGGACAGCCATTTGTGGTCAGAGGGCGGCAAAAGGGACAGAGGACAGACATGTGTAGTCAGAGGGAGGACAAAGGGACAGAGGACAGCCATGTGTGGTGAGAGGGAGGACAAAGGGACAGAGGACAGACATGTGTGGTCAGAGGGAGGACAAAGGGACAGAGGACAGCCATGTGTGGTCAGAGGGAGGACAAAGGGACAGAGGACAGCCATGTGTGGTGAGAGGGAGGACAAAGGGACAGAGGACAGACATGTGTGGTCAGAGGGAGGACAAAGGGACAGAGGACAGACATGTGTGGTCAGAGGGAGGACAAAGGGACAGGACAGACACTGTGTGGTCAGACATGTGTGGTCAGAGGGAGGACAAAGGGACAGAGGACAGACATGTGTGGTCAGAGGGAGGACAAAGGGACAGAGGACAGACGTGTGTGGTCAGAGGGAGGACACAGGGACAGAGGACAGACGTGTGTGGTCAGAGGGAGGACAAAGGGACAGAGGACAGACATGTGTGGTCAGAAGGAGGACACAAGGGACAGAGGACAGAGGACAGATATGTGGGACAGAGGACAGACATGTGTGTCAGAGGGCGGAAAAAGGGACAGAGGACAGACATGTGTGGTCAGAGGGAGGAAAAAGGGACAGAGGACAGACATGTGTGGTCAGAGGGAGGACAAAGGGACAGAGGACAGACATGTGTGGTCAGAGGGAGGACAAAGGGACAGAGGACAGACATGTGTGGTCAGAGGGAGGACAAAAGGACAGAGGACAGCCATGTGTGGTCAGAGGGAGGACAAAGGGACAGAGGACAGACATGTGTGGTCAGAGGGAGGACAAAGGGACAGAGGACAGACATGTGTAGTCAGAGGGAGGACAAAGGGACAGAGGACAGACATGTGTGGTCAGAGGGAGGACAAAGGACAGACAAAAGGAGGACAGCCATGTGTGGTCAGAGGGAGGACAAAGGGACAGAGGACAGACATGTGTGGTCAGAGAGAGGACAAAGGGACACAGGACAGATGATGGGAAATATTTAACTGAACAGCGCCACCATCATCTTAAAACAGCATTCATCGTCTTTTTGGTCTATTTTTTACATTTGACATTTTTGCACTCTAAATCAAGCTGTGACTCTCTACATCAAGCTGCCAACTCTCTAGTAGTAAAAACATCTGCAGAGACAAAGCAACACACAAACTGCTGAGATTAATCTTGATTCTGACTGTGTGCAGTACGCTCACTGGCCAGTAGGGTGTACTAACAAACACTTCCAACTATGCTCCTACTTGGCAAAATACAAGTGAACACACACTCTTATGATAGAATGTGGAACAATTTCATTACAAATTTGGAACACTAACTTCACATTTTATTCACCAAGCACAACTTTCATTGCTTGCCTTCACTGCATGGCTCTAATAGAAAGAAGGCATGTTCTTACTGCACTTCAGCGTCACTATAGTAGAAATAACTGCAGACGGATCTCTACACTGTGCATTATGACCTCCATACAAAAGTATCATCAAATGTGCACCTCACATGTTTTTACCTATTAACCTACAGTTACAATGTCTGTGTTCAATACAATGACATTGGAAGTGATGTTTGTTGGATGGAAAAGTTAAAGGAAAGAGAGACCAGCTCGTTGCGGTGGCGTGAACCCCGCGGTCGCAAGGGGTGGGCGAGGGCCTTATCACTGCTTGCAGTTTTAATTATTATTATATTATTATTATTTCTTATTTTGGTTGCCAAATTGACGCCATTTTTGACCCCCTAAAACGTAAACAAAAAGTCTATTTTTATTGGACCCAAAATTCAAGGTTGGTGAAAAATTAATTATTTTTATGGGCAAAAAAAATTAATGTATCAAAATGAACTCAAACAGCGCCACCTCAAAAATCAAAAAACATTACGGCAATGACAGGCCTTTTTTCATCGTAGACAAATGAAATTTGGTAGAAGAATCATAGAAACATGTCAGGACAAGTAAAAAAATTATATTATGACCCCACCCTAAACCCTTACAGGAAGTCGGCCATTGTGGGCGGAACCCCATTTTTTTTGAAATTTTAACTCTCACGTTTGGATTTTTTACGCTGTGGATTTTTATTCAGGAAACTTGGAAATTGGTGAAAATGAACTAGACCCATGTGGGATTCCAGTCTACTACCTTGGATTTTTCTACGTCATAAATTGTGGGCGTGGCCAGCCTGCCAAAAAAAAAAAGCTTTTTTAAAGTATTTTAAATCGTACGTAACTCAAACATGCAGTGTCCTATTTCCCGGCATTAATATACATTTTGTTCAAAATCTTGATCTGAGTGCATACATATACAATTTACATAGGTTAGACATTACATTGCTCCACAGCGCCCCCCTTGAACTTTTGAATGGGACCAAAAAAATTACTTTGTCATAAACATTTGAAATTTGACAGGGACATGTGGCTGAAATACTGAACAAAAAAGCCAATGAGAACATACCTCTATTTGTAAACTATGTTACCGTGGTAACCGTGGAAAAATGGTCAGAAATGTCTCATTGAAATGAATGGGGTTCAGAGTACTGGACTTTGTTGTTGACTAAATAGATGCTCTGCACTAATCCAACTATGACCTAAAATTCAAGGTTGGTGAACAAATGTGTAATTTGATGTGCAAAAAAATAAATGTGTTCAAAATGACTCAGTAGCGCCACCTCAAAGTTCAAAATACATTACGGCAATGAGAGACCTTTTTCATCGTAGACAAATGAAATTTGGTAGAACCATAGAACATGTCAAGACAAGTAAAAAATTATATTATGACCCCCACCCTAAACCCTACAGGAAGTCGGCCATTGTGGGCGGAACCCCATTTTTTTGAAATTTTAACTGTCACGTTTGTATTTTTTACGCTGTGGATTTTCATTCAAAATATGTGAAAATTGGTCAAAATAAACTAGACCCATGTGGGATTAAAGACAACTCTCTGGACTTTTTTTAAGTCATACAATGTGGGAGTGGTCAGCCTGCCAAGAAAAAAAGCAGTCTTTGAAAGTATTAAATGGTACGTAACTCAAACATGCAGTGTCTTATTTCCCGGCATAATATACGTTTTGTTCACAATGTTAAACTGAAACGCAACGACATACAATTTACATAAATCGGACGTTACATTGCTCCACAGCGCCCCCTTGAACTTTTGAATTGGACTGAAAAAAAAATTACTTTGTCATAAACATTTGAAATTTGGCATGCACATCTGCCTTGACATACTGAACAAAAAAGCCAATGAGAACATACCTCTATTTGCAACCATGTTACCGTGGTAACGTCATAAATGTGTCATTGAAATGAATGGGGTTCAGAGTACTGGACTTTGTTAGAGACTAAATAGATGCTCTGCACTAATCCAACTATGACCCAAAATTCAAAGTTGCCAAAAAATTTATCATTTTAATGTGGAAAAAAAAAATTAAATGCTTCAGAATGACTCAATAGCGCAGCACCTCAAAGTTCAAAATACATTACGGCAATGAGAGACCTTTTCATCGTAGACAAATGAAATTCGGTACAACCATAGAACATCTCGAGACAAGTAAAAAAATTATATTATGACCCCACCCTAAACCCTACAGGAAGTCCCGGCCATGTGGGCGGAAACCGATTTTTTTTTGAAAATTTAACTCTCACGTTTGGATTTTTTGCGCCCCTGGATTTTCCATTCAAGAAAATTGCAAATTGGACCAAATGAACTAAACCCATGTGGGATAGAAGTCAACTCACTTGGATTTTTCTAAGTCATAAAATGTGGGGTGTGGCCAGTCTGCAAATGAAAAAGCTATTTTTGAAGTATTAATTGCATGTCACTCAAATATGCAGTGCTGTATTTCCCGGCATTAATATACATTTTTTCTCAAAATTATGTTCTGAACGCATAGATATGCAATTTACATAGGTCACATTCTACATTGCTCCACAGCGCCCCCTGGAACATTTTTGAATGGGACCCAAAAAAATTAAACTTTTTCAAAAACATTTTGAAATTTGGCATGGACATCCCTATTCCC
>JAIEZT010001078.1:0-23228 GCA_019594935.1 Periophthalmus modestus | reverse complement strand
GGGACAGACTCAGGAGGCAGGTCACTGTGCGGTCATCGAGGAAAAAAATAACCATTTACAGAAATTAACAGTGCCGTCAACTAACGCAAAAGCACCAGAAATGAAGAAACTATGGAAAAAAACCCTGGGTACTCGGCTTCACTGTTTCCTGAAAAAACTGACTTGAGATCCTCGTAAAACGAAGCACCTCCCCAGGTAAAAACATCTACTTCCAGGTGCAGCAGGTTTCACTTTTAACGGATCTTCAATCACCTGCCTCTCTGATGGTGCGTTCAAGAACACTCTGGACACTAGAGGGTTGGTGAGGTCTCGCCAGTGTCTTGGGATGTTATGTTTTCTCTGTGTCTTTGTGAACGATGCAGACCAGGTTGAGAGCACGACTGTGAACTATACTGAGCGCACCAGCTAGCATAAAAGGCTAATGAAGTTTAAGTTTGTGGCTGATCTTTCTACTTGTTCTGGATCATGACGTCGCTTTGTCCACTGGAGCGTTGTCTCGGGTTGATGCTGAGCTTCAAACGCCAAAAAAGTTCAGCTTTTTCAACTTTTGGGACGGCAAAGAAAGAAAGTGTCCCGACGCCTGGACGCTCAAAACGCAGGATGGCCGAGACGCACGTCCACCATAGACTTTGCTTGTGAACTCGACGCCCCGGACGCCCTGGACGCCCTGGACTGTTTAAGTCTCTTTAAACCAAAAGTGTTTGTCTTGTCTTGTTTGAGAACGTAAATAAAATTGACTCGCTAAAACTGAAAATTTGATGGAAGCTTTGAAAAACTTGTTAAATTGTTAAAAAAGTTTTGCTTATTTGAACGAGAATAAAACATTGTGACGTGTGTAAGACCATAAAACTGTTTATATAAATGACATAGCTAATTTGTTTTCGCTGCCAACGTTCCAAACAAGAAGTGATCATGGACGCACTTCCTGTTCCATCGGCTCAAATCACTTTCTATATAAAAACTCTCTCGCTCTCTCTCTCTCTCTCGCTCTCTCTCTCGCTCTCTCTCTCTCTCTGTACCTGCTACTGTCAGACTCATTTTGGTCTTAAATGTTCGTATTAACCCTCTACATGATCCTGGGGTCATTTTTATTATCTATTTATTTTTTTTGAGGTTTGTTTTTTGTTTTGGGTGGGTGTTTGTTTTTTGTTGTGTTTTTTTTTAAGTTATTTTGAGTCGTGTTTTGAGTTTTTTAAAGTTATTATGAGTTCATTTTAAACAAAAAATAATTTATTTATTTTTTTTATTATTATTTTTTTTTTTTTTTAAAGTTATGAGTTAATTTTAAAAAAATTGTCTTGAGTTATTTCCCCTCTGTAACTGCTGCTGTCAGACTCGTCATTTGAGTCTTAAAATGTTCATATTAACTCGCTCTTGTGTCCGTAAATCAACATATAAACAATAATTCACAGCCGGTGTTTGAGTTTCCTTTTAGTTTGGGGGAAACTTGAGAAAAACGTCTGTAATGTCCGATGAAACACAAACGTATACCGTATTAAAAACGTGTAAATAAATGCCATATTGATGATTCCTCAAAGATTCACTCCAGCGTCGACGTCTGCTCTTCTCGTTTATTGATTTGAAACAAGGACAGTGCATAGAAAAAGAAAACATTAATCTGAGAGAGAAAAGATTCAGCTACAAGCTACTTTCCATCTGCCGACCCCCGAGCGGGTAGTACAGGACCGAACAGAAGAGTCGATTTAAGTAACGCTTCATCAATATGCAGCTCATCACGACGTCACATTAACACAGAAAAAAAAAGTGATGAACAGAAAATACAACACCTCCAAAGGTCGTGGAGAATGAGCCAAGATCCTGTGGGACTTCAGGACGACAGTTTTTCAATAGAAAGTGAATCGGAGCCAGAGTTGATGGAGCGGGAAGAGCGCCATGATCACTTCCTGTTTGGAAAGTGGCGGGCTAACAGGTTCGCTATGTCATTTATAAACAGTCGTGCCTTGAAAGCGGAAAAGCGCTGTATAAAAACGTGACTATTTAGTATTTTACCAGTTAAAAATATTCTAAACTCGTCTCATTTCTTCATTGGTCGTTCTGCATCTTGGGGATGGAGGAGTAGGAGTAGTAGTACTTGTTCGTTCTTGGGGACGGAGTAGTAGTTGTTCGTTCGAGTAGTAGTTGTTCGTTCTTGGGGACGGAGTAGTAGTAGAGTTGTTCTTGGACGGAGTAGTAGTTGTTCGTTCTTGGGGAAGGAGTAGTAGTTGTTCGTTCGAGGAGTAGTTGTTCGTTCTTGGGGAAGGAGTAGTAGTAGTTCTTGGACGTAGTCTGGGACGGAGTAGTAGTAGTAGTAGTCGTTCGAGTAGTAGTTTGCTCGTTCTTGGACGGACTAGTAGTTGCTCGTTCTTGGGAGGAGGAGTAGTAGTTGTTCGTTCGAGTAGTAGTTGTTCGGTTCTTGGGGAAGGAGTAGTAGTTTGTTCTTGGACGGAGTAGTAGTAGTGCTCGTTCTTGGGGAAGGGGTAGTAGTTGTTCGTTGTCGTCTTGGACGGAGTAGTAGTTGCTCGTTCTTGGGGAAGGAGTAGTAGTTGTTCGTTCGAGTAGTAGTTGTTCGTTCTTGGGGACGGACTAGTAGTTGATCGTATCGGGTAGTGGTTGATCGTTCGAGTAGTGGTTGTTCGTTCTTGGGGACGGAGTAGTAGTTAGTGTTCGTTCGAGTAGTTGCTCGTTCTTGGGGACGGACTAGTAGTTGATCGTTCGAGTAGTAGTTGATCGTTCGGGTAGTGGTTGATCGTTCGAGTAGTGGTTGTTCGTTTTCGTGGGGACGGAGTAGTGGTTGTCCGTTCGTGGGGACGGAGTAGTGGTGGTTCGTTCGAGTAGTAGTTGTTGGGTCTTGGGGACGGAGTAGTGGTTGTCCGTTCGTGGGGACGAGAGTAGTGGTGGTTCGTTCGAGTAGTAGTTGTTCGTTCTTGGGGATGGAGTAGCGCTGCCATGGGAGACTGACTTTTGGACTCCACTCCCTTTTCTTCATTTGAGGTGGACGTGCCAGCGCAGTGACCAGCGAACCAGCGGAGCGCCAACCGTCTTTCAACACGGACTGGATTCTGCACATACCGACGCAGAGATGTGCCTCCGAACCTGCCTCATCCACCGAGTATTTACTCTCACTCTAAAAATAACTGACCAGAGAAATAACAGTGATGGACTCTGGGGCCCACGAGAGGGACGCACAAGGAGAGGTAAAGTGAGCCGACGAGTACTGCAGTAGTGGGAAAAGTACTGAAAATGTGTACTTAATAAAAGTACAGTTACATGGATAAATATTACTAATAAGTCCAGCGAACGGATGTGCTTAAAGGGCCCATATTACACTGTGTAAAGGGCCCATATTACACTGTTTAAAGGGCCCAGATTACACTGTTTAAAGGGCCCAGATTACACTGTTTAAGGTCCCATATTATGATTTTGAAGAAGAAACATCATTAGAACATGACTTAAGTCAATTTTTTTGCGTCATACCGGACCTTTAAAGTTGCACTTACCTGGTGAAGGGTCCGTTGTCTTCTGGTATCCATGGAAACGTCAGTGCTTTGAATGTTACACAGTGTGGTATTAAACTTATCTGTCTCCATGCCGTCAAGCAGGAAATGCCATGAGGGTCACCTAGTTGAAAACATGCAAGATGGAGAAGTTTAATGCCACACTGAGGAACTTTCAGTCACAGTGAGTGTCTTTAAACAAATTATACAGAGGATTATTTTTATAAACTGCTTTTTACCATGATTTTACTTCAATTTTATGTCAATCTTTGATACAAAACTTGAGAAAATGAACCGTTAAGCGAAGTTGAGCTGTTTAAAACCAGAATCCACCATACTCTGTTAGTTTTTTTTTTACAATTTATTTATATATTTTTATTTTCAATAGCACATTTAAAACAACTTGGGAACATAAGTTGATATAAAATAACAATAAAATACAAAATATATCGTGTTATAACGTGTAATAACTATCATATTTTCTGGACTATAGTCGCTCTGGAGGATAAGTCGCACCAGCCAAAAAATGCAAAATAATTAAGAAAAAAAATATATAAGTCACATTTTTTGGGGAAATTTATTTTACTTAATCCAAGACCAAGAACAGACATTTTATCTTTAAAGTCAAGTCATAATAATAACAAAAAAATAATATATATATTTGAATAATTTCACATGTAAGTCGCCCCCCGAAACAAACAAAAAAGTGACACTTATCCTCCAGGAAAAAAAAAAACGATAATTTCATGGTTCTAAGCTCAGAAAATCAGCTGCATTAAGTCCAAGTTTAAAAATATGCACAAAAAAGCACATTTACCCCAACCAGCTACTCGAGTACAGTGATACAAGTACTTGTAGTGAGTTACTTTCCACCTTTCCACGCCGCGCTGAGGCCTGCAGAGGATCATGGGTCTTATGTAACAGCCGTGCAGAGTTTTGGCACCACAACCTCCAGCCACATTATCCAAAAATACACCAGCTCTGCTCACAGGGGAACGCCGCCGCTCCGGCCAGAAAACACGGAATTTCACAATGGAAATACAGTCTGGGATTTTCGATGTAGGTGGCACAGAAACTAACATTAAACTGCATTTGTCAAATTATGAGTTTTCCGTGGAGATGTGGCCCTCGCAGTGACAGATTTAGTAGTGAGTTGTTACGACATAGTTTTGGTTTCGGTTAGAAGCAGCGGCGAACTAGTCTGGGATTTTAGTAACACTTAGACGACCGAGAAAAAAACACGAGCGTCGTCAATGCAAGGGAAGCAGTTATGCTAGCTAACGTTTTAAAGCTAACGTTTAAAGCTAACGTTTAAAGCTAACGTTTAAAGCTAACGTTTAAAGCTAACGTTTAACGCGATTTTCTGATCTTATGTCGTTTCCTCGTCACAAACAGACCTGGAGTTGAGTTTTGTTTCATTCAAACATGTTTAACTCACAAAAAACTGAGCTTCTCTCAAACTGAAAACACTCGTTCCACCTTGTGATGTCATCATGTGGGAATACAGGAGACCCGGTTTAGTCCTGGTTTAGTCCTGGTTTGGTCCTGGTTTGGTCCTGGTTTGGTCCTGGTTGGGGTCCTGGTTTGGTCCTGGCTTGGTCCTGGTTTAGTCTCGGTTTGGACCTGGTTTAATTCTTGTTTTAGTCCAGCTTTTGTCCAGGTTTTGTCCAGGTTTGGCCCTGGTTTAGACCCAGTTTAGACCCGGTTTAGACCTGGTTTAGTCCTGTGTTTTTAAACTCCACACTTTTTCATTTCTAGAATCATTTGGATAATTTCAGCTCCTGGAATTGCAAATCTCTACTCCACTATAGGTAAAACGTAGCTGTTAACGTGAAAAAAACTACCACGTGATGACATCACAAGGTGGAACAGAGTGTTTGGAGATGTTACAGACGAATGATAAATGAAACAAAACACAATTCCAGGTCCGTTTTTGATGCGTTAACAACATTATAACATGTCTTAACGCTCACAAGAGTCAGCTTTGCATCATATAAAACCTTTAAAGTTGTATTACGGAACCTTTCCTGTATGTTCCGTAAGGTAGCATTAAACTTTTCTATCTTAAACCCCAATTACAGCTGTTTTATTTCTCAAAAACATCTCTCTGAGCCGAGGGGGGGGGGCTGCCAGTTCACAGATCCGACCTGTAACTACCATTTTGTGAAACACTCCAGACAAAAATATCATGGACAAATAGGTGGAAGAAAAGTTACACAGTGTGGTTTTAATGTTTGTTTTATAGCCTGACCTCCAGAGTTTTGTAAAAAATCACTGCTGTCGCTAAAGTTGGCAGAATTTTTGATAGAATTTTGTCCCCCCGTCGCCTCCCCTGACACTGTTAGCTACAAAAACTGTTGCTAACTAGCTAGCGTCGCCGGTTCAGTGACCTCTTGCCCCGGTCACCGCCTGTTTGCAGCGGTCCGGGGCGGATGAATGGCCGATTGTTTGGGGGCCCGCTGATGGCTCTCCCGGGGCCCATCAATTGGCAGAGTCTCCTGGAACATCAGGTCAGGACTCGGGCCGCTCGGAAAACTGGGCCTCCCCCCGACGCTGGAGTGAGCCGCCCCGTCCCGAGGACCTCCACGGAGTCAGCCCCTTTAAAACTGAAGAGTTTGAAAACAGTAAATGTAGTGAACAAGTAAAAAGACGAATGACTCCTCGATTTACTTCCTACAATGAAATAACGTGATTTAGTCCTGGTTTAGATCTGGTTTGGTCCTGGTTTAGTCCTGGTTTAGTGCTAGTTTAGTCCTGGTTTAGTCCTGGTTTAGGCCTGGTTTAGGCCTGGTTTAGGCCTGGTGTAGTCCTGGTGTAGACCTGGTTTAGTCCTGGTTTTAGTCCTGGTTCAGTCCTGGTTCAGTCCTGGTTCAGTCCTGGTTTAGTCCTGGCTGTCTCTCAGCTTTTTCCCCATGTTCAAGTGCGATATTTTGATTTAAAATTGTTAATCGCTACGGCAACGAGCCCAAATTCTCGTCATTCCGACACCCGAGTTTTCAAAGGGCCAAACTGTTGGACTTGGATGGACGACTGTGTAGTACTGCTCTCACCTCTAGGGTTTGTATGAGTAAATATGTGATAGAAATACTTTAATAATGAGACGATGTGCTTCATATTAAAATTACAAGTAAAAAGCTGAAATCGTGAAAGTGAAGAGTCCATTTTGTCTCTGGTTCAGGCTTAATGTCCCATGTTACACTATTTCTGAGCCGTTATGTTGTTTCCTTTTGTTTAAATTCTCACATGTTTAACACTCAAACTCTGCAGATTTAGGCTGAGTTCTTCTCTCAGACTGAAAACACTTGTGATGTCATCATGGGTGATACAGGAAGTGCTCCGCTGTGTTTTTAAACTCCACACACCTTCATTTCTAGAATCATTTGGTGTAAATACGATCCTCGTTTAGTCGGGTTTAGTCCAAGTTTAGACTTGTTTTAGTCCAGTTTGGTCCAGCTTCGGTCCTGGTTCGGTTCTGGCTTAGTCCAGGTTTAGTCCCAGTTTAGTTCTAGTTTAGTCCAGGTTTAGTTCTGTTTGGTCCTGGTTTAGTCTGGGTTTAGTCCTGTTTTAATTCTTGTTTTAGTCCTGGTTTAGACCTGGTTTAGTCCTGGTTTAGACCCAGTTTAGTCCAGGTTTAGTTCTGGTTTGGTCCTGGTTTTAGTGGGATTAGTCCTGTTTTAATTCTTGTTTTGGTCCTGGTTAGGTCCTGGTTTAGTTCTGGTTCAGTCCTGGTTCAGTCCTGGTTTAGACCTGGTTTTAGTTCCTCAAACATGTTTGAGGTTCTGTTTTTGATGCCCTAACAAAACATTAGACCACGACAGAGTCCACTTTGTGTAATTTGGGACCTTTTTTATCCTCAAAACAAACCCCATTTTTGCTTCAGACTTTAGCCCGAAACGCTCTCGTCCTCCTCCTCTCCTCCCGTTTACTGTGCCATCCCTGGTTGGAGACGCACAGCTGGTTCCCTTTACCAAAACTTCTTCTAACCACTTTTGAAAACGCTGCCTCTCTCTCAGCACTTCTTCTTCTCCTTCGTAGATATCACGTCCTGCACTTGATACCTCCTCGCGCCGCTGCCAAAGCCCCTGGAAACCGTATTAAGAGTCCCGTTCTTTTTAACCAAAGCAGCTTTATCCAAAATTTCCACTCCGTCCCCCTCCCGTTCCCCCGTCTCTCTCCACACAAGCTCACACACGTCTTCATTTTCGCGTTCCCCTCCAGCGCCGCTCCTCGCTCGGATCGGTTACAGCTGACCAGCGGGCAGGTGGGTGTTTGCGGGCGGAGGGGCGGACCGCGGACCCGGTACCCGCTGAGACCTACTGCGAGAGAGGAGACGGAGAGAAAGAGACGGAGAGAAAGAACCTGGCCAAACCACAGAAAGTGTTCCAGCTGCACATGGACCGGCCTCACCGCAGAGAGAATCCAGGCCAAAGGTGGAGGAGCCGGCGCAGCGACGCAGACCAGTTTTCGCTCGAATTCAGAGTCTGCAGCGTCGGGTTGGATGGTCCCTGTCGTGTCCTTTTCTGTTCATGGTGTCTGCTGTTCTCAAAGTCACTGTTCAAAATCACAAATTCAAAATCACACATTATTTAGTCAGTCCTCACCTTTCTCTCGTCGTTTTAAAGACGGTACGCACCAATAACTGTAAACGACATGGAGCTAAACAGAAGGAAACGCTCCATTCATTTTTCCCAGAGTTTTTGAAAAATCCAAGTATTAAGAGTTAAAAGGCATCGTGGAGGCTAACCAGCTACATGCTAACCAGCTACGTGCTAACCAGCTATGTGCTAACCATCTACCTGCAAACCAGCTACGTGCTAACCAGCTATGTGCTAACCATCTACCTGCAAACCAGCTATGTGCTAACCATCTACCTGGAAACCGGCTACCTGCTAACCATCTACGTGCTAACCATCTACGTGCTAACCATCTACGTGCTAACCATCTACGTGCTAACCATCTACGTGCTAACCATCTACGTGCTAACCATCTACGTGCTAACCACCTATGTGCTAAAGGGCTACGTGCTAACCATCTACCTGCTAACCATCTACCTGCTAACCGGCTACGTGCTAACCAATATCCATCACACTGTTGTTTTAAATAAACCAAAAGCTGTTTAAAAAGATATAGAACAAATATTTTAATAACTTGTCGATTTATAAAGTTTCAGAAACAGATTTTAAATAAATTGATAGATCTTGTGATCATTATTTACCACGTAGCTGATCATCCCGAGCGAGTTTTCCAACTTTTAATGCACATTTTTATTGTAAAGCTCTGAGAAATCCGAGTGGGAATGGGTCACTGTGGTTATTCAGATTTTTTAATTTATAACAAGCTCAGATACTTTTAACTTCACTTTTTACTTCATTATAATATCTCATTCCTGGGATATAAAATTATTATAAATTACAGTTAAGTAGAATGTTTAATAAGCCAAACTTTTATGGTAAAGTTTAATAAATGTTCTGAAAAATATGAATCAACGTCTTAGATCCTGTAAAAACCAAACCCTAAAAACAATCTGTATAATTATTGTTTCAAAAAGTTATTTAAAGTGTTTTAGATGTGGCCAGGTAGTTTTTTTTCATGGTTTTCTTGCGTAGAAGTTACTCAAAAGTACATTTGTTTTTACATTTTTCTCCTAATTAAACTGATATTACACTAATTTGATGCATTAGAGGGAAAATAAGGATGGATAAAGATGTAAAATAGAAGGAATTATGTGAAAAAGTCAAAAGTCCAGGCTGATTCTTCCTTTCACGAGGTTTTATGTCTGAAAAACTCGTCCTGGGCTGGATTTTGTTGAGTTTTGATTGAACTTTTCCAGACGAATCGTGAATGAATCAGAATTAAATTAGAATCTAATAATAAACTGACGTTTATTAAAATGTCTGGAGGGTTTAAAGTCGTCTCTGCGTGTGGTCGAACTTCCTCCTCGTTATAAAACCTGAGTCCGTCTCACAAACGACACGACGGAGCGACAGAACGGCGTTTTCTCCGAGCGAAAGATGAAGAAAACACCTCGTTCTTTCTGCTCGAGATGAAAGAGAAGTTTATGTCTGAGATTAAAGACGATTATACTTCAAGAGCTTTGTTTGGAGAGACGAGAGAAAAGAAGAAGAGAAGGAGGGGGAAAGAGAGGGAGCAGAAGACAGAAGGAGGGAAAGAGAGGGAGCAGAAGACAGAAGGAGGGAAAAGAGAGAGGGAACAGAAGACAGAGAGGAGGAGGGAGGGAAAGAGCAGAAGACAGAGGAGGGAAAGAGGGAGCAGAAGACAGAGGAGGGAGAGAAGGAGAGAGGGAGCAGGCATGCAGAAGATGGAAGAGAGGAGGGAGGGAAGGAGAGAGGGAGCAGGCAGAAGACAGAAGGAGGGAGGGAAATGACAGGAGGAAGACAGAGAGAGAAGGAGAGAGGGAAAGGGAGGGAGCAGGCGTGAAGAAGACGGAGAGAGAAGGAGAGAAAGAGATGACAGTAGGGAAAAGAGGAAGAGCGAGAGAAAGAGGGAGCAGAAGACGGAGGAGGGAAAGGAGGGAAAGAAAGAGGGAACAGGCAGATGGAGATGGAGAGAGAGAGGAGGGAGGGAAAAAGAAAGAAAGAGAAGGAGGGAGGGAAAGAGGGAGCAGACACGCAGAAGATGGAGAGAAGGAGGGAGGGAAAGAAAGAGAGGCAACAGGTGTGAAGAAGACAGAGAAGGGAAAGAGGGAGGGAGCAGAAGATGGAGAGAGAGAAGGGAAGGAGAGAGGGAGCAGGCAGTAGACAGAGAGAGAAGGAGGGAGGGAAAGGGGGAGAGAAAGACAGAAGGAAGGAGGGAAAGAGGGAGGAGGTGTGCAACTGATGAGAAGACAGATAAAAGAGAGAGAGAGAGAGAGGGAGCAGGCGTGAAGAAGACAGAAGGAAGGAGGGAACGAGAGAGCAGGCATTCAGAAGGGAAAGAGGGAGCAGGTGTGAAGAAGTTGAGAGGGAGAGAGTGCGAGGGACGACAAGAGTGAAAGAAAGAGATGCAGTTGATGAGAGAAGACGGATAGAAAAAGGGAGGGACAGAGAGAAGGAGGGAAAGAGAGAGCAGGCATGCAGCTGATGAGAAGACAGAAGGAGGGAGAAAGAGGGAGAAGGCACGCAGCTGATTAGAAGACGGAGAAGGAGGGAGGGAAAGAGAGAGGGAGCAGGCATAAAGAAGGTGAGAGGGAGAGAGCGCGAGGGACGATGAGGGAAAGGGAGAGATGCAGTTGACGGATAGAAAAAGGGGACGGAGAGAAGGAAGGAGAGAAAGTGTGGTAATTACATTTTTAAAGATGAACGGCCTGAGTTCATCTGTTCTCAACATAAACAGTTTGAGCGTCAGATCCACCGACCCACAGGTTGACGGTGCGATTCCAGCTCCAATAAACGAACACTGTGTTGTGTCCTTGAGCAAGACACTTCACCCACCTCACCCTGTCGAACGACTGAGTGATTCCTGATGTAAAACGCTTTGAGTGACTAAAAATGTGGTTGAATTGTAGTACAGTATGCTCACTCACAAGAGGTCAGTAATGAACAAAAAACATGTATATAGTTTATTAAAACAGTCTTGCCCAAGGACACAACAACAGCGTTCATTTGTGAGAGCTGGAATCACACCGCCAACCTGTGGGTCGGTGGATCTAACCGCCAAACACCAGACGTTTGTCGAGAGCAGGATACAAACACTGTAGTGCTTCCAGTTTTTTTTACCTATATCAGGGTCGGCGACTTTTGACCCTGAAGAGCCATTTATTTCTCCTGGTGGATTCTTCTTCCTCCTCTTCTTCTTCTTCTTCCTCCTCTTCTTCTTCTTCTCCTTCTCGCCCACCTGTGTATTAATGTCTTTTTTACACATGTTTTTTATTTTAAGTCCTAAAACGTGAGATGCCAAAATGAAAGCGTATGTTTCTACAGCCAAATAAGGTAAAATGAGATGGTGCAGTTCCTCATTTGTCCAGCAGGGGTTCATGACAGCAGGATAAATATCGAGCTTCTCATAATCAGTAAAGCGGTATAATCTGCTAAAGTTGTACCTACTATACCTCAGAAGAAAATGGTTTGTTTTTTTCCTCATTATTTTGCGTTTTTTGTCTGGTGCGACTTGTACTCCAGAGCGACGAACAGTCTGGAAAATACAGTACTTATAATTTACTTTCCCGAGCGACGTGGAGCCGTAGTAGAGAATGAACGAGCCGCACTTCGCTCCGGCGTCTGACCCCTGCACTTTTCCATCTGGACGAGTCTCATTAAACAGCTGCTTTACACTGGAGCTTCCCCAGTGTAAATATCCAGGTCGGGTCGGTCGGACTTTGATCTGACAGTCGTGTAACGCTCCCGTCCATTGTCCCAACATTTCTCCGAATCTGAACGAGACAATCGTGTTTATCGATTCAAATGTCATTAATACCGTAAACATTCATATCGAGTGAACTTTCGCCCAAACAATAACGTGGAACATCTCCCCGGCTCTCAGCATTGTCCCGACTCAAACTGGGATTCCGAGACAGGAAAACGGACGGCTTGTTCCGAGTTCAGCCGATGGAACGTGTCTTGATTCGAGGGAAGTGCTTCCATTGATATATAAAATAGTGTTGTGGAGCTTCCTTCCTCTGACTTTCCCTGTTCTGTCCCTTCAAACGAGAGCGGTCCTCAGGGGTGTCAGCGCCGAAGGAATAACAAACAATCCAACATCCCCCAGACGGACCTGTTTGAAGAGACGCTTCGGCATGAGAGATTCACACGTTTCAACATAAAACACTGTGTAAAACATGATTATAAATATAAATATGATGGTGGAACGATCTTTGGGGCTCAATATTTATCTAAAGGTCCCAAATCACGCAAACTTGACTCTTTTCAGCTTTTCTTTTAGCTTTTAACCTTATATAACTTGTTAACACATCAAAAAAATACCTGAGATTGTCTTTTGCGCCTCCTGAACTGGCACCAAACACTTAATTTTACCAGGATTATTGCGTCACAGGTAAAAAAAACCTTATGCAGTTTCCCTTTGGAGAGCGGTCTACCTGGAGAGTAGCGTCTGGTTTTATACATGTGCATTATTTAAAGTCCTAAAACATGAGATTCCAAAGTAAAAGTGTGTGTTTTCTACAGACATGAGGCAAAATGAGATGGTGCAGTTCCTCATTTGTCCAGCAGGGGTCCATGAGAGCAGGATAAATGTTGAGCTTCTTTGACAGTTTGGGACTTTTACGTCCAAAAACATTGTCCAGAAACTTTTTCTACCATAAAGCAAGAACCTAACGTCTCAAATAAGAAAGGATTAAGGAACAAACATGTTGATATAGCATTTAAAAAGATAAAACAATTTAATTAATTCATTTTTTTTATGTGTTTTAGGCTCATGGTGGTGTAAACATGGCCTGGAAGCAGCGGTAAAACTGCTCAGTTTTGTTTTGTAAGTAAAAGTTTTAAAAATAACCTACAACAGGTGAAATCTGTGAAGTACCAGCTTTATTTTACAATTTCTCTATATGTTTTTTGTCTGTAAAACCCCCCACACCACACACTTTATACACTTTTCTCACACAGGCATTAACATTTTCTCACATTTCTCTCTTGTTTAAACACAAAGTTCAAACCTTCGTCGGTGCCTTTGTCGGTGCAGAACGTTTCATCGACATTGTGGGTTTTGTCGGGGAGAAAACTTGCAAACATACAGCACTTCAGAGTCACACTGATCCAACATTTATGTAAATTTGTCTGACACATTCTGTACTGTACAGGAGACACGGAGGAGACTGATGGACAATGGTCTACAGTCCCTCAGCCAATCAGGACGCAGAACACAATGGTCTACAGTCCCTCAGCCAATCAGGACACAGAACACAATGGTCTACAGTCCCTCAGCCAATCAGGACGCAGAACACAATGGTCTACAGTCCCTCAGCCAATCAGGACACAGAACACAATGGTCTACAGTCCCTTAGCCAATCAGGACGCAGAACACAATGGTCTACAGTCCCTCAGCCAATCAGGACACAGAACACAATGGTCTACAGTCCCTTAGCCAATCAGGACGCAGAACACAATGGTCTACTGTCCCTCAGCCAATCAGGACACAGAACACACTTTGGAGTAGAGTTTTGATCATCATTAGTAAAACTGTGGGTAAGTACGTCCCTGTTGATCTTAATCTTAATTCTAAAACGTGTCTGTTGAATATTTATCCAGTAGATTTGTCTAAAAATATTGCATCTTTGCTGAATATTTGTTTTGTGGAAGTTAAACGTTGTGCAGTCGTGGAAATCAGATATTCCTTCTTCTGCTTTTGAAAGGTTGAAAAAAAATACTTTATATCTGGCTCTTGAAAAGATAAACTGTTGTAGAAAAAAATAAATTAATTCATTAAATAAAAAAAATAATTATATATATATATATTTTTTTTTTTTGTCAATGGCTGGGTAAATGATACTGTTTAATTATTTTGTATTATTTATTTATATTTAATTGCTTTTTGGTCATACCTCCTCTTCCTTTTTGTCTTTTTTAAACATTTTACTACTTTTATCATTATTTAATTTAATAATACACCTTTTTATTACACCTTTACTCGTTATTACGTCTCTGTGCCTCATGTTGTTAAAAATGAAAATTCTCCAACAAAAAAAGTATTTCACGCAGGTTTTGAGCTCGAACAAAGCTCCAAATGTGGTGATTTTTGAAGATTTACGCTGAAAAAGGTCAAATAATGTTAAAGTGACGCACTTTTCCATGTTTCTGAGACAGGATCACGGAGAAAAACATCCCAACTGTGTTAAATGCCTATTGTTTTGTGTTGTATTGTTTGTGTGTTATGTTCTGATTCTGTGAACACATCTGTGCTCGACCCAACGAAAGCAAACAGCTCGATATTAGTGTTTACAATCTGCCGTTTATATCCCACAAAACAAACAAAAACCTGCTTTTCCATCAGGGCTCGGACTCGTTTAACCAGCGGCGTAAATGTACATGGATCATTTTAAACATGAATTCTAGGAAGTTGTCGAGGGATTTTTTATGGAGTCCTTGAGCCGAGCCTCAGATTCGTGTTTTGCTCGTGAGCGGAGCACCAAAGCGTCGTTCTTTCACCCACATCTCGCTCCCTCAGGCTGATAAAGTGCTCTGATAAGACGCTGAGGTTCCTGTACTCTCCCGCCTCTCGCTCACACGCACACGTATGTTCAGTTTTCAGCCATTTTACGAACAATATTTGACTTTTCGTCTCCTAAACCCTCATCTTAAACCTCCTATATTACACAAAATGGACTCTGGTAGCTTTAAGTCGTGTTATAATGTTATTTCCGCATCAAAAACACACCTGGAGTTGTTTTGTTTCATTTCTGCAAAGCTCAAAATGCTCTTTTCCACCTTGTGATGTCATAAAGTGGTAGTTTTTAAGTTAACAGCTCCTGTTTTTACTCTTTGTTCAGTATAAATCAGCAACTCCAGAGCTGAAATGATTCTAAATGATGATTCAGTTAATTGATGCAGCACAAAAAAAAAAAAAGTCAAATTTCAATTCAAAAAATTCAAAAAGCCCAGAGTGCCACTTCTGACCCACTGACTTTGTAATGACAAGATGGAAAAACTACAAACAAAATCGTCTTCTCAGCAAACCAGCGGGTGGGGTAAAAATTGTGTTTTTTTGTTCATCTTTGTAGTAATAGTTTACAGAATGTCTAGAAGTACGTTTTATATTCTTCTGGATAAATTGGCGTGCCCAATGGGTCAAATTTGGCCTTGATCCTAAATTAGGGAATAAAGGGTAAAATTGAAAAAGTGGATATTTCAGTGTTCAGTGAACTTATAGCAGGAATTCAATGCAATGTTCATAATTTTCCAAAGAAGAAAAGTGTTTTTGGTTCTCCTGGGCTAGAAATGAAGATGTGTGGAGTTTAAAAACACAGCGGAGCACTTCCTGTATCACCACATGATGACATCACAAGGTGGAACAGAGAGTTTTCAGCCTAAATCTGCAGGATTGTGTGAATCATTTTTATCTCCAGTGTTCATTGGTCTCAGGACGTTTACTCAGCCGTGGAAGTAACTCAATACTGTTAAGTAAAAGTACAAATACCGGAGCAAAAAATACTCAAAAGTATCACATGAAAAAAATCCTACTTGAGTAAAAGTATTAAAGTACCTGTTTAAAACGCAAAAATAAAGCTTCAAATGTGGGTGATTTGATGAAGATTGAGCTGAATTTGACCCGTTTTTTATTCATATATTTCAGTTTAAATGTGTTTAAAAAAAACCTCAGTCTCGGTAATGAAAAAATACTTCTACTTTTTACGTGTGTGTGGTGGAGTAGAAAGTACAGATACTGCTCGGAAATGTGCTCAAGTAAAAGTATAAAGTACGCACTGCATCCGTTACAATGTCTACTTAAGTACAGTACAGTTCTACTTTTACTTTGTTCCATCGCTGCGTTTGTGATTTAATTTTTGGAGGAAAACACAAAGTTGAATGTCGTTTTTTGAACAGTTCACACACAAACTTCTGTCAGTGTGACAGAGTCTGGGGTCTGTGTGAGGAGGGGGCGGGGGCAGAGGGGGGGGCGGAGTCAGGGGGTAGGGGGTCATGTGTTTATGTCACTAATGAGCTAATTACCACGACCTAATCTCACCACGACTTGTGTCACTTTACAGGAATGTGCCGCCTCAGACAGGCAGAGTACGGACTGTTCCTGTTAAATGTGTGTGTACTACTACTGCAAATACTACTACTACTGGTACTGCTACTACTACTGCTGCTACTAGGCAAGGCAAGTTATTTGTACAGCACAAATTGGTCCAGAAAGTCAAAGTGTTTTATAGAATAAAAGATTTAAATCACAACACAACAAATCAAAAACAGAAATAATCATCGTAAAATGAAGATTAAAAGAAAAAAGTGCAGAAGAACAAGGACTAAACCGGGACTAAAAACGGGACTAAAACCAGGACTTAAACCAGGACTAAACCAGGACTAAACCTGGACCTAAACCAGGTGAATCATATGCACAGATTTAAACATTGTCAAAGTCAAGACCTGTCTCACATCTTCAGATTTAAAACTGAACAAAAACTGAACACTGATTCACCTGGTTTAGTCCAGGTTAGTCCCAGTTTAGTCCAGGTTTAGTCCCAGTTTAGACCAGGTTTTAGTCTGGTTTAGACCTGGTTTAGTCCTGCTTAAGTCCGGTTTAGACCGGTTTAGTCCCGGTTTGGTTCTGGTTTAAAAAAAAAAAAAATGACTTTCCCGAACGACATTAAACTCATTTAAAAGTGTTTTTTTTTTTCTCTAAAGCACAAAACACCCGAGATCTTTTATCATAATTATTACAAACATATTAAATGACTCGTACATGTGACATTCTCTGTTCACTCCGTCTTTAGACAAAGCAAAACACGACCTTTGACCTCCGCCGCTCTCCTCAGTCAAAACGTTACCACAAGGCCGAGCGAGGGGACAGGACCACCTCAAAGTGAAATCTAAGGAGGATGGATGGAGCGAGTTGTGTGGAGGAGGTTGAAGATGATGAACACACGGGGGGGAGCGGCGGCGGCGGAGGAACCGAGGAACGGCGGCGGCGGCGGGGGGGTCGACCTGATCCCACCTCACACCTCTCTCTCCGGAAGCGGCGTCCACAGCAGACCTCCCAGGCAGATCATCTTCATCCTCGTTAACTTTGGGCTGTTTTCGCTCTCGTCTTTTCACTTTCATGTTAAATTATGTCGGACAGGGAGCGAGGACGGTAGTCGTGGTTTTTGCAAAAATACTTGAGATGAAAGCGTGAAAATATGTGGAGAAAAAAGGGGCGATGAACCTCCCAGACGCTGAAATCACTCATGAAAATTTCATCGTTAATCTGCGTTACCTTTGTTCTGAGTCGGTTTGATCGTCGGGCGGCGTTTTTTGGCGGCGTTATTTTCACACGTTCGTTTAAAGACGCTGGGTGGATTTTCTATCAATCCACGAAACTGCAGTTATGATCTTTGTTCTGTTGTTTCAGTAAATACAGAGTCTGATTTCTGTCTGTTGTTGTGGGAAGATCAAAAATGGCTCCCGCTCGTTTTAGCGAATAGTTTAGTGACGTGAGAGAAAGATTTTATACGTGAAGGATTTGATTATAATTTTATTTGGGATTTACAGCAGAGACGGAACAGAATGAAGTAAAAAGAGGAAAAGTACAACACTTAAGGACATATTTGGAGGTATTTGTACAACTACTGTTACTACATCTGCCTGTGTACAAGTCTCTCCACTCCACAAACTAAAACCGGGACTGAACCGGGACTGAACTGGGACTAAACAGGATAAACCGGGACTGAATCGGGATTAAACCTGGACTAAACTAGGACTAAACCAAGACTGAAACTGGGACTAAACGGGACTAACCCTGGACTAAACCGGGATTAAAACCGGGGATTAAATCGGGACTAAACCGGGACTGAACCGGGACTGAACCGGGGACTGAATCGGGACTGAACCGGGACTGAATCGGGACTAAACCGGGACTGAACCAGGAGTGAACCTGGACTAAACCGGGACTAAAACGGGGACCTAAAACAGGGACTACGTTTTGTTTGGTGAGGAAACGGGGAAGAGAATTAACAATTTCCGTCTCAAACTTCACTTTTATTTAATATTCTGACATTTTCTGGGACGATAGAATCTTTTATGTTTGGAAAAGGAGGATTTCTGCGGCGCTGTGTCTCGCAGTGACTCCAGATATTCAGAAACAAACTGAATCTGGACGAAACACGTGTAAAAAACTAGTGCTGTACATTTTTTATTCAATTCAACTTTTCACCCTGTTCACTTAAACTTCACTTGATGACATCACAAGGTGGAACGGAGCATTTGGAGCTTTGGAGATGCCACAGACTAATAATAAAGTGTGAGTCAAAACATGTGAATGAAACAAAAACACGACTGAAGTGTTTCTGATGAGGTCAGAACATTCGAGCGTTTGAGCGTAGTGCGGCGCTTTAACACAGAGCATCTTGTGCAGGAGCTGCTCAGGACAGATGCAGAAGAGTGGGACCTGTTTCTTTGCTTTAACCACCTTAAAATCACCAAGGGCCCTCTGCCCCAGCTACACCGCCCGAAGAAACCGCATAAAGCGCTCTTTCAGCCGGGCATCAAACTCCACCCAAATGTGCCTCCGACTGATCAAGAAGGTGTGAAATACGAAAACATTCCAAAAAAGAAGAAGAAAAAGTCCTGAAACTGAACCTTGAAGTTGTCACACAGGCGGCTATTGATTTCACAAAAATCCGAAGTGAGTGTTTGAATCTACTGTATACTCCGCGGAAGGTCGTTACCGTGGCGACAGCGACGGCGCGAAGTGACGGCTGTGAGGGGCGTTTGTGCGGCTATGCTAACGCTAAACAGGAGCTTAAAAGTCATCGCACATTCAGCCGTTAGAACTCTGCAAATGACAAGAAATACAAGGAAAAAAGCTGTTTATTTATATAGAAATACACAAAATATAACGTTTTGGGAAGTTTACTCACTTATTAGTTTGGGAATTCCTCGTTATGCAGAGAATTAAGTCCCCACAAAATTACGTTATGGCAAAAATGGTCACTTTTTACATATAAGTCGCATCTGAGGATCAGTCGCACCCGACAAACTATGAAAAAAAGTGACACTTATCGTCCAGAAAAATATGGTAAATACCGACTTTTACCTAGAGGTGCAGTTTTTAGAAATGGTAATAAAAAAATGAGACAAATAGCTGTAAAAATACCAATACAGGCGAAATCCACGAAGTATCAGCTTTATTTTTTTACATTATTCTCTCTGTTCTTGTCTGTAAAACCCCTCACCACACAACTTTATACACTTTTCTCACACAATTAACATTTTTCTCACATTTCTCTCTTGTTTAAACACAAAGTTCAAACCCTTCGTCGGTTTGCCTTTGTCGGTGCAGAACGTTCATCGACATTGTGGGTTTGTCGGGGAGAAAACTTGCAAACATACAGCACTTCAGGTCACACTGATCCAACATTTATGTAAATTTGTCTGACAATTCTGTACTGTACAGGAGACACGGAGGGAGACTGATGGACAATGGTCTACAGTCCCTCAGCCAATCAGGACGCAGAACACAATGATCTACAGTCCCTCAGCCAATCAGGATGCAGAACACAATGTATACGCTGGAAAAAAAAACAAACACAATTGTCATTTTTTAGACGTTATATTTGGTTTTTCACGGCCAAGAGTTTGATGAAAGTTTTTCAGTCTTGCTTTTGTTGATTGGTTTGAGGTTTTTTTGCTCTGGAGAATATTCATCCGTAAAATTGAACTGGGAAAAATGTATGTTGGTGTGTTGTTTTGTGCAGTTCGCAGCCGTTCTCGTCGTTTATTCAAATCTCCGGCAGATCCAGACTAGACTCGTCCATCATCGCTCCGACGTCAGCCCTGCGACGGATCACATAGTTTTTCTGGGTAATTTAACGAGAAAAAACACCGAGCGCTGCCCTCGGTTTCTGCTGCAGACGCTAAAGACGCAGCACTACAGCTAATGTGCAGAGAAAAAGAGAAACGGCTCAGGAGCTTCACGAGAAAAACGAGAAACAAGAGAAAAAACTACAAAAAAACAAACACAACGGCTAAAAAACCTGCATTTATTTAATTCACTTCAGACACAGTCACATGTGGTTTTATAAAGTGCAGTACTCGTATGTACTTGTGTGTACTTGTATGTACTTGTATGTACTCGTATGTACTCGTGTGTGTCTTGTGTGTACTCGTGTGTACTTGTATGTACTCGTATGTACTTGTGTGTGCTTGTGTGTACTACGTGTGTACTCGGTGTGTGCTTGTGTGTACTCGTGTGCTTGTGTGTACTCGTGTGTGCTTGTGTGTACTCGTATGTACTTGTGTGTCCTTGTGTGTACTCGTGTGTGCTTGTGTGTACTCGTGTGTAGTTGTATGTACTCGTGTGTGATTGTGTGTACTTGTATGTAGTTGTGTGTACTCGTGTGTACTCGTGTGTACTCGTGTGTATCGTGTACTCGTATGTACTTGTGTGGAGCCTTTTCCCGCGAAAACGTCGTGGTTATTTAAACTGAATAATGGCTAGCTCCACATGCTAGCTCCACATGCTAGCTCCACATGCTACCTCGCCATAGCTCGTTAAATACGACCGTACCTCTCTCTCTCTGTGACATATGCAGCAGGTGTCTGGTCTGACAGTGACGTCTCGTCGTCGGCTCGGCTCCAGACTCTTAGTCTCTGTGGATGAATCACTTTGACGCTGGTTTTATCTTAATGACGGTGTGTGTGTTTATCTCCAGCCTCTTCCTCTCTCCCACACAGGCTCTTGGCCTCGCTCCTCCTCCTCGTCCCGGGTTAATTCTCCTGCGGGAGGGTCTGATAAACTGCTGGGAGGACGCACTTGATATTTTTTATGGGGAGGTGGAGTTTTTGGACGAGGGTTTGTGTCGTCGGAGAAACAAACATAAAGTACGACAGCGGTGAGGTAATGATAGTCGTGCGATAAGGTGCCACGCCTCTCGTTGTACCGTGCGGAGGTATGTTCTGTCTTTAAGGGACTAAAACACGCCGTTATAGGACCAGGACGTTTTGTTTTTCACGTCTGTGTGCGACACTGGGGGTGTCCTGAGAGCTTTGTTTGAGAACGTAAAGATAATCATTCAGAAATTCATACTGCGTTCCCATTACATCAGGTGAACAATACAACTACTTACATTCAACTTAATAAATGTTGAAGGCGAGTTTGTCCTGGAACAGAATGTAAAAAGATGTATAAGACAAAGAATTCAGGGTCAAAAGAAAAATAAAGTAAGTTTCAGTCACCGTTTGTGTTCTTCAAACTTAAAAAAGGGCAAATTATGCAGATTTTGCAGGATTTTCTCTGCAAAAAATCGACTTTTTGGAGCTTCCCTCGTCAAAAAACAAGTCTGATCAGTTTAAGTCGCACCTGAGCATGAGTCGCACCAGCCAAAAAAAATGCATAAAAATAAGAAAAAAAAAAAACTATATTTCACAAAAAAAGTGTGGAAATATACGGCATGTTTGAGTAATCTAGCGTTCTCTCCGGGTCGTATTCAAACTTAGCTCTTTACAGAGTCTGTCCGAGGCTCAGCCCCACACGTCGATGTCGCCCATACGCATTTTCCATAAATATACAACATGATCCAAAAAATTTTAAAAAGTACAACTTCACAAACCTGACGCGATGTGCAGTAGTAGTTTGATTACGGTGATTGTAATGTGATAACGCTCTGAAGTGGGAGTGACTTAGTACCGAGAGAGCAACTGGACGGGGAGGAATCAGAGCGCACAAAAATAAAATTAAACAGAAACGTATTAATTAATATCTAATTTAGAAAAATGATATAATTCTAGTTAATTAGACAAAAATATATGTTTTCTGTATCATTCTGCATCGAAACTCAATGAGTGATGGACAGCGGGTCCAGCCAAATAATACGATACAGTTACTTACGCTAGGCAGTTGCAATCAAGCAGTTTGTAAATGTGCTCCCGCCCATACGCCCCCTGCAGGTTAGATAACAACAGTGCAGCAGAGTTAAGAGACGCAGATGTAAAGCCTTATCACAGGCTGAGCGAAATGAACGAGCAAGCGAGAGCGACATCCATCATCAAGACAAAGTAAAAAAGAAGTGTGGTTCTTTTAAGATTTGAGCGGGCTGTCGGAGTCTGAGCAAAGAGAAGAACAAGCGCTGAAACGCGGAGGAGATTTGGCCCGTCCTTTCCGAGTGAGAAAGATCTACTCTGCAAAAACACGCAGCGGAAACCAAAGCAGCAATCGTGAACGAGACGGACCAAGACGTGACAATGAGGGCAAATTTAAGTCAGATTTAAGTCAGATTTAAGTCAGATACTCTAGTGACACGCAAAAAACAAAAATTTAACGCAGGATCATGTAGAGGGTTAACTATGACATTAAGACCAAAATGCGTCTGACAGCAGCAGGGCACAGAGAGAGAGGACACATAGTTTTCAAAAAAAAAAAACAAAACTCAAACTAACTCAAAAATAAATACATAAAATCAAAGATTGTTTTTTTTCATTTTTTTTTTTTTTTTTTTTTTTAAAAAAAAAATTAAAATATCTAAAAATAACTAAACGAAACAAACAAAAACCTCAAAAATAATTAATCAACTAAAAAACAAACAAACAAAAACAGCTTCAAAATAACTAAAAGAAAACTAAAATGACAGAAAGCTCAAACAGCCTTACAACCCCCGAGAGCACTGTGGAATCAAAAGGATTATATAAGGAAGAACCACCAGAACTTTGACGAGGAAGTACATGTGAATATGAATCATTTAAGTAAAAGATTCTGCTCTGGACAACTCAGATGAACCTTGATCTGTTCAGATTGTGCCAAAAACAGAAACTTTATGTTCCAGGGACTTTTGTTCTGTTAAGAGGTCGTAGTAGTCTCCAGATAGTATTACTTCATTATTTGACCAGTACAGGAGAACAGTTGTCTTCCTTAGCCTCATTTCCAGGTTTAAAATCTCTTGTTTCCTGGTAGTTTCCTCTGCTCCTCGTGTCTCTTCCACAGCTTCTGCGTCACCCTCCCCGGGACGACCTCGACCCGCCGCTTTAATGATGGGCCAGACAAATGGTGCTAAGAGCGTCGCTTCGCCACCGGTCCCGGCGCGGCGGCGTGGCCTGTCCTCCACGAGCTGTTACCCCCGAGACGAGTCAAGGCTGAAGACTCGGACAAACC
>JAIEZT010001077.1:0-23233 GCA_019594935.1 Periophthalmus modestus | reverse complement strand
GAGTCAGGGTATCCACAACACAATTAGCATTGCTAATGAAAATACTGCACCATTTACATCAGGTTTGTGAAGTCGTAGAGGATTTGTTATTATGGAGAATGTAAAAAAAACCCCATGGGGCAGGGGTGAAGTAGGATTTGTGGGCTTCTGAAGCATTGCACAGAATCCTACGTAACATAAAAGACGGTTCGAATACGGTCTGGGAGATGATTGCTAAATTACTCAAACAGGCTTGGATGACACCTTAAAAACTTATCAGCGACGTTTTTGCTGACGGGAATATATAACATGGCCAGAGATGCTTTGAAAAGGACATTTGCATAATCCCATTCCTTTAAGCTATAAATGCATTTTAAAAGATATGAAAGTAGTTTATAATGATTTAATATGATTGATGTACGTCCTTTTCTGAGTAACATATCACACTTAAGTTAGTTACTTGCTTGAGAACCTACATGAAAAGTGTTTGACATCACTTTTTCGTTGCCTCCTTCCCCTTTCCAAAGATTTTTTTGAATGTTCCGCAAAAATGGACTCGTGTTAGATTTAAGCTATGTGTGCAAGATCCCAGTCCTTGCCCTGTATGTTTGTGCTGTCCTTCCCCCGGTCCCTTCTGTTGTCCTGCCTGGATCAATCAAGCTGACTGTGGGGACAACAGGCCCAGGGATCCAACAACTCGCTCCATATCGTCAGGGTATCCACCTTGGTTACAAGTTCAGCTTGTCGCAGTCTATTTTTTTGCATTTACATGATTCTCGATACTCCATTGATTTGTTCTTCGTCAGACCCCCGCTCCTAGGACCACTCTGCACCTCTTAACCCAGCTCTCCATGACCGTATGAACACCTCAGCCTCATAACCCAGCTCTCCCCCGACCAGGTACGAACACCTCAGCCTCAAGAGTCCCCTCTCACACCGGTTACGAAACCACCTCAGCAATCAGAATCCACCCTCTCCACGCCGTTACGAACACCTCAGCCTCAAAGCCACCTCTCCACGAGCAGTTACCGAACACCTCAGCCTCAGATCGCCTCCTCTCCACGAACGGTGACGAACACTCTCCCTCCAAATCCACCTCTTCCATGACTGGTACGAACACCTCAGCCTCAAATCCACCTCTCCATGACCTGTACGAACACTCATCAGCTCAATATCCACCTCTCCACGGACCGGTACGAACACTCAGCCGCCTCAGATCCACCTCCCACGACGGTACGAACACCTCAGCCTCAGATCCCCGCCTCTCCACGACCGGTACTAACACCTCAGCCTCAAATCCACCTCTCTCATGACTGGTTACGAACACCTCAGCCTCAGATCCACCTCTCCACGACCGTTCTGACAACCTCAGCCTCAGATCCTTCTCATCCACGAACTGGTACGAACACCTCAGCCTCAAATCCACCTCTCCACGACCGGTACGACACCTCAGCCTCAAATCCACCTCTCCACGACCGGTACGAACACCTCAGCCTCAGATCCGTCTCTCAACGACCGTACGAACACCTCAGCCTCAAAATCCACCTCTCCATGACTGGTACGAACACCTCAGCCTCAAATCCACCTCTCCACGACCGGTACGAACACCTCAGCCTCAAATCCACCTCTCCACGACCGGTACGAACACCTCAGCCTCAAATCCACCTCTCCACGACCGTACGAACACCCTCAGCCTCAGATCCTTCTCTCCACGCCCGGGTACGAACACCTCAGCCTCAAATCCACCTCTCTCCACGCCCAGCTTCTGAGCCCGTGCGACCCACGACTTCAGCACACGACACCGCCCTCATCCTCCCTGCTTCGTCAACCTACATTTACTTTCCCGTGTTTGCGAATTAACTTTATTATACTTTAAACCCGAGTCTGAATCTTTGGCCCCTCTGTCAGTCGTTACAACAGACAGCTACAAATGTCGTTATTTCATCCAAAACATAGCTGGAGTTGTCTTTGTTTGAGTCAACTTTCATTTTTAGTTTCTTTACATCTCCAAAGCTCACATGCCCATGTCATGAAGCTGTACGTTTTTCAAGTTAACAGCTGCCTTTTACATTTTTGTTCAGTAGAGATTGGCAATTTCCAGGGCTGAATTACCTAAATGATTCTAGTGAAGGTGACAGGCTTTCATGAACTCTACTCAATAAAAAATTCAAATTCAAAGGTGTATGGAAAACAGTGGAGTACTTCCTGTTTTGCCACATCTACCTGAGAGAAGAAATATGCAGGTGTGAAAGAAACAAACTTTTTGATGAGAATACAACATAATGTAGATCAGAAAATATAGTAATATGGGCCCTTTAATCTCAGTCAAGGCTGGGTCAGGGTAGAGCAGAGAGCAGGCGCCTCTTTAGCCTTGGGGTGGATCGCTACTGTACGGCCAGGATTTATGCAGCCATCGTCAGGCAGAAATATGAGCGGAGATGTGCCCCGCTCGCCACGCTACATACATACTGAGCGGGCTGCGAGGGGAAAAAAAGAGGCTATGATTTAATTATAGGGGCCATTTATTTCTCTGGGTGGGCCGAGGAGGAGCACAAAACATGGAAACAACCAAGCGATGAAATATCTGCAGCGATCTATTATTACATCACATTTGATCTGATAGGAGGAACAAAGCGTGTTGAAAATCAGGTCTAATCTGAGCCGGAGCCCGCAGGCCGGAGGCATTTTGTAAAAAGAGGAGGAGAAGAGGGGTGAAATTGTTACTGACGAAAAAACAAAATCATCCCCCAAACAGTTTAATTTGAAGGCAATTTTGGGAAATGGACATACAAACCGTGACAGTAGTTTCGTGTTTATGCAGATGTAGGCGTTATCAGAGCTGGCACAGAGAGAGAAATTATACTGCTACTTCAGAGGTTATGAGAATATGTAGTGGATGGTATATATACAGTTGATTCTCAAATTGTGGTTAAAAGTACTACTGACTATGCAGACTCCCCTTCGGTTTTAGTATTTATGGGGTTCATTTACAAGTATTTTTCACATCTTTGGGTTTAAGGCACTTGTTTTAGGAAATTCTGTCGCTGTTTCTGTTAGACTAGGTATAGTCCTGGTAACCTGCTTTAGATCTGGTGGGACTACATATTTTCTTATGGTGGGATTAGACTTTTAAACGGCCAAAACTGCAGTGTTTGATCTTGGCTTATGGTTAATATCTCTGTAATTATTGGTGTATGTGCAGGGCCTGCTAAACCTATAAGCAGATTAGGCAGTGCTTAGGGTCCTTAGGCCACCCAGAGGGCCCCCAAAGAGCACATACATTTGTATTAACAATATTATAATGTAAACTGTGCTCGGCGGTGTTACAGCAGCCTAAATATCCCTCTATAAAGAGTTACATTAGTTTTTGTTTTTTTATATATAGTTAATAAAATATCTATTGCCTACATTTGTTTTATCTATGTGTTTGCTGCATTTGGTCTATTTTTGCCAGCACCGATCGCTTTTCCCTTAATAAATGAACAGTTATGGTGTGAATTTGTAAATCCAATCGCAAAAAAAATATAAGATTCGACACACTGTTTTATCAGACCACTCTACCATTGTGAGAGTTCACACTCCATATAAATATGTCTGTGAGTGTTTCTATGGATTTTTTATAAATACTGTTGACCTTTGCGATAGTTCTTGTAGCAAGGGGGCAAACAAGCTACAAAGGAGAGAAAACTACAGAAAAAAAAGTCAAGTATAGCAAAAAAAAATCCACATAACCACAGAGCACAAGACTTTATTACGCAGCTCGTGTTAGAAACATAAAATATAGTTACCATATACACTACCAGTCAAAAGTGGGACACCCTCTCATTTATTTATTATTATATTATTTCTACTTTTACATTTTTATATACATACAGAACACATCAAATATATGACGTAAAATGTTTGCAATTATGTAGCAAGGGAAAAAGGGTAGGTAACTGTACAATTTTAAATCCATTTGTATTCAACTAGCCACTCTTTGCTTGTTGAGAAATATTTAGAATGTTGTTTTTTTTCTTCTTTACTACATTATATTTGCATTCTTGCTTCAGATATTTGATATCTTTTGTGTGTATCTAAAATGTAGAAAAAAATAGTAAAAATAAAGAAAAAACAAACAAAACATTGAACGGTGTATCCAAACTTTGGACTTGTAGTGCATATTGTAATTGTGAAGAAGGTGATTGCAGACCAGACCGAGCGATTGCAGTTGAAATAAGTTTTATCTCATGAGATGAATGAAGATTACACAAACAGCAGCCACAGACGTGTGTGTGTACATTACAGAGGAACTGTCCAGTACTTATACCCCAAGAAACGTGCTCTATACTGTATCTATAGAAGGGATGGTCCCTTTTACATACTGTCCATATAAGGTCATAAATGGATATATCGTTAGCTGTTTACATGAAGGTAGAATACGTCACTATAAAGATACTTGCAGTCACTAAAAAGATGTATTACAAGACCTCTGAATGAATACCTGTATCATGTAACCGAAGCAGCAAGTTCCAGTGTAGATATCTTAACCCTGGAGAACCCACAGGGTCAAATTTTGGCCACAGTTAATTACTGCTACCCAAAATAAAATTTTAAAAAGTCAGATTTCAATTCAAAAATTCAAAAAGCCCAGAGTGCCACTTCTGGCCCCTGCATAGAGACACCTAGTGGATGAACATTGAGCTAAAATGAGCCAGAGTCGTAGTGACAAGATGGCTGACCTGTTGAGCTGGAAAACTACCCAAACAAAATTGTCTTTTCAGAAAGCCAGCAGTTGGTACAATTGTGTTTTGTTTTTTTGTTTGTTTTTTTGTTAATCTATGTCTAGAAGTATATTCTTTTTGTAAATTAGTGAGCCCAATGGGTCAAATTTGGCCCTGATCCTAAATTAAGGAATAAAGGATTAAAATTGAAAAAGTGGATATTTCAGTGAACTTATAGCAGTCATTTAATGCAATGTTCATAATTTTCCAAAGAAGAAAAGGTTTCTTGGGTTCTCCAGGGTGAAAAAAACAAACACGTGTCACATTCTTACAGAGAAACAAGTTCACCTCAATGTTTAAGACACAGTATTCAACACAAGGTTTAAAGGTAAAGTAATACGACATGAGCAGGTGAACGTAAGCATGCAGTTGTAATGAATGTGATTTGATGGCAGGGTTTTCACCTGTGACGCAACTATCCTGGGAAAATGTATACTGAAATAAAATACAATGAAAAATAATAATACGAAATACTACTATTATTACTAGTTTAATACTAAATATAAAAAGTATGATAGGTTTTCTCTTTCCCCAGATTAGCTAAACTGTTACCATTCAATATATCATCACTATCTGGATTACAGTCCCCAATTTCACACACCAATATTTTTGCGGCTCATTCCACACACGCTTAATTCCTGGTTCTCTCATCTTCTTGGCTACTATTATTTTAAATCAGTTTAACGGCGCCATTTTGAACTTTGACAATAAAAACTCGTGAAGGCAAAATCTCACTTACAGATATTCTGGGAGTAACGCTGCATTTTTAGCAGCGTTTTTCCGAGTTATGACGCCCTGTCCTTTCCACGCCTGAACTTTCCTCGAGTGGACACATTGAGGTGTTACCCCGCTCTAAAATTAACGATACTTTGAAAGCTTAATTACCCGTGCATTCGAGTGTTTGCCGTGCCAACACACACCTTTTTAAGCAGCCCCTCCGCTGTGCTTGCCTCTGCTTTCAGACTGAAATAAATGGCTTGGTTTTGTGCCCTCCTGTCAAGATTGTGAAAACCAGTTATCTCCGCGGCGCAGCTGTGGAGTGGAAGGCAGGTATATTTTTATTTTCCATATCTGGAGAGAGGGAGACGGAGTTCCGACTTTGGCATGCGGGCGGTGGAGTGGTGAACAAGGTACAGGTGAGTGCACACAAAAAACTGCATATCATTTAATGAGAACTCCCAGATGGACAAAGAAGACAGTTCTATTGGCGAGAAGAAGAACTTATTTAGAAAAAATAGAGCGTGCAGAGTCTGTCCAATGGCGCAAAAGTGAATAGGTACTGCGTTTGCTAAAGTGGTTTCCTCCCCTGTGGTTAATGGTTTGACCACAGCTCTGAATAGGGCTGTGAAAAGGTCAAACATTTTGAATTTTTGATCAAAATTGTGACTTTCAGTAGTAGAGTGCGTCGGACCCATAGACTTTATAATAGCATTCAATAGCGGTCAAATGAAGCTCGTCGAGGCTAGCGGTTACAGGGGCGTATTTGAAGCCAAGTTCCATATTTGAAAATCCAACTGCAAGTATCATAGCAACCAAAGAGCCAATCCGTAGCTGGAGCGACCCTCGGGGAAAGAAGGTGCACGAATCAAATCTGTTGTGTTTATTAATCTCGGTAGGGTATGTTTTTATTTAGACAGGAACAGTGCACGACATTACATTGACCTTAAAAAACAGGAAGGATGTTCGTAAATTCTAATTTCCACGTGTCGTCCCTGGACAGGCTGATGTTAAGTAAGAAGAACAGTTTGGTGTAGCTGGATGAAAGACCTGTACAATGGTTACATACATAAAATACAACACAACTCGCCCCTCAAATACGACATTTCTAAAACATTTAGGTCACACACACACATGCACAACCATATCAATTTATTCACACACACACAATCAGTCAATTTCAGATATACAAATCCTCATTCTTTCATACACATTTACTGTGCAAACTTTTGAAAACTTGTGCATGTTATATAATCTCATTGGCAAATTATTCCACTGACTCACAGCAACAACAGAGAAAGCCGACTTAGTGAAAGAGGTCCTACATTTTGGATGTTCATATCTTAATTTACGGACATAATAGCGAAATAAAAAATACCATGATCACGTAGTTACAGGTTAATCCGAACATTTTAAGACCAAAATTGACAAGTCTGACTGCAGAAGTTACAGAGAGAGGGGCCACCGCTTTTCAATGTAAACTGAATTGGAGCCGATGGAGCTGGAAGTGCGACCGTGATCACGTCCTATTTGGAACGTGGCGGCTCGTGGGTTAGCTATGTCCATTTATATATACAGTCAATGATCTGACCATTTATGTTTGATTTGTGAATAGAAACTTTTATCGACACTTTCAACAATAATCCATGACTCAATGAAAAGTGATTGACCTCCCTCAAAGAAAAAAACGATCTCTGGTCCTGGGTTTTTGATAGCTGGTTGAATTTCTCGGGACTCTGTGTGCTGTTCTTTGTGTCTGTGCTCCTGCAAACAACAAAAAACGACAAGGCGTAGTGGCAGTTAATGATGCCCTTTCCTCGGGTGTTTGCCCACCCATCAGAGAGGGGCTTTACTTTAGTTTGCACTCTTAAACGCTTCATCTAGTAAATGAGTATGGTTTATGTAAGTTCAAACATGTTTTCCAGGGTACATTTGAGGCCAGCTTCAGAGGGGGGGCCAGTTGCGTACTGTTTAAACATCTACATTTCCTTGACTATATATTCAACATCATTAGAATCACAGGGCCTCAGTTATCACTCCAGTAAAAGTAGTAGTGTAAGAGAAAAGTAGCATATGCAGTTTGTGGGCGTATTGCATGTGGTTTTCAGTGTAATTAAATGAACAAAAACATGTTTGGCTAAAAAAGTAGAACTGGTAATTAAACCCTTTAAGGACCGAGCACATTATAGACCATTATAGCTCACCTAGCCTTTTTTCTTTTCTTTTCTTTTGTAAGCCTAAAAAAGCAGGTTAGTTAGTATCAGCGTGTACTTTTGCCTTTTTTTTCCTCTATATTTTACCACCTCTATCCATCCTTATTTTCCCTTTGACGCATCAAATAACTGACTGGGAGAATCTCGGCGGGACCTGCGCTCTGATGGTCGTCTTCGAGGGACGACGTAAGCACATTACCGTAATGACAGTAACATATTTAAAGAGACCCCATGCCTCTGCTTTGAGATGCCATTTGAATTTACATGAAACGCAATTGGTTGAGGAGTTGCGGGTAATGGAAATCTGCAACCGCGAGTCTATCGGCGTCGATAGCATCCGACGCTATAGGGTTAAAAGTATGTGAAGAAATATATCTTGCATAGTCAATTTCACTTATATTTAGTCTAATTGCTAAACCAAGATGTATATGGATGAAGATGAAGAGAGGGAGCCTTTACATTATGTAAATTCACAGTTTCTCCCATAAATTCTTTTTTATTCCCATACGAAATGTCCAACTTGAAAAAATATCTTATTTTGCAACACCAGTGCCAACTCAGCTGTTTTTGTCCATGTGCAGTGTAACGTTTTCCCAATTCTCCTTCACTACAGGTTGTGACAGATAGACCACCTCTTCCAACACATATATTTTGGCTCGGAGGTCAGAGGTTTTTTTTTAAAATTTCAACCATTTCCACATGTAACTGTTATTGACCGCAAACTCCTCCGCTCGCCTCGTTTGGACACATTAACATTGTCCACACAGAAGCAAGCTCCAGTCCGCCTCGACGCTGCTCTTAGCTTTAACACGCCTCCAGCAGGTTATCCCAGTTCTGTGCTGGTTTCCTAGGCTTTTTCAGAGCACTGACGGGGGTTGTAATCCGTGGTTCCACTCCTCGCGTCCCCCCCCCCCGCTGCTCCTGCCTTTTGTGCTAACCTGTGTCTGACCTGTGGAGATGAAAAACCTGGAGTGAACCCGAGCTCTCTGAATGAAGGTTCTGGATGTTCTTCAGGGTATGACAACAAGAAAAAGTATTATTCAAGAAGGAGTAGCTTAAAAAATTATGTTAGATTTCATCATTTATAGCTGAAGGGGCGGTGCAAGAAACACAAAATGTTCAAAATCATTTCATATTGTCGACATAAAGCTTTGGTCATTTGTGGACTTACTCACAGTGGGAAGAGGAACCAAAGCTTTTACTCAAGTAAGAGTACTTTAATAAAAATATTAGGAGTAATAGTATGCTGCTAGAAAAGACACAATTTCTTTCAGAAGTTACTAAAGTAAATCATCAGTAATACCTACATCTGACTTGGTTTGAGATGCAGAGGAGGATGTTTGGTGTGGAGATCGGAAGCAAAAAGGCGAAGTGCGTGGTAGTGGCACAAAAAACCCCCACTCCGATAAAGTACTGTTGTTGTATCCTTGGGCAAGACACTTCACCCACGTTGCCTAGTATGAATGTGGTAGAAGAGGGTCTGAGGAGCCAATAGTGCGGAGTGGTCCTACCCCAGGGCAGCGATGGCTACAGTATCGAATGGGGGATTTGTAGCAATTTGTTACGATATTGTTAAATTAAAAGACCTTGACGGACCAAGTCTTGTGATACATGAGCAAAGTCAAGGACAATTGTGTGCAGAGACCAAGAGCAGAACAACAGATAAAATATATACAGCTTGTCCTCTTACTATCTCAACTGACCTATTGCCAGAGCCTTAACCTGCAGGTAGAGGACACGTACAAGCTTTTCTCTCATTCTCAGTTTACGGACAGGCCTCATGTGAAAACTCAGAACCTCCAGAATTCACTCACTGAGCTGCAGAGGCTGCACTAGCACTGATTTATGATTGGCTGCAGGTTCTGGGGTTTAGGTAGTGAACATTCAGAGCAGAGAGAGTTCTTTTAAACCAGCTGGATTTCCACATTGAAACTGACAACCCAAATGAGAGTTTCATGTGAGGCTCATTCTGCTTTCTGATTGGATAATCGTCTTGAGAACCAAAACACCAAATTGTAACATAAGCAACTTGACCATCATGTCCAAAGTTTTTGTAATAACTCAGACATGTCGAAAATCAAACCTTTTTCTGATGACAGTTGCAATGCTGATTTATCGCTAACTCATATCTGGGGACAGAGGGAGGTAATGCTTATAAAAATGAAAATCTTACATACAGTTCGTTTAAAAAGGCTGCACACTTCAGTCAGTCTACCTCGGGGCAGCTGTGGCTACAAAAAAAGTTGGCACAAGTAAAATGTGGAGAGGGAATGAATAATAGGAGGCTCTCATAAAGCACCATACAGCATCATAAAGCACTAATATTACGTAGTTTTTTAAAGGCCCTATATTACGCAAAATCCACTCTTGTGAGCTTCTAGCCATATTATGTTGTCACTCATCAAAAAACGAATTGCATTTAGTTTCATTCACACATGTTTGAGTCGTTGGTTACCTTTTACTTGGTCGAGATTGACAATTCCAAGCCTGAAATTATCCAAATGATTCTAGTGAAGGTGTGTGGAGTCTAAAAACACAGCGGGGGCACTTCCTGTATCACCACATGATGACATCACAAGGTGGAACAGAGCGTTGTGTTTGAGAGAGAAGAAAACAGCTTAAAATACACTCTGCCCCCCGTCCTGGTGACATTTGGCTTGTTCTGATTGGCTGTGTCAGGTGCCCCCGGTTGGTCCCCTGGCCTTAAACTGGCATTTAAATAAAGAGCTGTGCCTTTCTTTGATTCTGTTGAAATATCAGAGCAGAACAAGCACATGTCTGATTGCATATGGCTGAGATGACACTGTATTCACATTAGAGCGCTGCTGCCCGAGGCTACGGCTGTAACCGAGGCTGAGGCGGCGCGATGCAAACTGACACCGAGTGCTCCAGTGCACAATGTGACAGAACAAACTTCTACTCAGTTTAATTAAAAAGATGAGAGTAACATTAAAACTCTTATGGCAAAATGTAATCATCATGTTTATACTTCAAATGGTGCACTGTCTGAAAGAGTCACCGCCTATAAATATCTTAAATACATCATGCATTCTTTAAAATACATATCTCGGGATTATGCAACAGTTTTAAATCCAAATTATATGTTTTATTACAGAAACAAATATTGTATCTCATAGAAATTGTTTCAAGCAGATTTTTCTTTCTGTGCTGGTTTATGGAGGTATAATACAGTGGTCCCTCGTTTATCTCGGGGGTTACATCCTAAAAATAACCCGCAATAGGCGAATTCTGCAAAGTAGTCAGCTTTATATATGTTTTAAGGCTGTAAAACGCCTCACCACACACTTTATACACTTTTCTCACACAGGCTTTAACATTTTCTCACATTTCTCTCTTGTTCAAACCTTCGTCGGTGCAGAACGTTTCATCGACATCGTGGGTTTTGTCGAGGAGAAAACTTGCAAACATACAGCACTTAAGAGTCACACTGGTAGAGATCGAACATTTATGTAAACAGGAGACACGGCATGGAGGAAACTGATTGGCAATAGTTTACAGTCTCTTAGCCAATCAGGATGTGCATATGCTGTAAAAAAGCATGCAAAATGTTACTAAAAATATCAGGTGAACCACGATATAGTGAGGGTCAACTGTATACTTGCAGATTTCAGGCCTTTACTTTGAAAACTTTAGAAACACTGTAAAAAGAAAAAAAACTATCTGTCAACTGGACAAAAAGTTTTTCTTAGAGTGAAGACGTTTCGCTGCTCATCCAAACCCGTTTCTTTCGTTCGGGTCAGATTCCTGGTGGACACTGCCTTATATCTATGCGAAGGGAGGAGCGAACTACACCGAAACTACAGCGTCCACCGGTAATCTCACCAGAACTGAAGAAGCGGCTTGGATGAGCAGCGAAACGTCTTCACTCAAAAAAACTTTTTCGTCCAGTTGACAGGCTTGAATTTTCTTTTTTACGTTGGATCATACCTGGAGCACTGAGGTATTCATCTTTAGATACACTCTAGATACTACAAAACCCATCGCTGCCCATCACTATCTGTCAGAAGAGCCTGCCTGAACGTCTCACTTGTTTGTTAAACCTCGATTCAAGACCTTTTAATTCAAGATCACGCGTTTGTATAAGTCTAAAAACTAGCCGCATCAGAACTGAAATGGGAAGAAAAGATTTTGTTGGCTGTTTTTTTTTGCTTCCAAAGGACATGCAAAAACTGGATATATTGGTCCCACAAATGCGATTTAATAATCCAGTGACAAACTTTTTATACTCACACCTGCTCCTGTTTTTTAATGTTTTTAATGGACTTACACAGTTATTTTTCATTTTGTTTGTATTTTTCTGCATTTGAACAGCACGCCCATGAAAAAAGAGAGTCTGAGTGCTCTCACCGGGCTCTCCATGTATAAATAAGATACTTAAAATAAATAAATAATATCGAAACAAAACATTACTAGCCTAGCGGTTCACAAGCCTTTTTTCACTCTTGTAACCCTGGGAAGTGTTATGAGATGGCCAAAAAAAGGTTAGAAAGTATGTATTCGCCCTCAAAACACCTTTAATTTAACAAATGTAGGATAGTTAAGTTTAATGCCACCCCTGCCCTCTCCGTCAGTCAGTCTACCCCAGGGCAGGTGTGGCTACTGAAGTTTCTAAACAGCAAATTCGCTATAACGTGGTTCACCTTTCGTGGTCTCGCTGTTTCGTGGATTTTTTTTGTGTAGTTTTGGATGCTTTTCTTTACGGTGTATGAAGGCACATCGTGTTCTGTGTCCTGATTGACCTTTGTCCATCAGTCTCCTCCATTAAGTGCCTCCTGTGCAGTACAGAATGTGTTCAGTCAAATTTACACAAACGTTGGATCGCAGTGTGACTCTAAAGTGCTGTATGTTCGCGAGTTTTCTCCCCGACAGAACCCACAATGTCGATGAAACGTTCTGCACCGACAAATTTTAGAAACACTTTGGACTTAAGTGTTTCTCTGTTCTCTATTTAAAGCGATGATCGAGGAAGGGGGTATAATGTACGAGGTTTTGAACTTTGAGAGTGTTTAAACAAGAGAGAAATGTGAGAAAATGTTAATGCCTGTGTGAGAAAAGTGTATAAAGTGTGTGGTGAAGGGTTTTCCAGCCTTAAAACGTCATATAACAGGGTACGCACACACTGGGATCGTAGGTATACAGGATTGTACATACACACAGGGTACGCACACACTGGGATGAGGGGGTTAAGTGTTCGTTCACGTTGAGAGCGGGATTTGAACCGCTAACCTTCGGATCAGCGGTCAAACACTACCAACTGAGCTACTGTCACCCGTGAGTCATAGGCCTATGCGAATTATCATAGGCCTATAATTATAACATTGCACTTTTATGATAACTAAAACCATTTTAGGCCATATATTAGTACATTAAGTTAAACTATCATGAGAAGAGTTTGTTTTGTTAAAGTGCGTAGCCTCTTCGTGTGGCGCGGAGCCAGAAGTTCCCACAGTTAGTTTTGGCCTATTTAATGTATTCATGTATTTATGTATTTCACTTTTGCTCAAAGAAGGCAGGAGTGGCAGATGGTACAAAAGCACACTTAAGAGGAATGGTCTGGATCCACATCACAACACACCGCAGATGCCCCTGGCCTGCAGGCTACGGCAGCCCAAATGGACCAAAAAACAACAACACATGATCTCAAACAAGAAACATCAAGTTGGGTATTTTGAGTATACTAGTATAACTACATGTATAAACTACTGACTTCTACTTCAAAGGCACAGAAGCTCACTTTACTCTCTAAAGGCACTGTGTAAGTTTCTCTCTTAAAAACTGTAAAAATATGCAGGGGGAAGGTGACAGAACATCACTTTGCACCTCTAATTGTGAACATAAATACGTCATTTCGCTTTACTACACTGCAGTAAGTTTAAGTCAGACTAGTGTTACTGCTGGTGTGGTGTATGCCGATGGCTCTCAAACTTTTCACACCAAGAACCACCTCGGAAAATATTTGTTCTTCCAAGTACCACCAGATCTATAAACTGGACCGCAGAGGAATCCACGTACCACCCAAAGGAGCTCGTGCATCACCCACGGAGCACATACCACAGTTTGAGAAAACGCCGCTCCGTGCCATCCTCAAATCTAACACTTAGTTTTGTGAGTTTGTAGATGAAATAATGAATGCTTTAACATCCCTCTCCAAACCAAGCCTGGAGTGAGGTGAATATGTAGGCTGTAGTGCTCAATACACTTGCTCCTCTGTGTTTTTAAAGTTGATTCACTTGATTCACCATGTGTGCCCATAAAAACATGTGATTTTAAAATTGCCAGTTTTGTGACATCACAGGTAAAAGTCCGGAGGTCTCGTACTGTTTAAAAGCAGAACTAAGTAACATTTTTACCTTATAAAACGTCTTTATAAGTCCCTGTGATAGTTAAGTATTTCCAGGGTGTTTGAAGCGTCTGTCGTCTCTCTCTGTTGTTTGTTTGCAGAAAATCAGCCTTGCAATATGGCCGCCCCTGGGGACTGTTTTTTATTTATTTTTTTGTTTTTTTTATTTGACAACATCATATGTGTTTATATGCGATTACGCTGCCTTATTTCAATAAAAAATAAGGGGAAAAAAAGCACTTTTGAGTCTGTTCCTTGACAGTGTATTCTCATAAAGCAGCTGCAGGGGGAGCTCTATTGCTGAATGTTACTTAGTTCTACTCAACTCACACTGGGCTTTGTAGCTGTATTTTAAACATTCTGCTTCAAGGGGGAGTATTTCACTTCTATGGGGTTTTAATTGCTTCCACATAACATATCTAGATCACCGTGTTACTTTTTATGGTTTTGAAAATGCTACATTCACCGAAAACAGTGTAGTAAAATGTGTAATTAGTTTCAGTTTTGTTTTTCAGTTTCTGCTAATGAAACTACTGCACATCACATCAGGTTTGTGAAGGTGTAGTGTATCGTTTTGGATCCTGCTTTTGGATATAAGCAGAGTTCGAATAGTCGGGGAGAGATGTTTTTGATGACGGAATCATTCTTCACCAGGATACTGCTACAGAGCTTTTTTTTTTTTTTTTTTTTTTTTTTTTTGTCATTTGCCATCTGTGAAGTATATCTGAAATATTTGAGCTTAAAGTGGAACTTTGCTAAGCTCTTTAAAATAACCTCTACATGTTGCCAGATGGTGAAAAATAATGATCCGGCAAATGAGAGCTAATTGAATTCATTAAGAGGAAATAGATCTTGGTTAAGTAAAATGCGACTGATTTAACTTGTCTTAAAACTAAATGACATTACTGCTGGTGGCGTTCACCAAAAAACTCCCTTTGACCAGAGGGTAACCGGGTCAAATGTCACCTGAAGCATACTTTTTACCACTTTTACTTCACGTAGACTCATATAGTACAGTCAATTTCATGGGTAGTGAGAAGATATAATTATGGCACTGTGTAATCTCTCTTAAAACTGTAAGAATATGCACTGGGGAAGTGACAAAATTCACTTTTCCACTTGTAATATAATCACAAATGAGTTTTTGATAATAGTAAGTACAATCGGTACAGTAAGTTAAAATGTGGTCTATGCCTATGCCTCACACTTTTCACCCAAAGTACCACCATCAGAATATTCTAGGCTGAAACATGCCCTAAAACCCCTGCCTCATTGGTTTTGCTGTGATGATCCATGCGTTTCTGTCTCTTATTATATATAATATGACTGAAATAAAGTCAAAAGTTACTCAAAACTGACCTATTGAACTTTTAAACAAAAATATATCTGGAGATGTCTGTTATTTCAATGTGTGTCTTCATTAGAGTTTAGACCCAGACCCCAATCATTCCCTGTATGTCTGAGTCAACCTACTCATAGAACCAGAGTTACGTTTACTAACTTGAGCTTTCCATTCTGTGCGGACTTACTGGCAGAATAAGCTTTGTGTTTGCAAGTTTGTGTTGTGCATGTGCCTCGTACCAGAACCGCTTCCTCTGCCGCTGATCCGCATTATCTGACTCTCTCACTTCTTCAGTTCACTCTTTCAGGCCTCTCCTTCTTCTATCCCCTTCGTCCTCCTCCTCTTTTCTCGCGACATGTATCAGCCACGCACTTTCATTCACTCAGTCTCATATTTGACTCCTTTCTTTACTCGGGAGCAAAACATTTTGTCATGAGAGAAACAAAAGAACATGACTGTGGCTGTGCTCGGTGCATTGGGGCAGCTGTCAATCATCCACAGAGAGTATGTGATAGTGGAGGAACATGCACGTGGCTCCGAACAATACGGCTCGGGCCACGATCGGGTGGGTTTGATCCAAGAATCTAAACTCAAGTCCTGATCTGTGAGGCTTTCTTGTTTTTGAAGTCCATACATCTTATTTTCTTAGACGGTGCAGTTTTAAACACACAATATTAATATGTTCTGTTATACATCAATACCATAACTATTCATGGTCCAATTCTGTCCTATTTATGCTCGTTTTTTTTTTTGTTTTTTTTTTCTGAAGCCCATCGATACTTGTCTAAATGAGCATCAAGCTTCCATTCTCGTTTCAATACCAATTAGTATCTGGATTTAGCTTTTTTTTCACATCTTTTTTCACTTAGCAACCCTGTCAATCAAACCTGTTGCTAAGGCTAGTGGGTGTGACATCCGGGAAATAAAGCGCCTGATTTGTTATTAATGTTTATATCTTGATACAAACACAACAGCAAAATAAAAAATACCAGGATCATGTAGGCGAACATTTTTAAGATCAAAATAATGAGGCTCACTGCAGCAGTTACAGAGAGAAGGGCGACAGTTTTTCAATAGAAAGTGGATTGGAGCCAGAATCAATGGAGCCAGAAGCGCGCTCGCGATCACTACCTATTTGGAACGTGGCGACTAGCACATTAATTATGTCCATTTGTAGATACAGTCGATGTTACTTACTGCGTTTGGGCTTGCCTCGCGACAGATCTGGCCCGTAACTTGGCCTGATGGCGTCATGTTTGTGTCTATAGGAAAAAAAAGGCAACATAAATATTAAACGATCTGACTAGGATGCACATTTTTGGCTACGCTACACACCTCTGAACACTAAACTTAACACTGTTCCTGGCTACTGTACAAAATACAACTCCGATTACTTTAACATCATAAAAAATCCATTAAAATCTGGAATGCTCTTAAGACATGCACATTATCACCGGAGCAAGGACTCACATGATGTTTTTTTTACAAGGCTGAATCTCCCGCTGAAGCTCCTGTCCGTTTGCTAACCCGCAGCCACGCCAACGCTAGCCTTGAGAGTTCATGAATAGATGCATTATTTAAAAAAATCCCAAACAGTCCGATGATGGATGTGCAACAGAAAGGGCGTGAATAAAAGCAGTGCCGTGGCAGGCCTGACCCGGCTGACTCTCACACCTGGGAACGCTCCGTCTCCTGCTAAAAAGTGCGTTCAGTTTGAGTTTTACACTTCAGGTAAGCTTCAGTGTCACGCAAATGTACAAGCACATACTTAAATATATGTAAATGACTGCTACTCGAGCAGCCATTCATATACAATTAGGGCCATTTAAAAGTTTTTGTAGTTTTTTTTAAGTTAAGGTGAAGGTGTGTGGAGTTTTAAAAAACACAGTGGAGCACTTCAGGCATTGCCACATGACGTCACAGGTATTTCTTTCAGTTTGAAAAATAATCAAAGCCTAAATATTTAAGGTTAATCATGCATGAATGAAACAAAACACAACTCCAGGTATATTTTATAACATAAGTCAGAAAATAGCGTAATATTGGACCTTTTAAAGCCACCGTATCTAACTTTTTTAGCAAAAAATAGTAGGGCTGCAGATCGATTAGTCAACAAAAACTCTCAAAACTTTTACGTATCTCTTTGTATCTGAACCAAACTGCACTCGCAAGACCACACCTGCACGGGAGAGTTCATGCAAGAAACTACTATGTATGCAAAAAAAAAAAAAAAAAAAAAATAGTATTAGGAAACAATGTATATAAAGACAGATTAAACTTGTGAATCATGAGTTTAATCTACCCTTGAAATATAAATGCCAAATCGCTCACACTCACTTCTTCCTGCTTTCTGCTGTTGTCCCATAGAAATCCTTAAAACGCACCATCGACCCGATTAATCGACGACTAAATCGTACTAAAGGCATACAGCCCTTAAAACTAGCGTAGAAATTAGAAGAAAGTAAGTTATTAACACAGAAAAACATGTGTCCTTGTTGAGCGGCATCTCCACAAACCTGACTGCCATGTCCATTTTATCGAAAAGTTCCATGATTTTTTACATTATAGATTCTCACTAAAGGCGACAAAAAAAATTGCAAAATATCCACCCTTTGTTTTAAACCTTGGTTCGCACTTTTGGCATTGCTTGACCCTGACGAAGCAAACCTGTGAAGATCATTGAGGGAAGGCGACGGGTTTGCAGAGCTGTCAGCAAAGCAAAGGGTGTTGGCTTTGAAAAAAAAAACCTGAATAATAATACACTTTTGCCTGGTAGTGAGAGAAACGTGTATGTAGTAAGACTGCAAGCTCCATACACTCGCTTCATCGTAACGAGTCTTGTAACCTGACATGCACTTTAGGCGTCTCCAGGTTGAAACGAGTAATAAAATAGATTGATGGAAGAGTGATGGGTCATATTTCATACAGCATTACTCATAGTGTCAGATCATTACAGGCCTCTATACATGACCATCTGTTTTTAAATCATGTTGTCTATACCGGAAAACACACACATGATTCTGAAAAGCCTATTCAAACTTACCCATGCACGTACAAATGCAAAGTTGACCTTCTCTGCAGTTTGCACTATTGAAAACGCTCCTCTATTATTCAGTCCATCTCCATGCTGTGCACAACTGTTGGGCACTTCCAAACACAAAAGCTTGACCCAAAGCCCACACGCTCAGTTCCTAGAGACATTTCCATACACAAGTTTTTGATTGCTGTTGATGTTTTGCCTGCCTTTTCAGTCCAATTCGCTTCATTTTTGTGTAGTTTAGTATCAGAGCGGCAGAATGAACAAAAATGTTTTAAGGTCAAAGTGAAAAAGTACTTCTCTTTCATTGACCATTGACTATTTAACTGTCGGTTAAAGAGCGGGTCTTATGCGAAATACAGTTTGTGAGGTTTCTACCATGTTTCAGACGTTGGTCCATCATCTAAAAAGGTGCCTGAAGAGGTTTTAGATGTCATCCATGCATGTTTCAGTAATCTAGTGATCTCTCCAAGCCTCTGCAATGCTCCACGAGGTTACGTCATCCATGCTCCCACGCGACAATTCTCAAGCGGGGAGTTGGAAAGGGTATGACCGATCTGGGGATGATAGTAACCCTATTGCGACACATGCTATTGTCGGCGATGGAGCGCGGCGGTTGTGGACTTTCCTTTACCGTCACTCCTCAACCAATTGTGCTTCATGTAAATTCAAATGGCATCTCAAAGCAGAGGCATGGAGCTCTTTAAAGATATAACTGTCATTACGGTAATGTGCTTAAGTTTTCTCTCGAAGATGAACAATCAGAGCGCAAATGCCGTAGGATTTTCCCAGTCAGTTATTTGATGCATCAAAGGAAAATTAAGGATGGATATGTAAAATCGTGGAAGTTTTGTGGAAAAAAAGGCAAAAGTACAAGCTGGTACTTCCTTTAACATGATTTTTATGGCTAAAAAAATAATAAAAGTCTAGGCGAGCTATGATGGTCTACAATGTGCTCAGTCCTTAAAGGGTTAAAAGTGCAATATATAAAAACTACCCATGCACCGAAAAATACGACCAACATTGTGAATTCATATATTTTAGTTCTATGAGGCATTTAACTTATGACTTCAGGAGACATTTAAACCTGTCAAAGTAAACAACAGTAACACCAATGCCAAAGCGGGACGTTCCTTACCTCGGGGCAGTGTTTATACCCAAACAAATACACATCTGTCAGGCAACTTTTGGTCCTTTTGTGCACTTGTGTCTGGTGGTCACGCTCTCAAATCTACTGCGACCTTTAGCACTAGCTAGCGCACTGTCAAAACGCTGGAGTGAAGTTAGCTGCGAGCCATCTCTCCTCTGCATGTCAAAACCCATTACTCTCACCAAAGTGCGGCCACTTTTGTGATCGACATTCTTCAACGCTGAGAACAAAAATCCCTCTGTGAGCGAAGTGGTTTTACGCGAAGTGAAATATATATTGTTAACAGATAAAGATAAGATAAAGATTGACCTGGCCCCCTGTTGTCTTTCAGCGCAGTCACCATTAGATGTAATCGACGTTGCCGGACAGAGGAGAGACCAGAGAGCGCAGGTGAGTCTTAACAAAGGTGAGGTGAGTTGAGAGCAGGTTTCACATCTGCCATCTACTGGTGAAAAAAAATCTAATAAACTTACAGATGGTATTATGCGAAATTGATTTTGTTAGCTCTCTACCATGTTATAACATTGTTTCCTCATTACAAATATGCCTGAAGAGGTTTTAGATGTCATCCATGCATGTTTGAGTATTTTAGCGATCTCTCCTGGGCCCTATCCGAACTGTCCTTGCTGTTAGATTGTGCAATACTCAGTTCACAAGCTCCCACCCAATAATTCTCCATAAATACAGTGGTCTCTCTCGTTTTATCGCTGTGGTCATGTTCTAAAAAATAACCCGCAATGGGCGAAATCCGCTAAGCTTTATTTTTTTTACAATTATTATATGTTTTAAGGCTGTAAAACCCCTCACCACACACTTTATACACTTTTCTCAGACAGGCATTAACATTTTCTCACATTTCTCTCAAAGTTCAAACCTTCGTATATTATATCCCTTTTCCTCGATGATGCTTTAAATGTGTGTTCTCGTGCCCTGCTCCAGCGGTAATCCACAGAGGCGCCTCTCCGTGCACAGAAACACTTTTGAGTCCAAAGAGTTTCTGAAATTTGTCAAACCAGCCCTTGGTGGCGTTAAATCGGCTTGGTACTGCGTGAAAAGTACTCGTTGATGGCCTGGGTTGTGTATCATGCTGCTCCTCGCTGCATGAATGTCATCGCTGTCAGCAAAGGTTTCAGCACTTCAGAGTCACACTGCGATCGAACATTTATGTACATTTGGCTGAGCGCATTCTGTCCTGTACAGGAGACACGGCACAGAGGAGACTGATGGACATGGGTCTACAGTCCCTCAGCCAATCAGGACGCAGGACACAATGGTCTACAGCCATTAGCCAATCAGGACGCAGAACACAATGCACATTTATACTCTAATCTGATGCAATGTGCTGTAGTTTCATTAGCAGGATGCATGCTGATTGTGTTGTGATAGCGCTCTGGAGGGGGAGTGACTTAGCGTGGAGAGCAAAACATGTTAATACATTGTTTTCAGTTACATAGCGTCGAGATCTCTGTATAGCTTACAAACTTAAAGGTCCTATATTACAGACAATGTGATTCTTCTGAGCTTTTAGCCATGTTATGTTGTCAAGCAGAATAACTTCATGCCCGAGGGTTTTAAGAACTGTCCAAAAGTAGCTCACAAAACCAAAGAAAGAGCATTATATAGAACTGCCTTATAGCAGTTTCTATAGCGCATGTTTTCACTCATATCTGGCTTCCTGAGATACATATAAATCCATCCACTCCGCGTTCTGAATAACCACAATAGAATAAATATTTTCCTCTCTATGTCCATAACAACTACCCAGGCAGCAGCGAATCAGGAATAGCTCGAGATTAGCGTGCGAGGAAGCTTTATTAGGAAGACTATATCCTCGTCTCCCTGTTACCCGTCACGGAGGAGGGCGGAGGTAGCAGCCAGACGGATCCTATCAATTAATTGGATGTCAACAAGCACATGTGCATTATTCATGTGCACACAATCGAGCTCAAAAGGGCACGGATCAGAGAGAAGCAGCCTCGGCTAATGATGCTAAATGACTTCATCGCTTCTGAAAATGTATGCCTTTGTTTACCACCCGTATGAGAAATTTGTGTTATTAAATATCAAAATGGACACGGCAGTCAAGCTAAAATATTGTCAGTAATTTCAAACATAATGAATTAGGTAAGCAGATGGTTTAATGTGTGCGGTGAGGAAACTAAAGGCTTGCGCATATTCCATCACATCTGAAAGTCGTGGATTAGTATATTCGGTGATTATTTGTAAGGAAGGTAACGTAGCGAAATTCAGGGTGATGCTAACTCAAGGCACTGCTCTGTCTGAAGCTTCCATTATTCAAATTAGACTTGACCTTTGTTTCAACACAATCTGACCATAAGTAACTCACTTAGTTGGAACAATAACAGGTGAGCTGATTTGTGCTGATAAACAAGTCCCTCTCAAATAGCACTACAGTCACAAGTAGCTAACATTAGCCAACTGGTTTTTCGGTCACTCTCACCCTTCTTTGTTGAAATCAAACACCTAATGTCACTGTATTGATTACAGGCTCCTGAAAATTTTCTTTTGCTTTATCAGGGTCAGGGTCTGGGTCACTGAAGCAGAAATCGAAGCAGGGGGCATCCAGATTTCCTCACCTCAGAAAATTCCTTCAGCTCTCTCCGGGGAATACTGAGGTGTTCCCAAGCTAGCCAAGAGACATAGTCCCTCCAATTTAGCTGGATCTCTCCTCGGTGGAACATGCCTGGAACACCTCCCTCCCACCAGAGCTAGGCGCCCAGAGGCATCCTGAACAGAATGCCCAGAGAGCCACCTCAAAGGCTCCTCTCAGGTGGCTCTACTTCGAGCTCTTAACCTATCTCTAAGGAAGCACCCATCCACCTGACGGGGCACGTCAATTAGACATGTTTTTAAACCCCTTTTTTTTTTTGTTTTTTTTTTTAACACTTTTCAGACAATCTAAAAACTACTTTTGTTTTTCTCTCTATATCTGTGGAAATTTAAAGACACTCACTCAATTTCACCATATGTTACAAATAGAAAAGGAAAAAAACTCATGCTACTGATTTTGTAACGTAACATTCACTGAAAATTTGCCGTATGTTATGATGTTTGTGCTTATTTCAACATATAAATCAATGTAGAATGTAATTCATCAGTCGTCCTCACCTGGTTGTCTCATCATAGAGTGCATGAAACTGCATTATTCAGTTGTACAACAGCTTTGACGGTCACGGAGGCATGAGCCATGAATCTTTGGATAACACTTTGCTTGTCTTTGGATGGGGTGGAGATTTCATTAATGTGGGCTTTTTCTTTTTCAACAAAAATGAATGAACGAACTACCCAACATTTTTAGAACTAAATCTGCCACTGGTTTTCTGGTTCAGAAATTGGGTCATAACAGGAGAGATGGGCATAGCGGTGCAGTTCTGCTGTACTGACCTTATTCTAGCCCCAGCCCACTTTTGCCTCTAAAATACTAAACAAAAACAAAAAAGCGAACAACCAGCTTTTCTTGTGGCACTTCCAGATTAAGCGGAAATTCCCATTCATTTCAATAGATAATTTGAGAAAGATTTAGCCGCTAAAACATGATATAACGGAATTTGGTTTATATAAATGTTCAGTGTTCAGTGAGCACTGAGGCTTACCATAATAAAACCTCAGTGACGATGGCCGGGCGGTCATGGTAACCACCAGAATAAGGT
>JAIEZT010001076.1:0-23237 GCA_019594935.1 Periophthalmus modestus | reverse complement strand
TCATCAGACTCTATAGAACGAGATGATTCACGAGCCGCTGCTGCCGTGTCATTTACCTTCACGATCACAAAAGGTCTCGTTGGGGTTGAATACTAGAGGATCTGCACCTGCTTGTCTCCATGGCGACGGTCCAAACTGTGTGGCATTAAAGCAGAGTCACGGGTCATGTCTGCGGAGAAGAGAGACCCTCACTAACAGTATAAACTCGTGCTTTACACTCGTTTTAGTCCTCTTCTTAGTCCATTAAGCGAAACAAGACCAGTCAGATTACGGCATCAAACATGTTCGGATTCCTCTCGTCTTTATCAGAATCAGTCTTGTCGCGGTCATTTAGCTGTTCAGTGATGATTCTGGTCGTCCTGGACGCTCGGACGACACTTGAGCCTGTAACGAGGAGCTGGAAAAAAAGGAACCCAAAGCTGTGACCTCGGAAAAAGGACTGTATTTAGGACGGGTTTGACGTCCACAGTCTCATCTCAGTCATATAGAAACACAGGAAACACTAAAAATACACTGTAGCAATAATGACTTAAAACTGAAACATTGGCACTTTCTCGCCCAAATTACAAAACTCCCAGTGTGAAATGCAGAGTGTAGTGAAATGCACAAATACTTACAATAATGATAGTAACTCACTTTCTCAAGGACACATGACACTTCTAGGTGAAATAAAAGAAGAAAAACAACTGTTCTGAACGCAAAACTGACACTACTAAAGGTCCCGCTGATGGCTGATGACTTGTGATTGGTTGAGGTGTGAGGAGGGATGATCGGATTGGTCAAGATGGTGCTGAACTGGAATGTCCGAATAATGAAAAAGATAAGAAACCCTAAACTAGGAACGAAAGAAAACATCCTAAAACAACACAGATAATATGGATAAATGACACTCTTGTGAACAGAGCCCCTCACTCATCTTCTCCTCGTCCGTCCAGTCCTTTGGTTTATCCTCGATGACGACGCCGGCTGGAAACTTCCTCTTGAAAATGATCATGGTGAAGTTTCTGAACGAGAACGACAGTGAAAGATGATTCTCGTTCCTGTGGTGCGTTTAGATTAGAGGTAAGATCGGGCCTAAAAAAATCCAACGCGACCGACCCGGCCCCGGGGGTATTAAAGCCCGACCCGGCCCGAGCCCGACCATTAACTTGATTTGCCCCGAGCCCGAAGCAAACCCGAAATTTCATATTTTATTTGTGAGGAGGAGGGATTTATGATAACAAGTCCACGCACTTGTCTGTGAGGCCTGCTTAGCGCGACGAGGGGCGTTTTTTGAAACAAATGATAATATAGATGTTTGACGATCATCAGTTTTGCCAGTGCAGCTGTTTAAATGCTGCTCAGCGTCGAGGTGCCAGTCTTTTTGCTCTCGTATGAAGCAAAGCGCCACATTGACACATTCAGCGAAGCCAACGCAAGTTTCTGTAGCATTTTCTGCAATTAATGTGAAGCTTTTCCACACCTCACTCTTACCGGTGCGTGTTTGTCTTTTCAGTTCTCCTGTCTTTAGTTTATCCTTAACTTCTTGTTCCTCCATATTGGGGAGACCAGGTCAAAATAGACGCGAACTTGCGGAGGGAAGATTATTAAGAGGGCGGCGTTCACGTGCTCCTCTTTAGTAGTTAAATAGCAATTACATTACAGCGCCTTCTCTGTTTTATCCAAATTATTTATTTTAAAACAAGTATTCCTTAGTTTAGTATCCACACATCGTTTTGTTATACATTTTTATAAACATCTATTTATTTTAAAAAAAGTCAGCGAGAGAGAATGATTGAAATTCGGGTCAGGCTCGGGCTTAAGATCTTACCTCTAGTTTTGATACTGGACTGGCCCCTGTTTTCTCGACAGTCCTGTTAATGGTGATGTCTTCTGGCTGGATCTCCTTTTCACTGATCTTCTTCTTACACATTACTCCACGAGGCTCTTGACTACGGCTGTAATGCTCCGACAGTCCATTAAGCGGTTCTTCTTCGTAGCTTATACATAAAACATAAGGCGCACTGTCGATTTTTGAGAAAATTAAAGGATTTTAAGAGCGACTTATAGCCCGAAAAATACGGTAAGTTAATGCCATTTTTGGAGCATTCTCGGCGAAATATTTGCATCTCTGGAGACAAACACGTAGCAGGATCCTCCAGAAAGTTACATATTGGTTCTTTAAGCAGCATAACAACAGTTCAACCTTTCAACACAGAACATGCAGTTTTCCTTCTGCACATTCGTGTCCTCTCTGATTGACCCGGGTTTTTTTAAGGTGTTTCTGAGGTGTTTTTTGAGGTGAGTCAGCAGGTCACAGAACAACGCTCTTATTACAGGGACAAATGCAGTTTCCTCGCTGCTTTCAAATTAAACTCATTCTTCATAAGAGAAACCTTTGCTTGTTCTGCAGATTGAGCTGAGCTGTTTAGGCTCGGTAAAGTCGACCACACGCGGCTCAAAGTAGGACGTGGCTTTACAAAACGATATTACTGCGGTTTGGTCCGAGATGTTCAGCTGCGATTAGTCAAAGTCTCATTTATGATCAGAACGTGGCCTGTGTCAAAATACTTTACCGTCTTTATAACGAGAACGAATCGATTATTGTCCCTTTTATCATCTTAAAACATGACGTCTCTTCTGTTTGTTTCTGTGGGATCGAAACACCGAGGGGAATTGGATTTTTACTTTACAAACTCTTACCCAAAAGGCTCAAATAATGAATCGTTGTTTAAAAAGGGGGTGGGGCTAATGTCAAAAAGGGGTTGCAATGAAGAGCGAGCGTGTTCGCCGTCCCTCTGAGCCGTGAGGGAGGTTCAGATAAACTTATTTTGCTAAAAAAGTGCCAGAATAACGAACTACAGTTGTTACCTTTTGTGTGTTAATACTTTTCTCATCCTTATCCATGTGTTTGAACTGACAAAAACACTGGTGCAAAGTGAATTACGCATGATACTGCCATTAAACTGGGGTCTTTTTCTGGTCTTTACATTAAAAATCAAACATTATTCAACATAATTAAGTTTGTACATAACATTTCTACCATGATCAAAAGGGTTAAGTCCAGGGGTCTCAAACTCAAATTATCTGGGGGCCACTGGAGGCAGAGTATTCCACAAAAAAAGTTGAAATCTTCTCAAATATGTCAATTCTTAGATTTTATGGATATACCATCATTATTTGTTGAATATTTGTGACCTTCTACACTCAACATGGTAATACCACACTAACATTAAAACTAAAACATTGTCCTGAGGGCCATAAAATATCGTCTCGCGGACCGCAATTGGCCCCCGCGCCGCGAGTTTGACACTCCTAGTTTAGGCTGAAGTAAAAATTATGTATAATGCCAAACTAATTTAATAATAACTCACAGGGATTTCAAGAAAAAGCAGCAAGAATCAGTTTTACAACATATGGTTCAATGTGTACAAAGAAAAAACTACAAACTACAACAGTTTTCAAAAAGTCATGTTTTATTCGTCTTTTTAAATGTTTCTCTTGTGCAGGAGCTTTTTCATTTCTCCTCGAGGTTGTTCCACTGACCCTCCAACACACAAACACAATCACGTTTTTTACTGGTTCTAGTCTTGATTTTTTTTAATAAACCTGTTTTTTCTTCTAAAATGATCCTGACTCTCTCTGTTTGAATAACATCTGTGAACAAGGAGCTGAGGATTATTGACCTTTATACATTATTACGGCTCAAATCTACAACGTCACACAGTTTGACTCGTTTTAACTTCACAAAAACAGGATTTGTTGGTGCGAAAAAGTCTGCAGGGTGAACTGTTCTTTCTTTCTTTTTTTTTATTTTTAATATTTTTATTGATGTGTGAGAAAATATTACAGCGTCATTTAAAACAACAAATGTATACACAACTTTTTCTTTTTTTAAATAACAAAAACAAAAAAAATATATAATAAATACAAATTAATAATAATAATAATAATAAGAAGAAGAAGAATAGTAAATCATATAAATTACAAGAAATATAATAGTACAAAATAAATAAATTAATTCATTTGGTTAACTATTCTAACGACCTTTTTTTGAAGTAGAAAAATTTATTTTATATTAGATTTTTAAGTATTACCCCAGATTTCTACACAATAATTCAAACATGGCAGGAATAAACTATTGTACAATTATTTAAGTGAAACCCGACTCAGAAAAATGTCATTTTACTCGTTATAGCAGCAATTCTGTTGTCTGAAGAAAACTAATGTGCATTTTCCAATTAAGTTTTTCATCAATGTGGAAACCGAAGAATTTGGTCGCCGTCACTCATCAGTTTCAATATCGTTTAATTTAATATTAGTTGTATTAGTTTAATTGCGAGTTTATTGCTCCACTGTTGTGATTGGTTGATTACTCTTAAAGGGGCGGAGCTTTTACTTACATAAGGAGAGAGGAAGGGTCTGTCGTCAAAGAGTGAGAGTTTACACAAAAAATACACTTAAATAAACTTAAATTAGCATGAAAATAATAATGTTCTGACTATGCACAGACTTCAGAACAAACCATGAGTCGAGAGAAAAAAGGGTTTATGACTCAGACAGAGCACGATTTACATCAGAATGAATCAAAACGAACGAATAAATGTGTAAAAGTCGTGTTTTTTATGTATCATGTTTCGCCATAAATACACGCTTTGAAGATGTTCTCTGCTCGTCTCCCTCTCCGTCAAATTCTGCAAAACATCTCTAAGACTAATCGATTAATCTCCAGTATTATCACCAGCCCTTTACACATATTTTATCTAGAAACGAGGACGTCACGAATAATCCAGGCGTCTTTTTCGGCTTCGTCAGACAGAAGGAAAAAAGACCAGCTCGACTCGTGATTATTGCGTTTTTGAAGCAGACGGCAGCGGCTCACACGCATCAAATCCTAATTCTTTAATCTGCCTCCCTGTGGTGCGTGATCTTGTTTGTCTGACTGGAGCGGGCCACATTTAGATCCTCCCATCCCAAAAGAGCATCATCGTCCCACACAGGTGCTCCTCCTCCTCCTGTTTGTGTAAGAGCCAAGAGCGACTGACTGTGCACATGCAAAAATACATCAAATCAAAGTCATCACTTTTCACAGGGACAAAAAGAAGGTGTCGGAGGGTGTTATATAAATAATACTTATAATTTACATATGTTTCAAACTTTAAATTGCTTTTACAATGAGTCTGGAAAGTCTGGATGATCTGAACGAGGCAGATGCACGTCAGAGTTTTATGTTAGAGATGATTCTTAACACAGAATAATCCCATTTCAAACCATTTTAAACAGACAGTTTCATTACGTGGCCAAAGCTGCAACAAATAAATACCAGGATAAAGCAGTAATTAGCCACAGAAGCTACTTTTTCAACACTTCACAGCTTAAATCGTGTCGTATTACAACAAAACTACCCCAAATCTTCTCACTTTTGCAAAGAAATTGTGTATACGATAACATTTTTAACTGGACAAACAAATGAAAATGTTGAATTTCCAAACTGGGATCATGAAAATAGCCAATACTTTAATCTTAATCCATCATAATCTGCAAATTGGCCACTTACATTGCACAAATTGTATTCTGCTTTTTCTTTTTCATGATATTCACAATCATAGTACATGGTTTAACTTAGAAAACTTACTTTAATAAAAAAAATCCATCATAGAATTTACAGATTTATGATTTTTTTTCTGACACATTTTGACTTCCAGGTGTCGCTTTTCAACTGCAGCTGGATTAAGTGATTCTTACACTTGATCCAGCTGCACGTCTGGATTGTAAGTGGCTCAGTGGTTGGAGCAATGACCCCCCAACCCGAAGGTCACAGATTCAATTCCTGCTTCATTCTGTGTTTTTGTGTCTGGAGCTGGGCGGAGAGTCTGGCCCCGCCCACTTCTCACCTGCAGCTCATCACTGATCAACCTACAACCTCTGGATTACAAAAGCGGTGTCCCAGTTCTCCAAATGCACCGTCTTTGTCTCTTTTTTGCACGATGGATATAGCTGTGCATGAAGTGAGCTCAGATGCTTCGGCTCCGCTCGATCTCTGTGGAAACTCAGGCCACATTTTCAGCCGCATTCGTCTGGTGCGTGAAATGGGACAGGCCTTGTCGCGCCGGAAGTTACGAAAGCTCTTAAATAAACCAATCAAACGGCAAATTTAAGTGCACTTTGGGAAATTAGGACACGGCCAAAGACTCTGCTCATGCCTCCACTCGCTCGTCCTCAGTCTGTCCTCCCATGATCCCGTTTTTTGGACCCACTTGACGTTGCATTTTCTTCTGTGTGAGTGACTGGCAGCTTCTCTTCTGTCAGTCTGTCCCAGGGCAGCTGTGACTATAATAATATCTTACCATAACGACTCCAGAGCTTTGAGAAGCTTTGACAATCCTGTAAAGTGCATTAAAAGTGTAAGTTATCATTATTATTATCATTACGAAACAAAAGTCACACTTTTCTCTTAACTTTCTTGTTTCTTCTTTTATTTTAATGCACTTTATTTTATCTATTGGCTGTTACACAAATATGAAACAGCCATTAAAATCTTTGTTTATTCTGTATGAATTTGGCTCATTAAATGCACAACATGAATATGAAATGCTAACGAACTCCGCCGCCTCATTAATGCTCCCTATTCGTTAAATCTAAAACTAAACAAACAAACAAACCAGCTTTTCAAACGGCAGGAGTATCTAAGAGGCAGCGAGGATTTTAAACAACACAGAATGTCTTTATCCCGGGGCCAGATTACGGCGAGTGGAGGACTGTCGGAGGAGATGTGTGTGTGCATATGTCGGCTTTGGTGACTGTGGGCGGATGGAACATTTGTTTTTGGTGCCATCTTTCCCCCCAGTCCCGTCTAATGGGAATAAGAGAATGGCCCGTGGCGAGAAAGACAGACGAATGTGCTCGTTCCAGCGATTAAAACAAGGACAGGAGAGCCGGATGAGGCGGCGGAGAAAGAAACGATACAGGGAAATGTTTTGGTGACAAAGCGTTCTGCAGTTAGTCATTACCTGAATGTTAAAAAGCGACATGTGGAAGTCAGAATGTTTCAGAAATAATCAGAGTTCTGTAAATTCTATGATATTTTAGAACTATGTAAGTATTTATTTGAGTTAAACCATGTATTATGACTGCTTTCTGCTTTTTCGGTTCCATTATACTCACAATTTGTACAATGTAGGTGGCTAATTTGCAGATTATAAAGGATTAAGATTAAAGTTTAGGCTATTTTCATGATCCCAGTTTGGAAAATCGTCATTTTCATTCGACCCGTCCTTAAACGCCGTTATAGCGACCTGTCGGGAGCAGGTTTAGGGTTAAAAATGTGATCGCATTCGCAGTTTCTTTGCAAAAATGGGAGATTTGGGGTATTTTTGTTGTATTTAAGCTGTAGATCAGGGGCGTCAAACTCAAATTCACCGAGGGCCAAAATTCAAAACTGTGACTAAGTTGTGGAACAAACTATTTATTGAAAAAAATCAAGAACATCTGCATGTTTTTCAGAAGGGTTGGATTAAATGTGAGTGAGGCGACAGGAGCAGATGATAATAAGTGAAAACAGAAGTGGTGGGGCCGGCGGTAACACATTTGCAAAGCATCCTGGGATTCGTAGTTTTAGAGGTGCATGAGCAGCTCTGATACATGTTTGATATGATCTCGTGGGCCAAATATAATTATATCGAGGGCCAAATTTGGACCACGGGCCTGAGTCTGACATTTCTGACAAAGAGGTTTTTAATCTCAGTGGGACTTTCCTGGTTAAATAAAGATTAAATTAAAAAAAATGTCTGCTAGAGAGGGTTGAAAAAGTAGCTTCTGTGGCTAGTTACTGGTTTATTCTGCTATTTATTTGTTGCAGCTCAGGCCACGTGATGAAACTGTTTAAAATGGGATTATATATGGGATTATATATGTTATATGTGGGATTATATTGTTATTGTATCAGTGTTTTAAAGTGGTTTCAGTATTATTGTTTATCGCTTCTATATCAGCTTCTAAATGTGTTACGGGAAGGATTTTTATTTGCTCTTTAGCTAAAAATGTGTTTGTGGAATTCAAAAGTTGGTAAATTAGGACCAGGGCCATACGATAATTACAATTTTAAACAGAAATATGCATTTTTTTTAAGTCTTATTAGCGCTTTTCCACCTTCGTATGCACACACAAACACTGGGATTAAGCTGGGTTAAGTGTCTTGCCCGAGGACACAACGACAGGATTCATCTGTGCAAACTGTGGTCAGTGGACGTGACTCGACCAACGACCGAGCCGCCGTCGCCTCCACCTCCGAGCGGCGTGAAGCGGGTTTGTGTTTGAATCCACATGATTAAGACGGCAAATTGAAACGAAAGCGACTGAAGGAGACGTGTGGGATTATTAGACGGCGAGAGATAAACGGAAACTCAGGAAACCACGAGAGAGACGATGGTGGGGAGGGGCCGGGCGGCTCGCGGGCTGTCAGGGGCCTCGGTATTTGTTAAAAAAAGCCTCGTCGGCATCGTACGCTGAGCGCTGCTATTCACAGTTGGCTCATTGGGGGAAAAAACATCATCTTAATCGCTGCCAGTCAAATCACACACTTACTTTTATAGGCAATTAATGCAAAACAGATGGAGTATGGGTATATTCTTCTAATGATTATGGGGGAATATGCGTTTACAGTTAGGGTCTCTATTATAATTTTAGTGCTAATTTAAAATACAAGAATATCTCTGTTTGATATAACCGCCATTTTGTAATTTTGGGACATAAAAAATGTCTCCGAGCTCATTATGCGATTACTCCAGGATAAAGGCTGCATAGCTAATCAAATATAACACAGCTTAATTAGTTCATACTAAATGAAATCTTGATAAGTAATGTCAATTTAAGAATGCTGTGAAGTTTTTTTCAGCCGTGTGCGAAATCAACCGCTGATTAACAAGTGCCCTTAAAAATATCATCTCATTATCAGATAACATCCCCACCCCAGAAACACCAGCGTCATCGGTTTGAAGTCGTGGTAAACACATGTCGCTGAGCAGAACCGAGGAGCGACTTGGATCTGTGGCCAAAAACGTTGTTGACAGAATTCAGTTTTGTTTCGTGGTGTTACCTGGAACGAGTCGTGTTCCCAAAGACTTTACTGCGGCGATTACATAAGTGTCTCCTGAAGTTTTAGATCATATTTTTACTCATCTCACTCTGAGGACGAGACCGAGCTCCTGCTGGTCCTAGAGTCAGGACTAAATCGGGACTAAACCAGGACTAAACCGGGTCTAAACCGGGACTAAACCAGGTCTAAACCAGGAGTAAACCGGGACTAAACCGGGGCTAAACCTGGGACTAAAGCAGGACTAAACCGGGCCTAAACCGGGACTAAACCGAGGCTAAACCAGGACTAAACCGTGGCTAAACCGGGTCTAAACCGGGTCTAAACCGGGACTAAACCCGGGATTAAACCGGGACTAAACCGGGACTAAACCGGGACTAAACCGGGACTAAACCTGGGACTAAACCTGGGACTAAAGCGGGCCTAAACTGGGACTAAACCGAGGCTAAACCAGGACTAAACCGTGGCTAAACCGGGTCTTAACTGGGGCTAAACCGGGACTAAAACAGGACTAAAACAGGACTAAAACGGGACTAAACCAGGACTAAACCTGGGATTAAACCAGGACTAAACTGGGATTAAACCGAGACTAAACCAGGACTAAACCAGGACTAAACCTGGACTAAACCTGGACTAAACCTGGACTAAACCAGGACTAAACCAGGACTAAACCAGGTCTGAACCAAGTCCAAACATTGGGAATCAGAGTTTCAGTTTTCTCAGTTTAAACCTGTTTATTCTGCACTTTTTTCATGTTGACTTTATAATTTCAGAAAAGGTCGACCTCGTTGACTCTGTTCAGACATGATTTAATAAACTTCTGTCATAAACTAAACATCACAGGAACAAACATGATCCATCCAAATGTCTTAAATCTAAAGTGCAGGAGAAATATTAATAAACACCTTTGTCAAAAAAAGCACATGTTCTTTGGAAATATCTGAATTTGTGTCTTAAATTTACTTTTCAGAGCTTTTAACCATGTGATAGTTGTTTCCTCTGCTCATTTTCTCTCTCGAATCTGTTTTTTGGAGTGAGTCGTGCATGTCTGAGCATCTTTAATCGTTCATTTTCAAGACGCCATATTTACAATCGATCCCTGTTCCACCGCCACACGCCGTCCACTGCCACGTCCTCACGCCGTTCTTCACTTGTATTTTCATGCAGGATTCGACAGCGTTGCAGGTATTTTGGTGCATAAGAAAATAAAAAAAACTGCTTTTCGTTGCAACTACATGCTCATTTCGCTCCAAAGTTTTGACTTGTTTCTTTTATTCATCGTTTTAGACTAATTTCCGACTTAAAATGTGCAAATTATAAGAGAAAAGCTCACATATGTCACAGATTATAGCTTTACACAGGAGCAGACGAGCACAGTATGTCGTCTTTACTGTTTTTCCTGATAGTTTTCACGCTAACGTCTGCACAAACCTTCAGTATCAGTAGTTTGTGTATTTCCTGTCCTTCTCCAGACGCCGTCCTCCTGTTTTTCTGCCCTCACTTTGTCCTGACTCATACTGAAAGTGGAGACGTGTTTGTTTTTTTGCGTTTCTGTGACATTTGTATTGAGATCGGGCTGTACTCTGCAGGTAATTCGAAGGGGAATGAAACGGCGCCGTAGTGCACGATCGTGTCTTTGGAGAGCTGCGACTTTGGGTTCAGAACAACAGCCCTTTGTCTTGGCAATGCTTCTTTAATGAGGATTCCTCGCACTATTTTCCCTTTATTCTCCAGGCGTATTTTGGATGAACTGGGTGTGAAATGAACTCGACAAAAAGTGCATTAAACTAAGCAACGCCGACTGTTCTTTTGCTTTGTGTTTTTCTTTCCATTTAAAGGCTCATATTTCGCTTTAATGTCGTTTCCTCGTCACAAACAGACCTGGAGTTGTGTTTTTGTTTCATTCACACGTGTTTAACTCACAAAAGCTGCATGTTTAAGCCCTGGAATTTGTACTAAACTAAAGGTAAAAGGAGCTGTTCACTTAAACTACCACGTCATGACATCACAAGGTGGAACAGGGCGTGAAACAAAACCCTCCAGTCTGTTTTTTGAGGAGGGGGAAACGGCGTTAGAACATGGATTAAAGCCACAAGACTCAATTTTATGTAATACAGGAGATTTAAAGTGAATGAAATATCACGGCTCATCTTCTTTTTCTTTTTTTTCTTCTTCTTAACAAAGAAAGTACAATTCAGGTTAAATTTATTCTGAATTGACTTGATTTGAACGAACCGACGCCTCTATAATTTTAGTAGAATCTCACGTTGTCACTGTCAGAAGAGGAAGAGGAGGAGGAGGAAGAGGAAGAGGAGGAGGAGAGGAGGGAGGAAGAGGAGGAGGAGGAGGAGGAAGAGGAGAAGAAAAGGAGGAGGAGGAGGAGGAAGAAGTGGGAGGAGGAAGTGGAAGAAGAGGAGGACGAGGAGGAAGAAAAGGAGGAGGAGGAGGAGGAGGAAGAAGTGGAGGAGGAGGAAGTGGAAGAGAAGGGAGGACGAGGAGGAAGAAAAGGAGGAGGGAGGAGGAAGTGGAAGAAAGAGGAGGACGACGAGGAGGAAGAAAAGGAGGAGGAGGAAGAAGTGGAGGAGGAGGAAGTGGAAGAAGAGGAGGACGAGGAGGAAGAAAAGGAGGAGGAGGAGGAGGAGGAGGAGGAGGAGAAGTGGAGGAGGAGGAGTGGAGGAAGGGAGAGGAGGATGAGGAGGAAGAAAAGGAGGAGGAGGAAGAGGAGGAAGAAGTGGAGGAGGAGGAAGTGGAAGAAGAGGAGGATGAGGAGGAAGAAAAGGAGGAGGAGGAAGAAGTGGAGGAGGAGGAAGTGGAAGAAGAGGAGGACGAGGAGGAAGAAAAGGAGGAAGAGGACGAGGAAGAAGAGGAGGAGAATGACGAAGAGGAAGAGGAGGGAGTTTTGCAAATCAAATTAACAAATTAAACAAAATTAAATCTAAAAATACGAGTTCAACGTATTTTTGAGCAATAAAACATTGCAGTTCGATAAATGCAACACACATGTGTTTGGCAGAACATTCCAGGCAAAATAACATCTCCATGGTAACAAACCCCAGAGAAGTTACATAGCGTTTCTTTAACACCACAAATCTGGCATCAATTGTGCACAAAGTAACAAACAGACAACACTCTGTTCCACCTTGTGATGTCATCATGTGGTGATACAAGAAGTGCTCCACTGTGTTTTTAAACTCCACACACCTTCATTTCTAGAAACATCTGGATTATTTCAGCTCTGGAGTTGTCAGTTTCTACTAAACTAAAGATAAAAGGAGCTGTTCACTTGAAAACTACCACTTGATGACATCACAAGGTGGAACAGAGTGTTTTGAGACTCATTTTAACACACAAGTCTGTTTGATAAGACTAGTTCTGTGGAGAGGTTATTATTATGTTCCAGATGTTTCCATTAAATGTTGGCGTCTATGACCATGGAGCCAAGGCCAAGTCATAGGTCAGATCTGTGGAGAGGCGAGCACACAGTGAAAATGATGCAAACTTTGTCAAAACATACAAACATATTTATTCCTATTTGATAACGACGGTGTGTTTTGGCAAACCGTCTTATCGTGGATCATTTATGAGCAGCACCTGTTATTTTAATGATGATTTAGCGTCGCAGATAAGCCCCGAATAAGAGCGACATCAAAACATTTAGCATAGCGTGAGGCGTTAGCTGCAGCTGAAACATCTTAAGTCAGAGATGAGGAGCGGGAGCAGATGGGTTTACATTCTCCAGGTGTGAAAACGCCATGGTGCAGGTGTGGAGACTCAGCAGCGTCGCAGTCTGCGTCGACTCGAGCGCTAAATATGACACAGAACACAGTCGAATCCTCATATACGTGTCATTATATACACAAAATGTCCTTTTCACATCTGCTACATCCAGCTGCCCATGACAACTTCACTTTTTTTTCAGGATTATATCACATTGGTTTTACATTTTCATCACAGATTCTACAGGTGCTAATAGTTCTGAACCGTAACTTTGTGTGTGTTACCAGTAGGAGGCGCTGTGGGGCCAGACTGATCTGTAGAGGCTTTTTTAATCATGTCCTCCTGTATCTATAATCTGTATTTAGTCACGCACTTTCTTGACCTTTTTTGAATTGTTTGTGCAGGATTTTGAATGTATTTTGTTTATTATTGTCCAAAAAATGAGGGCATTCACCTCTCCACAGATGTGACCCGTAACTTGGCGCAGTCAGTTGCTTGTATGGAGATACTAGATATGTTAAATGCCATACTGTGGAACATTCTAGACCAGGGGTGTCAAAATGGCCGCCCTCAAAGGATCAGATGTAATGTAACTAAATATAACTACTTTTCTTTTTTACTTTTTCTTACACTTTCTGTATTTATTACTTATTCAGGTTACAGATATTGCATATGCATGTCCAAAAATGTAAAAAAAAATTCTGTATAATTACATCTACTGATAAATGACATTTTAAGGCAGTTGTACCTTTTAATGTAACTTGTCAAGGGCCACAGAAAATGGCATGGTGGGCCACATTTTGCCCATGGGCCTTGAGTTTGACACATTTCCTAGATACTGGAGACATTCAGCGAAACTGCTCCCCTCAAAGTGCCAGCTGTAAAATAAATCGAACTTCTTTTAAAACTTGATAATTAACTGTTTCTGTATTTATTACTTATTCAAGTCACAAATATTACATATGCATTTGCTAGTTTAAAAACATGGCTGTGTAACCGTGTATTTCCTGATAAAATTACATTTTCAGACCATGATACCTTTTAATTTACCCTGTTGAGGGCCACATAAAATGATGTAGAGGGCCGCATTTGGCCCACGGGCCTTGAGTTTGACACTAGAGAGATACATATAGACAGATAGGAGACCCTCAAACCAAAACCTTTAAACTAAGGATTAACTTTACACAAAAAAACATGTTCTTTCGCCCTAAAAATACACGTTTAACTTGCAGTATGTGGTTAATGTCGTGGCACAGCACCACCTCTGCTGCTCCAAATCCCCAGGTCATAATTTAGTTGACTAGTTTTATTTCCAACTTGCATTTTGTTGAAGTTTTATTCCACCTCTGGCTATTTGTTGAAACCTCTTCTCCCACCTGTGGAAGCGTGGCCCCCTCCAGTCACGCCAAGGGGGCACATCTCCACCTCATCATTTTACCGTCCAACCATTTCCTCCTGTGATATTACAAGTCTGTATTTGTTGTACGTTCGGGAGACATTTTGACATTTCCGAGTTTCCTGTCTGGCTAACAGAAAAACACGCCTGCAGCATTAAAGCACATCATCTCGCACACAATCGCACACACAATCGCACACGTATAGTCACATAGGCACATCGGTGGAGCGCCGGATCACTACTATCCAGAAGCAGGCTGCGGGCGACTCATTCATTTTGGAGAGACCACCGCCGCTTAACTCCCCTCCCACGAGCCGCTGTGTAAACGTCACACTCTCACTCTATCACTTTATATTCTTGCTTTTTCTGGTTGCAGATTTTCTTGGCCGGGAACCCGATCCTGTCAGCACCTGTAGCGCTGACAGGTTTCCCTTGGCAACAGTAAACAAGTTGTCATGTGTGGGCTTGACGTGGGAATAAATTGGGTTGATAGAAAGGCTGTGATGTAATGGCGGCGCTGTCATGGTCCATCATGGATTATTTTGCTGTCGCTGCGTTTGAATGGATATTTCAGGATGACGAAACTGACATTTTTGATGAATGTAATGTGGCGAAGACGGTAAAGATGCTGTCAGTCGATGTATATTCAATGAAACGGTCTTTTTAGGGATTAAAACAATACAGGGGTCACGTTCTACAAATAACCCGCAATAAATTAAGCGCCTCACCACACACTTTATACACTTTTCTCACACAGGCATTAACATTTTCTCACATTTCTCTCAAAGTTCAAACCTTCGTCGGTGCCTTTGTCGGTGCAGAACGTTTCATCGACATTGTGGGTTTTGTCGGGGAGAAAACTTGCAAACATACAGCACTTCAGAGTCACACTGATCCAACATTTATGTAGATTTGTCTGACACATTCTGTACTGTACAGGAGACACGGAGGAGACTGATGGACAATGGTCTACAGTCCCTCAGCCAATCAGGACGCAGAACACAATGGTCTACAGTCCCTCAGCCAATCAGGACGCAGAACACAATGGTCTACAGTCCCTCAGCCAATCAGGACGCAGAACACAATGCACGTTCATACATAAAAAAAAAAATCCGCGAAAGTTGAACTGAACTGTTGGATCCGGGAGCCGCACTTCTTCAGTACTTTACAAAGATGTGAGTCCGTCACGGTGAATCTCCTCATGTTCAGATGGCTGTGATTGACAGGTGGATTAGCCAATCAGAGACACGCATGGTCTGTCCGTATCGGAAAAAGTAACGGAAAAAACCAAAAAAAAAGAGCTGAAAAATCGTGGGATTTCTGCTAAATCAATGGGGCAAAGCTCTAAACTCTTAATCTGCGGTGAAATCATCCATCCATTTTCTTCCTCTTATTCGGGGCCGGGTCGCGGGGGCAGCTCTAAGCAGGGACTCCCAGACTTCCCTCACCCCAGACATGTCCTCCAGCTCCTCCAGTGGGACCCCAAGGCGTTCCCAGGCCAGAGAGAGACACAAATCTTACTGCACGATCACGTTTGACCAGGCTTGGGACACAACAGAGGACGTGGAGACCAGAGTTATATAAGTGTATAAAAAATACAAAGTGATAGCAGAGTGGTTAGCCCTTCTGCCATGAACATGAAGAGTTTGAGGCTTTAAGGCTCACGCTGCAGCTACAGCCGGAAATATGGAAAACAAAAATGTTAATCAGTTAATCAAGTAGATTCCAGCCCCAACCACATCCTGACATTTGACTAATACATAACTGAAAGCTCTAAGTGATGATTCATTGGTCTCAGCTAATACGATATATGACATTTTACTGCCACGGGGATTTAAATTTGAAGTTAAAATCCCAAAATAACATCTATATAAAAAGTCTATGGAAAGAAACGATTGTACAGACTTTCTAATCCCACGATACGACTCGGCAGGCGCAGTACCCGGGACACACTTCTACCTTGACAAGGCACTTCATTAGCTAGGGACCTAAATGCCAGAAATGTCGACCGCGGTGCACTCTGGGTAATAAGCTCTGCACAAAAGCGCTCTTTCCTGACTCCAAAGACGATGCCACACAAAAAGCTACACCACACACGCGCCCACACATACACGACTGAACCGCAGCTCCCAGAATGCACCTGTGTTTGTGAATGGAGAGAGCTGTAGGGCTGACAGAGGCGTCGCAGTCGCCCACTTCGCTCCGGCGCATTGTTCTTGGTAATGACTTTGCAGAGACAGTTTAAACAGATAGATGTGCGTGATCCGCCGGCCCCGGATGAATTACCAATTTGCTCTTTTTTACAGATCGAGAGAATTAAACAAACAACTCATCAGACTGGAAACGGCCTGAGATTCAACCCCGTGGCTTTAGGTTATCGCAGTTTTAATGAATCAGCTTCTTTCTGCTTTTTCTGTGGTTCTGCAGCAGCCATAGATCTGTATAATCTAAACTGTACAACTAATGCTTTTTTAAACCTCTGATCATTTCTCTTTATCCAATCATCTGACCCAATCTTATGCATTTCGCTTCAAATAGAGCTTCAATGTTTTTTTAACTCTGCGTTAATCTCATCTGTGCATCTTATAATGCTAGAAACACAGGATATTAGGTGTTTTATTGTTTTATTGAAGGCCTTAAGTTGTATTTTAAATCCGTATATTCATCAAATTGAATTGACTTGAATGTAGCGATGTATTGGCGATAAACAATAGTATTGAAACCAAATCGTAAAGCAGAATTATCCCTAAAAATTACAAAATCGTTAAAAAAATATGAACTGCAATAACTAAATAACAAAATGCAACACACTTAAATAGTTAGTGTCCAGTTCATAATTTGACCATTTACAGCTCAAATCTAATTAAAATTAACCAAATATTTCCCATTAGTACAAAGAAAAAGTGCTGATAATATGTATTGAACCTCCTAAAAAGTAGTTCCCACCTGACGTCATTCACCTTTTAAAGTTTGCTAAGTTAACAGTCATTTATAGCAATAAAACATCAGCCAATTAGTTGATTTTTTTTTTGCTTTATTTACCCAAAAATAGTTAAGAGCAGTCACAGCGTTTTGGCTCATGGACGTCAGACTGTTTCACACACATTTCCATTTCTGAGACTAAATAAATATATGAACCTGTCGCTGTGCAGTGTAAATATTATAATCGTCTGACATTTTGTGTTTAGTTCAGCCGACGCCTTTTGTTCTCGCTCGTGTTCATGTAAATGGTTTTGTATGTGACACTTTTGCTTTGCCGACGAGGTGACGTGAACCTTCTTTTCGTCATTTACTGGTCTGTTTCAGAGGCTCCAGTGACTCTCTTGTTCCGCTTAAAAAAATAAACTTTGGTGCATTTCCTGACACCAGAACGCTACAATATTATGCAAATCCAAACAGCATTAAGTGTAGATTACAGACATGGGCCTTTTCTGCCAATCATTCACTGGCCTTTTGTAATTTATTCTACATAATTTGAGTACGGGGCTGTCAAAGCGCTCACGTCCTGCTCGCTGGCGTTTTGGCACATCCATTTAATGTTATTAATTAAGTAGTTCATGTAAGTGTGCTTTCTGATGAGGTGCTGACCCAAGCGTTATTGCCTGTATTAATTGCAGCATGGTACAGTTTAGCTGAGCTGGATATTAAACATTTTTTAATTTGGATCCGTGTCTCGCAGAAAGGCTTGTACCAGCGCGACAACAGCACATTAGAAGGAGAGCGGGAGGTGCGTTTATTCAGGTGGCAGGATGAAAGTCAAGTGCATGTTGTGTCTGTATGAAATTTTTAGATGCACTTTACAATATCGCACATGTTCATATTTATGACACTTTTAATCGAGCCAGTCGCAGCCCTAAAAGATGCATTAAGACGGTTTATTAGTGGTTTATCTTGAACTTCTGCAGGTTTTGTCTGTGTGATTCCCTCCGTCTTTTGCCATGGATCAGACCTGGACGACTAAGTTAAAATCTGTCACTGGACAAATCGTTTTAGGAGTGAAGTCGTCTCGCTGCTCGTCCAAGCCCCTTCTTCAGTTCGGGTCAGATTCCTGCTGGACGCTGCCTTGTTTCTGTCTGAAGGAGGCGCTAACGACACTGAAACTAACACCTGTGCATAAGTGTCCATGACCCTCACGTCTCTTCACACGATTATTGTTTTAGGTCAGAAAATGGAGTTAAAAACAGCAGATAAATTACGTCTAAGCTCCTCATTCCTGTTCTTTTGTCCAGCTGACAGAACTGATTTTTGTGAGTTTTCTATCTTTGCATTTTAAAAGTAGTTCCTGCAGAAATCTCCACTTTGCACATTGCACATTTTATCCAGCTCCGTGTAGATTCTGTCTTCCAGCTCTCTCAAACGAATCAGCTTTTGTGTTCAATCTCATCATTTTATTCCAAACTTTTAAAGGCCTCAGAGAAGTGAAATGTGTCTAGTGTAGGTTACAGATTGAATTTGTGCTTTAATCAAAACCCCACCTGACGCTGTGCTTTGAGCTCGATCTCCCACATCAGACGCAGAGCCTGAGCACACGCTGCATCTGTGACACTCGCGGCAACACCTTGGCAAAAAGCCCAAGTCAAACTGCTCCAAAACCTCACTGATCATCTCAAAGGAAATCTGTGCCGTGACTGAACTTTAAAGACTTCTTTTAAAAGCTGTTGGGAGCAGCTCTGGTGAAGACGGGTCATTTTGGCCCATAACGTTTGGCACAGTTTTCACAGACTTTAGAGACAGACTTTAAACATGGGCCGTGTGCCAATTCGCCAAATGTTTGATGAATCGTTCGGAGTACCCGCCCGACGATGGGTACTCCTCTGTGCAGTCGCCTTCGTGCTGAAATGGGACACGGAGCGTACTTTAACCTGTGTCTGTGCGCTTAACCCTTTAGCGTCGGATGCTATCGTCGCCGACAGACTCGAGGTTTAGATATTTTACCGTCTTTACAATAATCTGCCTCTGTTGTCCCTCGAAGACGATTAATGGGTCGCTTATTTAATGCGTGGCTGTGTGTGAAAAAATGCAGTATATTGTGATACTTCCTTTAATTGATTTTTTATGGATACAAAAAGAATAAAAGTCTAGGTGAGCTGTACTGGTCTATATGAGCTCTCAGTCCTTAAAGGGTTAAGGAGAGTGAATAAGTGTCTGTTCTTCTCCCTCATCTGCTCGTCGCTCCCTAAAGACACAAGAATACTCTTAAATAAGGACAAATATTCAACTTCACTGCACTAATACACAAGTGTGAGGGATAATTCTGCTCACGCTTGGTCAGTTCCACAGAGATTAAACCCAAATGAACAGATCTTTACTCACATTTTAACAGTTTCACGTCGCTCTGTTGTAGGCGACATAAACCAGGACTTAAATTTGATCGTGTATTGTGTAGCAGACTCCATTTTTGTCTCTTTTTGTGTAGGCGTGGTGCATGATGGGATATAGCAGTGCGTGAAGTGAGCTCGGATGCTGCGGCTACGATCGATCTCCATGGAAAAAACACAGGGCACGTTTTCAGCTGCATTCGTCTGGTGCATGAAATGAGACGGGCCTTGTCGAGACGGAAGTTACATAAGCCTTTAAATGCACAGTTTGAACGGCACATTTAAGGGCATTTTGGCAAATTGAGACACGTTCAAGGTCATGAAAACCAGCTGAAAGACGAGCCTTTCAAATATAACCTCCTCATTTGGTTTACATTTTGATGTGCTTGTTATTTTTCCTAGATTAGTGATAGGAATTGTTCAAGTGTGGAGAAGTCGAAAGGAACTGGCAGAAATATTCATTGTCTGCACAAGTTTTGATGCAGATTCTGATTCGATTTCTGTTTTCAAGGTTTCATTTAGGTCTCAGTGAGTAGATTCAGTAGTGGAAGGTAAAGTAGTACTACAGTGTGGCCCAAAAGTCACTGACACTTTTAAATCTTCAGTAGCTCCTTTAATTCTTAAGTAAAACTCACCAAATTTTAGCAGTAGATAAACTGAACCTTCCCAGATTTTTGGCAATATAAACGGTTATCATTGTTCATTTACATTTGAACTTATCACTGCATAACTTTTAAAGCATTTCCGGGCTTATGTCTCTTATTTCATCCTGGATATTACATTTGAAGTGGTTTATTGTCTGAGGTTTATTCACAAACACCTTTTCTTTAAGATAGACCCACAGGAAGAAATCAGGACGAGTCAGGTCTGTGGAGATCACATACTGCCCCCTGTCTGTGAAAAACACTTATTTCCTTTAATGGCATTTACTCTCGGGGCATCTCTGGTATTAAAATGTGGACGGTAACACCGCTGGGTTTGTGAGTTTGACCCATGTGACTCAAAGTACCACTGTACAATGAGGGTCGTGTTCCTCGGTGCTGGATTTGCTCAGATTAATGTGGGAAGAGTCGTTCTAAATGCTCTGAACAAATAAAAGAAAAATATTTAGAAACAAAAGAGTTATGAGTTTTTTTTCAACTGTCAGTGACTTTTGGGCCACTGCAGTTAAGTTCTGTACTTATGACCAACTTTTAAGTATCTGTACTTTACTTTTGTACATTTACCGTGGATACTTTTTACTTTTATCTACTATATTTGAGAGCAGTATCTGGACTTTATACTCTGTTCAGAAATGTAGTGTAGAAAGTAAAAAGTACTTTCCATAAGATTTGAGGGGGTAATTTTGAGCATTTTTGTGGTTACATCCTTGATTAACATTTTTTCAGTTCAAGCTTCGGCTTTGAGCAAAACACAAAAATAAGTAACAAAACTAAGTCGTTCATCCTCCGCTGCATAAATGTCAGAATATGTTTGCACAGGTCTAAACTTCAGGCTTAATTGTATTTTACAGAAGACGTTCCATTAGTCAAATCGTTGCAGTTGTTTTGTAGATTGTGACATAAATTGCGTTACGTCGGTGCAGCCTGATTCTGCATCTCCCTGTGGCTTTTGCTGCTCCTGGATTTCTGTCGCTTGTGCTTCTTTGTGGAACGTCTGAGCCGACAAATACTGCCTCATATAACACGGCTCCAGCCACAAACGTGCAGTGCTTACGCTGAGGTTCCTCTTTAAACACTTCACTCGTGTCACTGCTCAGCAAATCCAAAAGTTATTGTTGGAAACTGAGTAAAAAGTGAAGATAATTCTGCTGCTGGACTCGTTTAGAGCTTTAACCAAAAATAAGTTAATCAAACAAGGAATTACTTTGAGTGTGATAGAAATAGAAATACCACTGTGTAAAATGGGCAACAGTGGCTCAGTTGGTAGAGTGTTTGCCCACAGATCTGAAGGTTGGTGCTTTTAATCCCACTTTAGACATAAACATCATGGGTAGAACGAACAAATCCACAGATGAATGCTGTTCTTGTGTCTTTGAGCAAGACATTTAACCCTCCAACCGTCTGTATCTGCGAACACTGATCATTTATAAAGGCCAAAACACTCCCACTTCCTCTGTCAGAATCAATAAACTGTATTTTCTGGACTGTAAGTGTCACGTTTTTCATAGTTCAGTCTACAGGGGGCGACGTATATGTGAAATGATTCAAATCTATAATGTCACATGTTGGTTCTTGTCACAGTCGAGGCTCTAGACTTGGACCAGTATCTCCTCCTGAACCACTCAACATTTAACATTTACACAAGAAACACTGAACAAAAACTCCCCTAAAACAAAATCATCTTCTCGTTTTCTCTGGAGTTGGTGGAGTTGTTCATCTTCGACACGAGGATGAAGAATTCAGTGGATTTAGTGATTTTTTTGGACTGAGATCCAGAGTAAACTTGTTGTTTTTTCTGCTTTAGTTTGTGATTAACTGTTAATATCTGACGTTAACAAACCAGACACGTGTTCAGTTCTGTCTGTGCTTCAGCTGAATAAATATAAATGTGTGACGTTAGCCTGTTGTACTGATATGGGACAACTTGAGAGGTGAGAGGTTTTATCATTTCAATTTGAGGATTTAATACAAAAATACAACTTATTTCAAACAGGAAGTGATTGTGGGAGCACTTCCTGTGTCCCCTCTCTCTGTACCTGCTGCTGTCAGACTCGTCATTTTGGTCTTAAATGTTTGTATTAACCCTCTACATGATCCTTTCTTTTTTTTTTTTTTATTTTTTTGAGTTTTATTTATAATTTTTTTTTAGTTTATTGTCTTCATTTTTTGCATTATTGTTGAGTTTATTTTTTGTTGTTTTGAGTTGATTTATTATTTTTTTCTTATCTTGAGTGATTTATTTTGTTGTTTGTTGGAAATGTGACATATAAAGTTCTTTACAGTTGGAATATTTGATTAAAACTGTATTAAAGACTTAGAAGACACAACTAAATTACAATTTCGCTCATTGTTTCATTAAAAATAACTATTTAAATGGTCATGTTGTGGAAAAAAGACTTAATACTTAGCGGTGATGTTCTGATATTCAGCACTATTCTTCCACATTTTATTCTTTTTTATTATAACGAGCGATTTATATGTTTTTTTCCTCATTATTTTTCATTTTTGGCTGGTGCGTCTTATCCTCCAGAGCCAAAACACAGTAATTATTCTGTCCAATCAGTTTCCAAACGAACAGTCACATTGTAAAGACATTTTCCCACATAACACTCTCGATTGGATCTCCGTTCCAACCTCTACAAACTAATGACACACTGTGGAACATTTTCCGTGATGAGGACATTAGCTGCAGTGTGTAGTGGGGGAGATCGATGCTCTAATGACACTGGCAATTGCTCCGTCTCTGGTTTATCTCCGGCTTGCTCCAGTTTTTCAGGTAGATTGCACAAAGGCTTTAACATTTACTCACGGAGCTGAGTAGTGTGTTTCATCACGGCTGAGGATCAAACGCCTCCTGTCATCCTCATCAAAAGAGCAGAGGGCAGATGTCTTTTACTGCTCCTGAAAACCAAACGAGAACGATGAAATCAAAACAAACACCACTTTTTCTTATAATCTCACTTTTTTTTCCCTCATTATCATTAATGCTTATTCTTAACAAAAGTGTCTCATTTTATTCATATTATTTGTGTTGTTTTTAATGCATCAGTTATGATTTTCCGGGTTTAGTCATT
>JAIEZT010001075.1:0-23276 GCA_019594935.1 Periophthalmus modestus | reverse complement strand
TAGATAGTCCATCGAATATGAAAGTCAGCAGGCCAGGAGGAGGGCACAAAGGAGTAAGGGCGTAGGCTGAGGGGCGCGCATTCAACCAGCGCGCGGAACCGCGAGAAAGAAATCAATTTTAAGGTGGCCGTCAGGATAGGCACGGTTAGCGTACGGTACTGCTGCTTACCATGGACTTTATTACACAAAAAAAGTAGGTCCTGAGAAGGACAAGAGCATGGGTGGGCAGAAGCAGGCGAGAGGGGAGGAGAGAAATGAGAGGATGAGGGGGAGACGAAGAGTGTGAACATGAGGGATAGCACGGTCACTATCAGAGAGAGGGAGAGATAGAAAGGGCTTTAGGGCAGGACAGTGGCATGACGTTTCGATGAAACTTTGCAGGAAATCCGAAATTAAATGTTGGTTGTAACCTTTTTTTTTTTATTTTAGTTTTTTTATAAATAATGTGCAAATTTATTATTATATTTTTATTATATTATGGTTATTTTGGTTGGGGACAGTGCATGTTGATGAAAGACGCATGACATGACAGACATGAATGTAACACGCCGGGTTAGTAGACAGAGGCTAATTTCCACCCGTGGTCCCAAGGGCTGGGGTTAGGTGGGTTAAGTGTCTTGCCCAAGGACACAACGACAGCATTCACTGTGAGGGATGGAAGTGCACCGCACTCAACCAATGATGTTTTATGTAGGAGAGCGGGATTTGAAACCGCCAACCTTCGGATCAGCGGACAAAACACTCAACCTACTGAGTACTGACTTTTGATAATAATACTAGCATGGATTTATATAACAGCTTCAAAGACACACAGGCACTTAACATTGTATTATCCATTCACTCCATGCTTGGTGTGGTAAGTTGCCCCAACCTGCATCATTAGGTATCACACACCATCATATGACCAGGCAAGGGTCGGGAGAAGTAGACACGGCAATCTCCCAATCCAAGCATTAACTGGGCCCAGCCTTGATTAGCATCCAGCTCAGGCAAACGCTTTTGATAAGCAGTAGGCCTTGTATAGAGCTCAGACTGTAAAAAATAATTTGTGGTAATCCTGTACCTCCTCCATGTTTGTATGTTGTCCCTGAACCTTGCACAGAGTTGTTTTCAAGTATTGACACTGAAATGCTGTATGTTTAGGGAGAGGATTATTTAATTTAGCACGCTTTATATATATATAATATCACTTTCACCATTGAGGCAATCAAAAGTGGTTTACACAAAGGAAACACGCATCAGACATTGGTCAACCTCAATAACCATGTCTGTTTCAGTGCTGATTTTCGAAGTTTTTGTTGGTCATATTCAGCCCTAAGAGGCGACTGCGTGTTGTGCTGTTGTGATTTTGCGCTTTCAAGCTTCAGATCAGTGCATAAACGCTCTACAAACTAAGCTACGGTCACTCTATTGTGGTGTACTGTAGCTAAAAAGATGGCCCAAATATCATACAAAATCCAACAAACTGCATTACATCTCAGACTACATATACAACATGAACATTTAATTGGTCAAACGATAACTAAACTTAAAGTTATAGGCCTTGTTAGAGTGGTTTAAAATCTGAATTGTGTATTTAATAAATTGACTGATTAAATATTATTACATGTTATTATTGAAAAAATAATAATACTTGATTAAAAAAATAAAACTACCTCCAACACTATTTACAGTTATGCATTACCAATACATTTGACAGCACAATAAATATGTTGATCATATATTCAGCATAAAGCCACTTTCCCCCCCCCCTTTGCCAAATATCCTTCCAATGTCTTGGCTTTACTCCGTCTCCTTTTTTCTCCGCAGTGTTGGTATATCAGGGACAGATGGTGATGTGCGAGATGTTGTGGATGCCCATGATGCTAGCAGGAACTGCAGGGGATGGGTGCTAGCTAGCTGCCACACTGATTCACACCCAACCCATGTGCCGGGAGAGCTTTCCGACTAACACGCACCAAACAACCTCCCCACCCACTTACTCCACACCCCGAGCATCAGTAATTTTATGTTATGAGCATGCTGCATACCTTGAAAGACCACACAAAGAGTTTGCAAATGGCAACAGCAGTGCATTATGACAGGTTCTTAGAACTACAAAATTTGGCTAAAACATAGTTACATATAATTTTATTTAAAATTCTACTAAAATCTTTCCTACTGTTGTTTGGTGAATTTTGGTGAAGGTTACAATTTTACATGGAAGGATTGTAAGCAGCACATATGACCATACTAGAGGTAATTCCGTAAGTGTTACCTATATAAACCTTAATGTAAGGCTGAAACTAAACACACATTGCACAAATAGTTAGGATTAGAAAAAAAAAAAGACATTATTTTGTGCAAAAAAACCTAAACGTAAATTGTTTCCTGCATTTTGTGGATGGAATTTAATGACATGACAGCTGAATGCCATAGGTAGAGGTATTCTGTTTTAGAATTCACCACTACTTCCTGTATTTTTTCAACTTCTTCACAAATTGTCACTTGACTGATGTAAAATTATGATGAGTATTATGATTTACCTCGGGCACTATCCCAAACATATAGGTAGTAGTAATTTGAAAAAAATAACCCCCTAAATTCCAGAATCCTGTCAAAATGCACTTTAACTCGGGCGTCAGGGTTAGCTACTGTAGTTGGCTAAGAGGTTGTATCTTGCAGGTTTTTAAGAGCTTTGGCTTAGACACTGTATTGATCATGTACCTCCACACAGTACAATATCAATAACAAAAGAGTTGGAAAGTTGGAAAAAGATAGCAAAAGTACCATATAATACTACTACGTCTACTGTTCTGCTTCTAATTATAAAATGTTTTATTGTCCAAAAATGCTAGTTGTTATTAGCTTTACTCGTCTCCTAAAAGGTGTGTGAAAAGCAATTATAAACTCATCGTAGGTAATACACTTGGATGCTTGGATGCATTAAGTAAGTGAGGAATAACTTTGGGACACACTGCAAAATAAAAAGAAAAATGTTGTCTTTTGTTTTGTCCCTCCAATTATTATTCACTCAAAAATTAGAAAATTGGGATGTTAACCTCTCTGTATAGCATTGGATGCTATCGCCGGCCGATAGACTCGCGGTTATGGATTTTTCCAATTCACCATAACTCTGCAAACATTTGTGCTCTATTCATGTAAATTCAAACGACATCTCAAAGCAGAGGCGCATGGGACTGGTGCTAAGGATTTTCTGAGCACATATAGACATTTTTAGCCACTAAAAAAATCATGTTAAGTATCAGCAATGTACGGCTTTTTTCACACAACTACCTCTATTTTACATATCCACCCTTATTGTTTCTTTGAGACATCAAATACCTGACTGGGAGAGAACCCGCCGGCACTGCGCTCTGATTTGTGTCATCTTCGAGGACAACGTCAGCAATTACAGTAATGATAGTAACATATTGTAAAGAGCACCATGCTTCTGCTTGAGGATGCTGTTTGAATTTTACATGAAGCACCAATGGTTGTGGACGTAGTTATGGTAATGGAAAAAGTCGCAATCGCGAGGTCTATCGGCGGTGTGATAGCATCCGAAGCTATAGGAGTTAAAGAGGGGGCTGGCCCCTACACACCTAAACTCCTCCCCCACCTGCATTTTAAAATAGAAATGCTTTAAAACTGGGCAGTGCATGGAGGGAGGACTATCAGGGAGAGTGAGGAGGGAGGAGGAGGGATGGAGTGTGGAGGGTATAGGAAAACAGTGTGCATGATCTGGTTTAACAGGTATCCACACTTCAAAACTCCAGCCCCGGCAGCAGGGGTTTGTAATCAGAACAATCAGGGTAATTGGGGCCGTCCTGTGTGATGTCACATAGTACTTGCTATTGCAGAAGTGACTGGGAGGCCAGCACACACTAGAACCATGTTCACACACCACCACCATAACAGGCGTTGGGCATATATGGATTCACAAACCTGGGTAATGAGCGGCGTGGTTGGCGAGGGCTGTAGGACTCAGTGCAGGGTGGCTGGGTAGATATGAGCTGGGGGGTGGGGGGGGGGGGGGGGGGTACCGAGGGCCTACACCATTTGGTTACAGTCAGCACTGGTCAAGTCACAGTCAAGCACTGTGTAAAAGTGGATAAAAAAAATAAATAAATAAAAAACGAAAAAACAAATTGTCCATAATTTGGGGAAAATTACAGCAGGTTCATTAAATAAAATTAAACTGAGATTATCAAGATTTTATTGTATTTATTTTGCAACTTTACAACAGCTATTAAACATTGTCAGATGTAACCAGCTGGCAATAAATATTTAATAAATAAAAGTGAATCACACAATCTCTCTAATGCCTGGTGATCACTACATCATATACACACTGTTCACTGGATTTCTGCACTGGCTCCACCATCAGCTCCAGTGTTGGAATCTGTCCACCTTATTGGTCACATAGTCATCTTTGGCTGCCTTTATCTCTTTGTATGTGCTCCGTGTTAACATGCCTGTTAAAACTGAAAAGTGTGCACTTGGTAAACATAGCAGTTAAAACCTCCATACATTGTGTTATTCACCACAAATGTTATAATGTAAAAAAGTGTCTGACAGTTTATTTATCTATTTTTACCAGAAATCTGCAAATTACCAAGTTTGCTCTAAAATTGACAAAAAAGATACTAAAGCAGTAGATAATAATTTTAAAAATACAATTTGTATATTTATAGGTTTAGTAGCAAAACCAGTACCATTTTAAGTCCACTCTCTCTTAATTAGTTTTCTTCAAATACTTGTTTAGTCTTAATTGATTAAATACTTGGATAACTAACACTTGACACTTTTTTATTTCGTAACATTACAGTTAAGTCGAACCACATCTGCTACATCACTATGTGCTAAACCTCATTTTTGTTCCTCTATTCTATGTACCTAATTCAACATTTCCCTTTGTATCGCCCTCAGTATTTTTTCTTCTTTCTCTCTATCTCTCTCTCTTGATTCTGGTGCCCAGAGGGAAGGCAGCGAGTTGCCTGCCGCGGACCAAGCGTATCACAAACGCGTTTCGTTGGTGGTGCCATGAAACGATGCCGGGCGGGCCTAGAGACCAGAGTATGATGATAATCCTCACGAGCCACTGAACTGAAGACAGGATCACAACACAGTGCTCCCTGCTCTTTTCTCCTGTACTGCTCTGTACTTGCACTTTGTTCTACACCATGTACTCAACTCAGGGGATGGGGGAGCCCATCTCATGTGTCAGCATAGGCATGAATGTGAACAGCCCTAATAATGTCATTTTACTAATTGGCACAGTTAACCCACAGTGAGATGAAATTTCTGTGCTATTTGTGAGTTCTCAAACTTCTTGTCTTGGTTTCATGTTTTAAACATTAAAGTAACTGCATTTAGCCACGTGCTCTTAAAAATTACTATCACATTTGATCCTGGGTTGCCAGTGCCTTGACCTGCAGGGTAGAGGACACATACAAAGTTTCACTCATTCACAGCATATGGACAGGCATGTGTCATGTGAAAGCGGGCAGAAACTCCAGAATTCACTCCACTGAGATACAGAAGAAGCTACTAGCCTTTATTAGCAGCGCCTGGATTCAGATCAGAGACGAAGTCCTTTTAGATTCATCCAACTAGATTTCAGTATTGGAAAACTGGCAACCTCAATGAGAGATCAGGTGAGGCTCATTCTGCTTTCTGATTGGATATTTGTCTGAGGAACAAAACAGCAAATTTTAACATAAAATAACATAGTCATCATGCCAAATGTTTTTTTTTTTTTGTGTTGTTGTTTTTTTGACCTGTAATTAAGAATAGGTCACACATTAGAATAGCTATGAGCAAAAGCATCTATTTGGTTTACGCTCTTATTTGGAAACCTAATATCTAATATTTCCAAAATTTCAGGTCTTACATATAACTATGTTTAAAGCAATTAGCTGACGCACATATGTTTCTGCTTTTCCATGATCACTTCATCTGATCAATGATAATAACTTTATTCAAGAGTTATATTTATTGACTATACACGGTTGTAAAGAAAATTAGGCAAGCTAGTGGGTTATAGTCTGTGCCCATGAACCAACAATGTAAGTTATGTTGACCAATCAAACCAAACAAAAAACCAAACAAAAAAAACCCACTTTTAGAGTAAATCCTCATTTGATCAATACTTTTCATATATTGAGAAGAAAAAGTTTAATATTATTTTTGGGGGAATCTTCAGATTTCAGTTCAGTTCAGATTTCTCCAAGTCTGAAAAAATCTTCGCCCCTTGTGCGAGGTTCAAACCACGCCCACTGATATATTTGAGTCGCGAGTAGGAGGACTTTGATGATGGATTCGGAGAGCTACTTTTACATTAAAAACTGTACCTCTGCTTTGGAGCTTATCTTACTTTCTCTTTCTATTCTTTGTTCTAAGCGGCTGGTTCATTCAACAACAGTGGTAGACAAGTGTTGATTTGCGGTATAACACCAAGAGCTTATCAACAGCAAATGACTGGAAACCATCAGTCTTTCTCTTTCTCTGGTTTCTCTCTTTCACACCATCTGTTCTCTGCCGTGTGGTAGTTAAAACTGAAGCTACAGAACTAATAGAAATCAGAAATCAAACATTTTTAGTTAAACAGGGACAGCAATAGGCTTCTGTTCTAGGTGTCTAAGCTGTTAGGAAGGCATGAAGGGATGGGATAAGATAATAATAAGTTTTGTTTTTTCTCTTTTTTTTTATGAACAATGGTATGCATTGATGGTAAAAGAGGGGGTAAATGACAATCTTCGCTATACCATATTTAGATAATCATGTTTCTCTTTAATAACTTTTGAAAAGGTATATTCATCTTGAAAAACAAACGTATTAAAAGTTGTTTGAGTTTCAGTTTTGTGTTTGATGGCTTACTGAGTTCCCCTCGATCTTTCACTCAACGTTCTGACCAATCGGCCCGCCATTTTGGATATGGAGGATATCCAAAAAATCTCTTCAGGCATGCGTTTGATGAGGGAAAAAAAAAAAACAATGTTTTATACGCTCCAAAAACAGTTGAATTTAGCCTAATTCCTCCTCTTTAAAGCAACATTGTGAGGTGGCACATGATCTGGCTTGATTCGAGAACCGAGGTCAAAGGTCAATAGAAGAATCAGGTGTGTGGATAAGAAAGTCTGCTCACAGGAAGGACGCATTGTTTTTGCTCAGTTTCCCAAGGCAATAAAAAACATCCAGAAAAAAAAAAAGAAAACATGCGCTTTATTGGTTTGGCTTAGTGTATGTGGTTGTGCTTTAATGCATAGGAGAGAATAGACCCACAGTCTTAGTAAATGATAGCACGTATATGGTCTCACCTTGCCCTCCGTAGAAAGGTGCTAGGAAATCCGTTGGTGTTATAAAGTGTATCTTCTACTACATTGCAAAATGAAAACTAGTAGTGCTGACTGCAAATTCCAATTTCTATCATAACTTAAACTGAGGCAATTTGAACCACAGAAATAACCCAGATTGACATCCATATGCAAGCCTGAAACCCTGTAACAAAGTTTTGATTGACTGTTACAAAAAAAGAAGGATTATAGCCTTTATCTGATAATAATACAATTTCATAATATGTGTGGCTTACATGGGAATGACAACAATCTTGGGAAGAAAAAAAAAAACAGAAAAAAAAAAACAACTCAAGCTGAATACTGGCGTACTTGTTTGTTGTAATTTAAACGGCCTTGGGATCATTTAAGGACCCCACCAGGGAACCTAACGATGGCAACCCAAATAATTGAAGAGCCCAATTCTTCCTTGCATAATAAGTTAAGAGATCGGACGATTACGGCACATTCCATTACACATGATGGTTAAAAGTAATTACTAATTCAATCAGCCTGGTTTTATGAGCTACGGCAAAATGGCGCCATGTGAGTTGGTGCTGTACAAGTTCATACAGTTACAAGAGAGTAATATGTTGAGATGCACATTGATCTCGCTGCCAACCTGTAAACAGCATGTACTGAAGGTCTGCTGGAAAAAACCAGTCAACTTGAAGGAAAGTTGAACAAATACACTTTTTATGTCACAAAAAGCGTTCTTTAAACTACAGACTGTTGGCCTAATAGATATGACGGGGCTGTAACCTGTTCTAACCAGTTCAAAAACTGTGGGTAGAGTGACCGCCGAGGGAGCAATGTGGTTTATTTAAGGGAAACTGACACAGTGTCATGAACACCTTTTCCTTTTTTTCCCTCCATGAAACAGATTGGCAAACTCCACAGATCTTTTGAGCATGTCAATGTCCCTCGACCTCTAAAGTCCCTCAATGAGTTGCCATAATAACAGGAATCTGACATCCCCACGAAACCAGGACACGGTACAGGCTCTAAACTTATTGTACCCTACCAAAATGTCTATATTGCGGCTTATGGCCCAGATATTTGGAAATAGAATAACGCCATCAGAGACATCACCAAGACAATACATGCACAGCCAACTATCTAATTCATAATTTTCGGAGTAATGTCCAAACAGCTCTATAGTGCCAAGTAACTTTAGTTAAAAATGTTAAAATTTCGGTCACACAATTTGTTTAGTCACAACCAACAGACTTTTGATCATCTCATAAAGCAGTTCACATGTTCTAACTTTAGGGTTAGCAAACCCTAAATGATCCTCCACAGTTGACACGCTCATTTCAATTTGGGTTTTTTTCCCATTTATGGTGAGCGGAAATATGTGTTGCCACAGTACAAGTAGCTCTAAATATGTATGCTGTGTGATGTCTACATCTATTAGAAAAGCATTTTTTTATTGTCTGATAATCAGGAAGCAGGAAGCAAGATAGAGGCAAAACTCAACTCACTCACTGTGTCTCTGAGAATTGTGAAAAGCCTGCTTATAAATCATTGTGGGTGAATATTTAATATGTTCAGAATGCATAAGGTGAGTCATTTTGGACACCTGCAAACCCATTATAGTTTGTCAAGCACTTTTCTTTATTTTTTATAATATATATATTTTTTTACGAGGGGACGCTAGTCTGCAAACAAATTAAAGAATGTTACCTTCCTGGTTTTCATATAACAGTTAACACTGCTTTTTGGATTAGACATCTTTTCTTTTTTTTTCCACATCACTCTACTTCTCCATGTAATGTAATGGCAAAACAACAATATAATTTACAACCAAGCCCTGATCTAGTAATTAGTACTAAGCTAGCATTCTTAAAGCATCAGAGCTCTAGTGCTAATGGGAAATGGCCTTAACATTTCGCTGTAAAGTGATGACTTGTGACTTGTCTTTAAAGCTAAATAGGATTCTAATGAGTAGATCATTAAACAGGAAACCATCTGCTTGTTTTGTCTAGCCTCCCAATACTCACAAAGACAGACGCTGGCACTGAACACAACAGCAATGGAACAACGACTCCAACCTGCACTTCCAAGATTATGAACTAACATTATTACACTGTTTCCCCCATAGACCATTTGGATGGAAGTAAAGAAAATCACCAAACCAAGCAGCGATGAAACTTTCAAATGTGTTTAAAATCAGCAAAGACATCAAAATGCATTATTGGCTTGTACAAAGTTTTTTCTGTGTAGTTGAGCACAAATTGGTTGTTTTAACCTCAGTAGCTTCTTAAAGTTTGTCTGCATTCTAATTTTGAAGTGTTTCTCCTAAGAAGATCAGAACCGTGTTAGCTTTTGGCATGCTAGTTCGCTGGTTCTATGTTAGCATTACCCGGATCTGTGAGGCTGCCAGCTTATGTAACCAATTTTCTCGAACCCTCTACCCATGCACATATACCCTCTAGAACCAAGTTTAAACAAGGTGTAGGTTCGATCATACAAGAGGATCAAAAGGGTATTTTGTATTATGATGATGCATTTGATATCACTAAAAATCTGTTAACTCTTAGAGTATAATATGTGTCCAATAGTTTTATACCAAATTCAGCAAAAAAAATAAATTATTAAAATTGATTACGTACATTCTTTGAGGCATGCAAGATGAAGTTGTTGCTGACACGGCGATCCCTGGCAGATCAGCCGTTGTTGTGAATCATCCGACTCCGATTGAAGAATCATACGGACCCAGCAGGGTGTAGTCCTCTTGGGTATCCCGGTTTGGTGCCGTGGTTAACGTATTACCATCACGAAATGGTATATACTGTTACCGCCCTAGCCCTCAGGAAAGACGGAGATGAGGCAGGTGAAAGAGAAAAGAGCAGGGATGCAGGTAGAATGGAAGGAAATTCAAGAAGAATGCGGCGCAGGAAAGAGAACTGTAAAAATCGATTAAAATTCAAAGAACTGTTCAAATGGCCGCATTTATCAATTAATTGTATGTTTTTTGTTTGGGCCAGGCAGGATGGGATTTGGTTTCGCCTCTGAGTTGCAGCTGGTTAAGTCGAAAGCCTAAACTAAAAAATTTGTGGACCCCGTTATTCATATCTCTTTTGTACTAGAACAAACACATCTATTTAACCACAATGTCGATAGTGGTAACACGGTTCGCATATTATTTTACTAACCACTATGCGCTCTTGACAATATTGATTTAAAGGAACTGTTGCGAAGCTGTAAACAAAGCTAAATTGGAAATATATTTAAAATACTGATCAGTAAACATAATTACATCTCTAATGTGCACACTTCAATTTTCTCGGCTCATCAGGCTAAGCCTATTTTTACAACTAGCAATTGCTATATCTGCCTAAAAGTGTAAACGAGAAACTATTTGGCTAATTGATTAAATCACAGTGCATTTGCCGTCATTGCCGTCACTAAGAACGCTAGCGCGCATCTTAAACGGATCTGGGACAGGTAGCATTGGGGAGAGCTGGGGTGGTAGGACAATTATGCGCTCATTTTGCAAATGGTGGCCCGGGTATAAGGTGCGCACACAAGTGTTTGGCTAGATCATTTTGTGTACTTTGTCTGCATAAGGAAAAAAAAAAACAATGCGTAGAGTAAGACTGATTTTGCGCTGTAGGCCTCTTGGAAAAATCAAATTAAAGCACCCATTTTACTCCTATTTGCTATTTGATGAACTTGCTACTTTACAACACTTTTACAATAACGTTACGCTAGCAATTCATGATTCAAAACGTCGGTCAAACCAATCAAGTTCCCTAGCAATTGGAAACAGAAGAATGGTATTAATACTGAAATATGGTTTTAGACGCAAACAAAATGAGAGCCTATATTTAATAGAAGCAACATTTTGAAAGTAGGGTAAAGCCGCATTTAAAGGGCGCTATGACTAACTGTCCACTCACAGCTTACCGTTACTCTGAAGTAATTCATCCCAAGGATGTTGAGAAGTGTGCAGATGTATGACTTGTTCTAGATTGGAATTTAGCCTTAGCCCAACATGTACAGAATATATTACTATGGTTTTGAGATTGCTTGTTAGCTATAGTGTTCGCATATATTACTTTGACATTGTTTTGCTGCCCCCCCCAGTTATGACAACTACAGTTTCCCATCTAATTATTTACATGACGTTACCCAAGATAGGACTGCCGTAAACTTTGATTGAAAAAATTTTATCCAAATAATTTTAGTGCGACGTTAGCAACTGCACTCAGAAGCGAAGAAACCATCTCAACCGGAGTGCACTTTCTTTCTCCTTTTTCGTACGCCCTCGTGAAAGGGCAATAGTCATTTTCTGATGTATTTGAAAACGTGTTGTGAATTGGGACCTCGCACCAAGGCAATTAGGATGTTTGCTAGGATCACCATGACAGTCACGTGGTAGGGGACTTATGCTCAACATTGGACCACGTCTGTGATAATTATTAAATGATATCACAATCAACAACCTCCAGTGGATACAAATCGCTTATAGTCTTTGCACAGGTGGCGTTTTTAACAGGAAGAAGAAATATATAACTTTTTTTCACTTTCTGACGGATTGATTTCTGTCTAGCTCTCAAGGACGGTGAACAGCATGGACAAGCGCCATCACCTATGAAGTTTTGGCATTTACAGTGGAATAAAATAAAAGCGTAGTAACCATTTCTGTGTCTTTTTGAACATCCTAAGTTCATTGTATCATCCGAGCATTTCAGTGGGAAGAAAGACAACTGCTCCAGGGAAATATGGGTTGCTATCCTAAGAAACAAAGATGGTGAGTAGCTAAAAATACATGAAGGTTAGCTTTATATGTGAACAGTTGAATGCGTTCATAAGTATCTGCTACGAGAGATATGACCAGCGGATAACCCACTTACATGTTAGTTTTCCCAGACTCTTAAAAAAATAAAAAAAAGAATAACCTGTAAAGCACCCCACTCAGACCCAGTCGAGCATAGTGAATCCCACAGTGTCTCAGTTGATTAAATAATAGTACCGGAATTTATAACAAGGACTTGGCTGTCGTGTATGGGTTATGGACTCTAAGAATGAAGTATATGAAAACATCTAATTGTATTAAATAGTGATTTCAGCTACACATTGAGTTGTGTAGCTAACATTAGAGTAGCCAAGACTGCATGGTTACTATATGTGTTTTTTATGGCTGCCTATGGAACATAAAGGAAATTTTTTTTTTTTTTTTTTTTTTCCATTGATATTAGAGTAAAATGTTATCAAAAAAACATACCGGGAGTTTGTTTAAATTCACACATTGATTACACAGAAACACTCCATCTAGTTTCTCCGCAAACAAAATCACTTTAGTCCACCGTGTGATGTTCTTGTGGTAAAAACGGAAGCCACCTTACTAGAATCAGTTTGATGATTTTAGCTTGGAATTGCCACCCCTTCTGAGCTAAAAGTGAAAAGGTAGCTGTTAACTTGAAAAATACAGCTACATGAAATCACAAGGGTGAGGTGGAACAAGGCATTTTGATCTTTGGATGTATACAAACCAATAAAACCGTTTACTCAGAATGTGTGAATGAAACCAACCCATAAACTATAGGTATGATTTTGAAGTAAGTACAAGAACAGGCCCTCAGTCTTGTATTCCCATGGAATTTGACTTCCGAAGGTCTAGAGAAGCGAGATACTGAGATGATGACTGTTACTAATTAAAAAGTTAAGAATCTGCGAAGACCATAGATTTTGCATTAGCATTCTGTGGGCATCTTGAGGATGAGCTGTAAAATGAGGCCATCTTTTTTTTCCTGCATAGGACACGAGGGAGACAGTATCAAAGTAAAACCAAACCTAATCTCTAACCAAGATCCAATATAAAACGGAATTTAACACTTTATGTCTTTGAAGGCAGTATTCTGCAAAGTGTAGAATATAGATTTATGCAATTTCCCTTGGTGCCCGGTGTCCATCTCGTTGTTATAAAAATTAAACATCCACCTCAAATTCTGCCCCAGAAGGCGGTCATCGTGTTGAGTACTGATGGTCTACTGCCACTCTGTCAGGCACTTTTGGACCTTCTTACGTACCTTGCGATTGACTGTAGCGAACACAGTCGTGAAGGCTAAATCCATGCAGGACAGACGCTATCTTACCGTTTTTAAATGACTCACGTACCCTGGCGGGGTTTTTAACACAAAAACATCTGATTATGTCAAAGAGCTTTTTTTACAAGGAGAGCCAGGTGTATAATCTTAGAACGGAAAAAATTAAAAGGCCAGTGTGCGTAATGGAGATACACCAAGGCAGAGAATCTAGCATTTTGGTACAATCCTTAGAATTTTTGAAACATAGATGCGTATGAGTTGGGCCATGTAGTATAATTTTCAATGTTAAGCATTTGGTATTTTGGTGCTAAAATATATATAACTACATTAAGTCTAAGCTTTTGAATTTCTTGAGGAAAACTGGACTGTATAAACCAATACGATATGACATGAGACGAATTTATCTTGAACAGCAAAAAACAATAATTGATGCATGAATTCAGGCCAATTTTCAGGACTCAAAGATTGTTGTGGTTTTTTGCTAGTGACAAGATATATAAAAGGTATTCTAAGGTGTTAACAAATATGGTTTCCATTGGCATGAAATAGAACCCAAACAAGATCATAGAGCTTAGGGAATTATAATATTGTAGCGGCTATGATAGGTGTCTGGCAGCTGTAAACTTGAATCCTACATTACCCTTTACAAACTTGTATTGGATCTACATAAAATCTGATTCTAGAAAACCTTGGAAAGTTAAGTCTAGAAGGAATGGATAAAATCGGGACAGGGAATTGTTGTAGTTAGAGTTCCACAAAAAGAAGTAATAAGGTTAGACGGTGCAACAAAAATCGGTTAGTTTTTGTAAAGTAAAGGGGAAAAAAGTCAAGACAACAAGAAATGGGTGTTAGTACAGTTACAACAAAAGATATTAGTTACGAGTTAAATTGGTGGTTAGTGAGGACAAATGTGAGGATTCTTTAAATTCCTCTGCAATCTTGATCAAATTCGGATATTTCAAAGTCGGCAAAGGGTTTTGTTTTTGGTTCAAGAGACAAAAGAATGCCATGCCGGGTGACAAAAAACACACACTTACAAGCCATGCATCTAAATGAGAAAATGACTTGGATTTATAAGATTACATGGGGGTGAGAATTCCATTAGTTACAACACAAATTGACTAACTAATTAAGGGACACAAATCAACTGGAAGGGATGCATGGAAAACAAGGGGAAATCGCAGGGGAGCACGACAATGGATAAATGACCAAAAAGGTAGCAAATTTGCGTGAAATAAAACATGTGACGAATAAGGCGGACAGGGGGACTGTTGGTAGCCCCCAAACCATGCACGTTTTGGGGGGGGGGAGTGGTAGTTGAGGTTGGAGGGTCCCATTTCACATCCAAATGAATGTCAACATGTTATGAGAGGTTTTTTTTTTAAAGAATGTGGAGAAAGCGAGGAGAAAAGGGTATTCACAGTAAAATAGAGCAATCGCGTTTTGATATTAGAGTACAGAAATGTAATAAACATTTTTTCGGAGTTTTCTGTCAAAATATTCCCATATTGTCAAAAAACAAACTGTTAGTTCTCAAATTGCTCTTTTACCAGGAAAAGTCTGTTTCCTCTCTTGGCATGTTTCCCGTGGGCTTGTAGTGAGATTAGTTGAGGGGTCATTAAGTCATTTTAGTAGGTTAATTCTATTCAATAAACCAAAGAGTTAAATCAAAACCAAAAAGGAACAAAATTAAAAACATTCCAAAGGGGTTGGCTAACATGTTCCATGACTATATTGGATGATTTAGGACAATTTATAGGATGTATGTATATTTTTTTATGTTAGCCAAGATATATACATAAAAACATATATACTCAATGCGGTCTGTGGGTTACAGTCTGGTCATGCAGTAAAGTAGAATTGAATAGAAAGTTAGTATAGTGAGAGTGAATGCACACAGATTAGACTCTCCCAGACGCTCAAGGATACAGCAGTCCAGTGGGGATAACAAGGAACGACCACTGATCAGAGAGTCTGCAAGTCTGAAAATATCTTGATCCTTCCTATACCTTCAGAAAAAATTACTCCTATTTATATTGCAACTCTGTCACCTAATAGCAAAGTTTAAAAGCCGTGCAAGCCTCTTTCTTTCTTTTCCCGCACACTGGGGAAACAAAATATGCTAATAGTTCACACTGCAGTAGCATAGCAAGATGTTGAAGTGCGGCGGCTTGCAAAATTCAGGCTCTAGGTGCTGTGTGTTTAGCAAAGGCTATAGCTCTACATGCTTACCAGTGTTGTTCCGTACTGTCGGAGGAGGTGAAGGGGAAATGTTGTTCTTGTTTTGGTTTTATGGTTACCACATTAATTTGAGCTCATGTTAAAACCCTTGTACTTGATTTTTCCCTATGTATTTGAGCAAAAATGTCAGCTGCGGTGTGTACAGGTAGTCCAATAATCAGGAATGCACGATAGCATGCACGTTGGTGTTTGCTTTAAAAATCATGACGGCAAAGTCTAGTCTCTGAAACGTGTGAAAAGAGCTTATAAACTGAATAATTAGGATGCTCAGAAGATACATAAGGTAAGTGAGGAATACATTGGGACTACTGCAAATGAACTAGTTTCTGTAGCCATGTTTTTGAGAGACAGTACAATAATACCTATATATATCACTTTAATACCACAAGTGAACACTTATGTATGGAAATTATGCCTTGCTGTTTTGTTAGACACAGGACTGCACTGGAAGCCACAGTAGCAGAGTGCATCCGCTAAGTATTTACGTCCCCTACATTTGCATCTGATATCTCTGCAATTATCATTTTACTACCTGTTTTATTTATAAGGAACTTGTTTGAGGACCGTAGTGTTGTAATTTGTGCAGTAGGTCCAGGCCACTGGTTGCACATTAAAACACATGATAAAATAGCTTGGGGAAGTGAGTGCAAATTACTGTGGTCTCTATCGTAAATCGACCAAAGTCAACTAATGGGCATCGCGCCCTCATTGAGGCCAACTTTACAGCCAGGGGCCCTAGACACTAAATCAGCCACAGTAACTATTCTCGAGGAGTTCAGAATCCAGGACGGAGGATGGGAGTAACAGCTCAGGCCATATAAAACGCGAGCAGGTTCCAACATGGTGGAGAGATCAGAGTCAGGAGTATTGTACGGTGTTTTCGAAAGGTGCTCTGGGTACATGCGCACAGTTGAATACCTGTATTAAGACTAGTGCTGTCAAAAATTCAAACTCGATTCGATGCTAAGGAGGACTAAGGACTTGATATTAATACGATTCCAATATCACAGAAATAAGTATTGAACTGCTAAAAAAATGAGCATCTAGTTGGTTACGATACTTTTTGACAGCCCTACTTCAGAGAGGTTGGTCTAGAATGGTTCTGTAAACTTTGTGTTGTAGTATTGTAGTGGTAAATGTAAGCGGTGAGACGAGACACCATTACCGCAGGAGGCCTGGGTCCGTGGAATGAGACGAGATTACGAACTTGAACATCATTTCTAATATATAAATTTGAAAGTGTCCAACTTCCAATTTGCTTCACACTTTGAATGTATTTTATTTAAGTTTTGTGTTGCCATTCTACTACTGCTCTTGCGAACTTTAAGAGATTTATCTCAACACTTGAAACATTTTTTGTTCAATCAAATTGCAAAAACATAAGGATTCTTCTTGATTGAAGGATTTTGATATGGAAACCAACCAGAATGAGGAACAGTTCTTGCCATTGTCCAATGTGGCACCTTTTTAAATTTAACTTGTGTAGTTTTTAGTTTTTTTTCTGTTAAGCATGTTTATTATGTGTCCTATCTGCTGTATTGCTTAGCTTTGTATATTATGTGCAAATCATAGTTTGACACTTTTACGGAGTTTCAGGAACAAAAAAAGATTGTATTTGACCATAGAAGTTCAGGCAAAGCTAGCCATTTTAACTGAAAATCCGATTTTTTTACGACGCCCACTCATGTTTTCTAATGTTTAGTAACAGTTGAAATACATCATTTTCCATGGACTTTGAGCAAGAGAACAGTTTATATCACAAGAGTAAATTGGATCAAATATCAAAAATGAGATTATGTCCAAAGTACTGTTATTAATAGTGACTTCTGCGCTTGAGCTTGAGTATCTGGGCGTGTGGCCAGTTTGAAAAATGGTTCCAATCAATCAGCCAGTGACAGGAATCATTTGCCCGATACCAAAGAAAAATTGCCAGTACTTACTACTGTTGATCAAATTGGCACAAATGTAATGTAATGTTGTACTTGCTTTTAATATTTGGCGCATCAGCTCTTGTTCAGCTATTCCTAATACAAATTTTTGTCCCAAGTGTTAGGTACTGTGGCTCGAAGAATGGGCAAGGCAGCTATTGAAATTTTCATAGCAGCTTAAGATCTCATGATATTTCACCTAAGTCCACCCATTCCTAGTAACATTAAAGCTAACCCTGGGATCTCCACACGTGAAGGCTTGTGCTCACCCAGATTTCATATGAAAATCGTAATATATTAGAGAGAGCATATTGCCCAGACCGTATCTTTGATTTACCACTTGGTTCTCGACTGGAGTAGTGGCAGGACTTATGAACTGTCTGGGAAAGCAGCTGTGTGTGCTCACGCATCGGAAAAAACAGGAAGGAGAGCATGGCACAAAAAACATAACAAATACTTGAAAAGCTCTCATAAGTTACAACAACTTTTGTTAAAAGATCTGAGTTACATTTTTATCATTATTTATTTTCTTTCATAAGTCGGATAGTTAAAAAAAAAAGACGCAAAAACTAAAAGTAAGTTAAACAAAAAAAACAAAAACAAAACCAAAAAAACATTTATTTGGGGACGCAGACCTCTTCCATGTGGTTCAGTTTTGGGATGGTGCGGTAAAACCAAAAACGTAAAACAAAATAGTTAAAAACTGAGAGGTGGTGGAGTTTGTCAGCTACCTTGGAACTGATGGCAGATTGTAGTAATGAGTAAAGCAAAAGAAAGTAGAACGATGTAACAAAGAACGGAAAACCGTAGGGCAAAACAAAAAGTACTAATGACAAAGTAGAATTGATATATCATACCATATAATGCAGTTTGTTTACCATAGCGTGGTCCAATGCCTGCTGTGCTTTGGAGGAAAGGGGGGAGGGGGAAAGAAAAAAAAATATATAAAGATAAAATTTTAACTCAAAATTTCATAACCATCCCAGGAAAAACGGGGAAAAATTTTGAAAAAAAAAAAATGCAGCTCAAATGAAATTGTCTTGTTTGAGCATCCAAATAAAGAAATAAAGAAAGCAATATGTTTCTTTTTGAAGGGTCCTCTATAAGAAAAGGGAAATCAAAAGGATACACATTGGTTAGTAGGTAAGTCGCAAAGTTATTCAAGATGGCGGACATTCCGTGGATGACATAGTTGTTAGTTGTTGAAATCATAAAGAAAGGGAACGGAAACCACCAATGAAAACGAATACAAATTGGGGATACGTTTCAGAAAGCCATTGTTAGTACAAGAGACAAAAGTTAGCAAAAATCAACTTCCACCAAGGAGAGTAAGGGGTACTTTTAACTTTGTGATGATTTAAATTCTTTGCAATACGGACACTTTGACATGTAATAAATCAAGAGTGGAATTTCTTGTGATGAGTGACCATAAATTGGGCGGCCCAAAGTTGTAAGGAAGTAGAAAGTTTTCATTTGCGCAAAGGCTATTTTTATGGCCACAATTTGGTCGTTAGTAATCCCTGTGTTATAAACATACAAAGATAAGCGTGAACAAATTCTGTATAAGATTAGAACAGTTACTTGGATACAAAAATGAAAAGAAATACACTGAAAAACAATCATATCAGTACATATTTGTAAACAGAAAAGTCGGTACTGAAACATTGAAACAGTTGATGATAAAACATTCAGTGGTAGTGTTAGGTGCGCAACGTTAGCTCAAATGTGAAGTGAATAGAAGACTGGACAAACAAGGCTTGAATAACATAGTAAGTATTTTGTCAAACCCTAGAAAAAACGTCTAGTAATACATGATTAGCAATAGCCATGTTTTTGTTTTCCTGTGCCGTAAATAAGTAGCTATATAGCTCTAAATTAATTTTCAGATGGTTGCACTTGAGCTAATTTCTAATTTTCACACAAATTAAACTAGTACCTTATTCCTAGTCTAATCCTGATCCATTTTTTTTCTTGAACTCTGAAATAGGTGAATAACTATGTTTAACAGAACTGTATGAATGTGGGTGCCGTTTAAATGATGAAAGGACTTGCTCTGACCAGAATTGCACGACCTAAATTCCTGACCCTGGCAACCAATCATCGTCAGTGCTAGTGCGTTCTCGGCCGCTCAGTGAGTGAAAAGTTGTTTTAAGGTCTTTTAAAGAATAAGAAGTTAACAGTAAAGCAAACCCCAAGACATGCTCTTTGGCGTCCATTAAACAAAAGATGAGCTTAAACATTACGATTTGAAAGAAACGATAAGGTTAAGACTATTAACAAGCCGATAATAAGGACGCTTACATCTCCGTGGAAAGGAATTAAGACTCAGCACATAAAAATCCTGCCAAAAAATAAGAAAAAAGGGGTTTTGATTTGAGTTGAATTTTCTTCAAGCCAAACATCCTCCTGGAGAGAAACAAAACCACGGCTCGATGCAGTTCATTACAAAACATTTTTCGCCAGCGCCGCCCACATATCGGGGGCCCGGGAGCCAGAGAAGCTAATTTAAGTCCAGAGATGCAGACCACGTCATGCAGTTCCTGTCAATTCAATTCACCACAAACAATTGACTCACACTTTCCATAGCCTCAAACATACATTTAATAAGACGTAATGTTTAATTACTCAAGATTTGATTTTTTTTTCCATGGATTTGGGGTTCGTGATATTTTTTTTTTTTTTGTTTTTTTAGGGTCGCATTAAGGGTTCGCTGGCAGAGGTCAAGGTGACAGGCAGATTAAATCCGGGAGAGTGTCCTGATGAATTCCCCGTGGCCTGGGAAATTAGAGGACATCTAATCTCATCATGGAAAAGACAGATAGGTTCTGCAAGCAATGTCGGGTTTGACCTGAGGAATTGGACCAAACGACAAAGTTTGTTGTAACAAGTAGAGGTCTTGGCACAGTTGGGTATCGGTGGAAAAAAGTTGATTAAATGATGAACTCTTTGAAATGTTATGACTGCGTATAGGTCTTTTAGGTTTCACATTCAAAGCCACTGGGCTATTACTGTATAATTCAAATTATATTAGAATCCGTATGTTACAAAAGTTGCATTGATACTTTGCAAGATGATGGCATCAACATTCCTCGGGTGGTTGTGAAGGGCACTGTAGACACGGCTCTGTCTGTTAGACTTGAATCTGTTTTTGTAGTTTTATTTTTTTTAACACAATCTGACCCTGAAGAAACGACCTTAAGGGACTACAACAAGGGTGATGGTACTTTTTTTGGCTCTCACATAGCTGCATGTCACTGCTTAGCAACAGTTTCAGTTGGTCACTCCACTTATTAGTTAAAATCAAATGAGGAAAAAAAAAAGATAGAGGTTGGAGGGATGGATGGATGGGGGGGATGGATGAGGGATGGAAGATAAAATGATAGAACTGCCAACTAGGTACTGTATAATTTATGTGGGAGCAGGGTGGCTATATAGCCACCAACAGAAAAGAGTAGTCAGTGGTGCTGTGTCATGAGTTCTCTTCCAAGCAATTAGTAAATGAAAGATGAATGGGATGATTGAGTCAATTCAGGGTGTCAAACTGAAAATAAGTTTTTTTTTTTGTTTTTTTCAGATATTGCCAACCAAAATCCAAAGTGACAGTGACACCATCAAAACAGAAGTAAGTGCAACAGTTCGAATCTGCGTTGACACAGCAAGCTTCATATTTGGTGGGAAACCCATCTAAAAAGGTGATGATCGTAATGGGAAAAAAAATAGTAATCAAATAAGGTGCAACCGTATTGCCACTGCTTTGGAAGATATATTGAGCAGAAACGGTAGTTATCTGTGATTAAAGGAGAGTGCACCATATTATATTCATTTGTTGAGACCGTTCATGTTCCAATAAATTACAGAAACAAAGAAAAAATGTAACAGTATACGACGGGCAGTTAGGACACGGGATATTACAAGGCTATTCCTTTCCCTATTCATTTAGGTAACTAGCTTCAAGAAGATTTGCATAGATTAAAGTAATTCGAGAGTTCTGGGCCAAAACCGGTTACAAATATTACATTACTTTTCAATCAATGGATAAGCCCAACAGTTATTGGTTGTATCTTGCAATTATCCACAGAGTGTAAAGTCTTTATGTTTTCGTAGTTTGGCATTTCAGAAAGCATAGATGGAATAGTTAATAAGCCACAAGAGGTTACTAGGGGCATACAATGCTCTATAACTTATCTGCGGGTGTCTGGGACACGGTATTTTAATCACCAATCAGAAGTCATTAATTGGGAATATTTGAACATGACAAGACGAACAATTTGCAGATTGATGCTATGTTGAAAAAAAATCTTGAAAATGGATACGGATGCAAGCAGATTTAATACTCTGGGAAATGCACCTTGTGCTTTAAGCCTAATAAAAAGGCTGTAAGCTCTCCAATTAGACTCTCATTGTTCAGACCACCCGTGCAGAAGAATTAAACTTTTTCCTATTTTGGCATCCGACTTGTTATCAAAGAACCCTTTAAGCAATCTGAGTGGTATGTTGGGTTCAGAAGGCATCACAACATTCTTAGGCCATTAATATTTAATCAATGGAGTAACTAAAAGGATATTGTTAAAAATACAGCGTTCTGATACAGGTAGCAGATTTTGGGTCTAGCAGACTAAAAAAATGATCACAGCAACTATGTTGACATTTACCTTGGAAGCAATATTTCTTCTGAAAAGAGTAACAGTGGATTAATTAGTAAAATTGCTCCGGCCCCCTCATCTGGGGAGATGCCATAATCACACAGAAAAAGAATAGAATAAGGAATGTAGCGAATGCTTAAATTGCATGTGACAGGTTTGTCATATTTTTTCTGGATTTTTTAATTGGGACAGTGGACCGATCTGTGGTAAAGTATGAGGCAATTTGACACCATTAAGAAGCTTAGTTGTGTGGAAAAATAGTGAGAAGAAAAGTACAACAATACAGGAGTAGGGGTGGAGTTCTTAAAACGACTACTTGTGTTGTCAACGAGGCAGTTCTATCCACAAATGCGGGGAAGGGGTGACGAAGTATATTTCGGCAACTTTCATACAAAATTAGGCTCGTAATTTCATTTATGTGTTAATCATAATATTGTGCAGTTTTTCGACAGTTTTGGCTTGGTAACGCTATGGTTTCTGGTCTAATTATGGACTTACCTCTGCACATGTCACATCTGTTGCTCTATCAACAGGAAGTAAATTAAGGAATTAAAACCTATACAGTTTTAATTTTTCCATTCCCAAAGAGTCAGAATTTTTCAAGCATATCCTGTTCCACAAAAAAATATCTAACCAATTGCAAGATTTAGAAAGTCGCAGTCGGACATACCCCAACAGTCTACCCCCATCTACGCTCTTTCAGCAGTCGCAGTACAACTAGGCAAAGGTAGTTATAAACTCCCAGTCAAAAATGCGAGGCTCCCAGTGAGAGAGCTCCATTCCTTCTCCGTAATTGACCCGTGTGGGGAAAATCAAGCACTTTGCGCTGATGGCAACACGGTGCGACGCCACCAAGCCTGAACAACCGCCCAGACAAATTGGGACCAATCTGCCTTATAGCACATAGAGCTTGGAAAGGTCTTCATGGGGATGCAAAGGCGGAATGGGGACTTAAGTGGGAAAGTGCTTATTTAAGAAGCTAACAGATGTGATTTGCAGCCGAGATGTTTTGGGTTACGAATCCTAGGGGGTAGCTGAAGAAGATATCTGAGATTCAAAAAAGTTCAAATGAAGTGGTCGTGGCAAATTCAC